>CM059874.1:14744336-15205821 GCA_030490815.1 Acer saccharum
ACACATAATAATTATATTACTAATAACAGACATTTTCATTTCATTTGATTTTCCAATGAAAAGGACAAACATGGAGCTTTGGACCCTAACATCTTTTGAACTTTTTTTTAATAAATACAATTTCTCCTTACAATCACAAATATCTATTTACACTTCAATTTGATTTTTTTTTATTAATGACAATTTTAACCTAAATTAAAATTACTAAATAAGACCAAAAAAATTCTAAACACTCCAAACCAATTAATGATTAAAAAAAATTATCTATCTTAAATCATTAGATTATATATTATCTCTCCTTCCTTAATCTTTAATAGTTATTACCAATTAAACACTCCTAATTACTCTCTCACCATTATTATTATTTTTTTAAAAATCCTCGATCAATCTTGATTAATCGTTAAAGAAAAAAACTTATGAATATTTTGGTTTTTACTAACAATAATATATATATATATATAAAGTCAATAAAAATACCTTGTTTAAAAAAAAAAAAATAGATATATGAAAACTTGATTTGTTGTAACTAGATTCGATTAAGCTCAGAATTTCTAAGACTAATGAAAGAATTAAAGTTCTCTAGGCAATCACATACCTACAATTTTTTTTTTAATATATACATATATACGGTTCCTAAAAATCAAGCTTATTCGTAATTTTTTTTTTTTTTTTTTCTCTTAACTGTTAGTCTTGCTTGAAAAAGAATGGAGACAAAAAATTATATATATATATATATATTGGAGGAAAGAGAATTTAATATGGTAATTAAAAATTTAGTAGAGAGTGTTTAATATTTAATATTTAATCTAATGATTTATGAGAGATAATTTCTTTTTTAAATAATTCAATTCAAAAAAGATTACTCCACGGATGAATCTAAATGCTACGATAGTTCGTCCAAACTTTTATTAAAATAAAATGGAGTGTCTTTAGAAATTTATTTTTTAAAATGGTGTGTCTTTATAATAGGAGTTCCAAAAGATAAAAAGGATAATTTTGGAACAAAAGGATGTGTCTTTAGAATTTTTTTAAATTAAAATTTTTTGAGAATGGAGTGTCTTTAGAAAAAAGTGTAAAAAGAAAAAATTGGATTGTCAAAGAAACTCTCTTTAATAAATTGAAAAATACTTATAACTTGACAAGTAATTTATTGTCTTTTATGAAAATTGAAAATTTTTATGTACAAAATTTTAATTTTACTATACATATATTTAAAAGTTTGGATTTTCGAGTTGGATTTGTTTTCAAATCCAGATTCAGTTCGTTTCAAATATTCCGAAATCATATTTAATCCGAACAATTGGAAATAAAACTTGACCTCATTCGGATCTGGATTCGAAATATACAATTTTTTCTGATCAAATTAGACTAATCCATCTCATGCACATCAGTAGAACAAAAATGTTTATTTATATCACTTTATCACTAGTCCATTGATACCCCAATAGTACTGTTTTTATATGCAAACCAAGAACACTTTAATTATGATATGTTTTGGCATATACATGTTGTCGTTCTCTCTTTTTACTAAATAAATTGTCATTGTTTTAATGTACAAAGCATCTTATGTATAATATTAATGTGAAATTAAGTTTTAAAAAATAAACAATACTAAGGCACGGTTGTCTGAATGCCTTGGATAAAATTATCGATATATTAAATTATTTTTCTTAAATAATATATTTTTTAGTCAAAAATATTAATACTTAAGATTTTAATTTTTGATTATCAATATGGTCATTAATATATTTTTTTGAACAACCAAAATTTATTCATCGTACCAAAACGGCCGGAAATGGAAACGGACAACAAGACAAAGACAGCAAAACAAGAACAAAACACCACAAGAAACACAGCAAAAGAAAGGCCACAAGGCCACGAAACAAAAAGCAGAGCACAACATAGCTTACAAGCTCCATTGAATACACTCCTCAGGTAAACTAGAACCCCATTTGGCTAAACTGTCTGCCAAAGAATTAGAAGATCTCGAGTTATAAGAAACGAAAATACCACCATGCGATTTTATAAAATCTCTGCAGTATAGCACAGAATTGACATACTTGAGGCCATCATCGTTGATCCAGGAGACAGCCACCTTAGAATCGCTAATAATCTCGATCGTCTGATTCGCTAAAGAAGGATTCACCACACAAAGGATACAAGCTTTCTCAAAGGCCTTTAATTCCGCCTGATTGGAATCACCAATACCCAATAATGCCGAAAATAAACAAAGGATTTTGCCACTTAAATCGCGTAACACACCACCAATACCACTGGGGCCATGATTGCCTCTAGCTGAACCATCAACATTGAATTTCAGACCTTCACTACCAAGAGGTTTCCATTCCTCAACCACTTTCTTTCTCTTTCTCTTCGGTTCTTTGCACAGGTCTGATATGTTGAGGAGGATGGATGTAATGGTTTTAGAAGAACCACTGCTATAGTATTTGAACCAACAAGCAACACGAAATTTGATTGTGTCAATAGCTAACGAGAAATCCGCCTCTTTCCTAAACTCCCAAATTGTCCAAGTAACAGCAAAGAACACCGAGTTCCAAACTCTGTCACAATTTAGAGAGGGACTTAAGGAGGACCAACGGTTCGCCCGGACCCACCCCCCCCCCCCCCCCCTACTAGCTCATACTCTTTGTCCACAGCTACCAAGACCATCTGCAATGTAAGAAGAGATGTTTTGTCAACTCCACTTCCTTGTTGCATAAGGGGCAACCTAGATTTATGCTTTGAGATCTTAAGAACCTTTGGATAACCTGTCTAACAATGATTCTCTCTTTCAACAATTGCCAAACAAAAATCTTTGTTTTAGGAGGACAAATGCCTTGCCAGCTAAACTTATCGAGAACAGTATTAGAAGGGCTCTGCTCATCCATTGCTCTACAAAAAGAACTAACAGTGAAGAAACCTTTTAGATTATAGGACCAAACCAGCATATCTGCAGTCCCTCTATGAATCTTGACACTTTGTAAAACCAAATTAAAATTGTCCCATTGATCTTGTTCCCAACCAAGCAAAATTCTTCTCAAAGGAATCCTCCACCTCCATTGCAAACCTTCCCAACGACCGAATTTAGAAATTGACCCAATCTTGTTGATGGCTAAAGCAAAAATACGAGGAAAGGACTCCTTCAAAGTTGTAGAATCAACTTTAATATCCCTCCAGAAATTAGCTTTCAAACCATCCCCTATGATCACAGATAAACCTTCTATAAGAACTTTAGTTGAAATACTATTCTCTAAGTATAAGCTGGCAATGGCTTTAGTAAAGAAAGACGGATGAGGAGAACCTTGCCAATTCCAATATAGACTTTTGCTTTCCAGCCCATATCTAGCCACAACAACTCTTTTCCATAAGGAATTGTCTTCAGAACTGAAGCGTCAAACCCACTTGGCCAACATCCCTTTATTCTTGACAGCCATTTTGCCTATGCCTAACCCACCATTAGCTTTGCTTCTACAAACCGAATCCCAACAAACTGCATGAAATTTTCTCTTAGCTAAGCCATCACCCCAAAGGAAACTACACTGAAGTTTTCGATACTCTCAGTAATCCCCATTGGCATTTTGAAAACAGACATGAAATAGATTGGCATACTGGAAATGACAGACTTGATGAGTGTTAGTTTCCCACTTTTAGATAAGAATTTTCGTTTCCAGGGAGCAAGCCTAGCTTTAATTTTCTCCACCAAAGGTCTCCAAAAGGCTTTCGAACATAGCTGAGAACCAAGTGGAAAACCAAAATAAGAAAAAGGAAGAGATGCAGCTATGTAGTTCAAGGCTTTCGCCCAGATGGGATTCTCGGGGAACCTTCAAACCAACTACAGCTGCACAAGATTTGTAGAAGTTAACTTTCAATCCTGAAGCTAATTCGAAGTACCTAAGGATTCTTTTGATGTTGAGAAAATAATCAAGTTTCGGTTTGATGAACATAACAGTGTCGTTCGCGAATTGTAAATGGGAAATATTAATCCCCTTCCCATCAAAATCCTCACCCTTAATCATATCTAAATCCACCGACTTTTGAAAAAGATAACTAAGACCTTCCGACACAATGTTAAATAAGAATGGGGATAACAGATCACCTTGTCTCAGACCTCTTTCCATACTGAATTGGTTAGTTGGGCGGCCATTAACCAACACAGAAATAAGGGGTGAAGAAATACAGTCCGCCATCCATCTTCTTCATTTGAACCCAAAACCCATTATTTCCAACATAGAATCGAGGAATCCATGATCCACGCTGTCATAAGCCTTCTTGAAGTCTAACTTGACTACTAAACCTCCAACTCTCTCCCTTTTCCATTTGTTGATTATTTTCTCCGCCATCACGACACTGTCAGTGATTTGACGACCTTTGACAAAGGCCATTTGAAACTCCCCTATGACTGTATTCATCACTCTTTTCAAGCGGTTGGCCAACATTTTCGTCACAATTTTATACATAGAACCTACCAGGCTGATAGGTTTGAAATCCCCCATTGAATTCGGCCTTTTAGTTTTAGGAATGAGAGCTATAAAAGTAGCATAGATCTTTAATAATCGAGTTGTCCTCACGAAAGCCATTGACAAAGTTCATGAAATCTTCTTTGATCAATCCCCAATGCGCTTTAATGAAATTGAGATTGAAGCCATCCGGGCCGAGGGCTTTGTTTCCATCACAACTACACAAAGCATCCCACACTTCCTCATAAGAGAACGTAGCCTCTAAATCGATCCTCTGATCATTAAACAACCTCTTAAGGTTCAACCCATTAATCTTTGGTCTTTGCCACTCAACCTTACTATAATGATTTTTGAAATAATCCAGAATACCTTCTCTGATATGATACGGATTCAAAGTTGACACCCCATTGAAGCACAAGTCCCTAATAAAGCTTCTCCATCTTCTCCCATTGGCAACAAAATGAAAAAATTTGGAGTTTCTATCTCCCTCCTTCAGCCACTTAATCCTTGATTTTTGCCTCCAAACTTGCTCCTCCTTCCTAGAGCCAGACCAAGCCTCAGCTAAAAGCAATAACCTATCTTTTCTTAACTTATCATTCCACCCATTTGAAACAGTCAGTTTGTCTAAAGACTCCATCCTAACCTCAATATCCTTCCAAGAGAATGGCACTGTCCTGTTCAATTGCATCCATCTCTTCATCCTAAACTTGGATACCTTTTGTTAACCGCCAAAAATGGCAAGGGTTCAAAGAAGAATTTTCCATAAATATTGGGGAATAATCGAGATAGAAAGACACCATAGAAGAGCATCCCGGTACCCCACCTTTAAAATTGACTGGGTATAACCTCCTACTAGTCCAAATCAGGATCAAGGGTTCTTAGACTCAAAGGTACCAGAAAACAAAGAAACCGAGTTCCGGGAACTCCACTACTGTAGGATCCTAGTACCCCGCTACCATCCGGCATCCTGGTATCCCGATACCCCGATACACTTATACTAAGTATAATAATCAAGTAGGAAGCGAGATGTCTATGCACCCCGATTCCTCCTAGAGCTGGCAAACCTAGCAGCAAGTAGCAGATTAGCGGACTACCAAGTATCGAGGTAAGAGCAGGCATGCCAAGATCAAGCTACAAAGAAAAACAATGCGACGACAATGTTTTAATAACAAGAAAGTTGATTCTTTCCCGCCACTCAAGAGTTCTATTTGAAAGACAAGTCAACTCTATCAAATTCTACCAAATAAGGGATCGCTTGATTCCTAGAATCAATCCTACGATCTTTTCGCCAATCGCTATGGAAACGTCCCGAAAATCTTTAGGCCACTAGACCGAAGTTAGAGGAGTGCTCAGCAAACATTGGGACTATATATACAACATGCTATCATACAAAAAAGGGACCGCAATTTCGAGTCATGAACCCTGCTTTACGTTTTTCCACTTATCGACATGCACGAGAGCTCTATTGCCATCGCCAACTGAGCTTTAACCCTATTACCATAGCCATATAAAATCTCCATTGTACTTTCGTTATATGTTGACTATCAATAAAAAGAGTTACATGTGATCCTATTGCTACGTTAATTTTTACTCACCATCATCATCGTTTCTTACTTGCTTTACTGAGAATCTATAGGTATCGAACTACTTGATATCTCTCCGACTGAGATTTACCCCGATTTTAGTCACCAGAATTGTTAATTGGAAAATTACCCTAAGTGACAATTTTCGGTTAACACCTTTAGTTTAGCCGACAAAATCCCACTAGCTGAACCTTTGGCCTTACAACCGATCCAACCTCTCCTAAAATACTCCATCATATTAATGTCTTCCAACCATGAATTGAAGAAACGAAATGGTGAAGGGCTCCAATCCACCTTAGGAACATCAAGCAATATCAGATTGTGATCCGACACACTGTTAGGTAACCCACTTTGTCTCAACAGAGGAAACCAAAAAAGCAAAATAGGAGAAGTTAAAAAACGATCAATTCTCGACCAAGTAAAAGCCATACCTTGCAACTGGAGGTCAACCACCTTGGCTCTTAGAAAGAATGAATTAAAATTCCTGATAGAACCTAGATTACAGCTCACTCCAATCCTCTCTGAAATGTCTAACATCGCGTTGAAGTCTCCTCCTAACACCCACGGAATCGGAAAAGTGCTCAAAACAGAACTAATCTCATCCCACAAAATTTTTCGGTTACTCTTCACATTGTCAACATAGACATTGCAAAAACCCACAACTTTCTTTAGAGAAATCAACTCACCTATCATAAAAATACACCTATCATTAGTAATGTAATCAGAAACACAAAACATGTCTTCATCGCACACTACAAGAAATATGGTCTTTTACGAGCACTAAATATGGTCGGAAAATGTCAAAAAGTCATCGAAAATGTGCTTTTTCGACAGGAAAAGGTCGTCGGTCTCCATCGGAAATAGTATCGTTGGAAATAATCTTTTTTTGATGAACCGTCGGAAATACGACATTTCTAAAGGCTATGACTGGTTGGAGAAAAGGAATTATGCCGTTTGAAAAGGTTTTGGAAACAAGATTAGGGTATCATTTACGACGGTATTTGTCATCAAATATAAGTTATTATTGAGGGAGACTGTGGTTGAAAATAATGCATCACCATCACGAAGGAAATTACAGTAGTCAGAAATAATGTATTTTTGTACGTGGTTGAAAATAATGCATTACCATCACCAAGGAAATTACAATAGTAAAAAATAATGTATTTTTGAGTAGTAACGTTGTTGAAAATAATGTATTTTCAAGGAGTTAAACAGTAGGATATTGTATTTTTAAGGACCTGCTAAATTGATATGATTGATTACTAAATATTTCAATTAAAGAGTTCAACAACAGTAGTCATCCTTTCATTAAAAGAAAATCTAATATTCAATAACAAGAATTGTATATAATAATAGTACAAGTAAAACTCAAATAGTACATAGAACATGTATATATACAACTGTTACAAATTCGTCACATGGCTAGTTTTTTTACACCTTATAACTAGATAATAAAATATAGAACTCTCACAAAGAAGAGAATATAATTCTTGTCAAACCCTCACAACATAAGTCGAAACTTCAAAAATGTCAATACATGAGTTGTCTCCTGCAAATAAAAAATTACAACTTTGTAAGATACTTGATAATAAGATAGGACTAATATTTGTCCCTTGCTTAAATCTCCATATTAGTGAAATTAACAGGCAAGTTAATCTTAATGATGACTATAATATTTTACATTCCATAGCTTAACTAACATTCCATGCAATTGCCTTTCAAAAAAAAAAAGCTTAACTAACATCAGTAAAACATGCTTAGCAAAATATTTGAACAAATCTACTTTAGCAAAAAAAATTGAACAAATCAATTGATGTAATAAAAATTAAAATATTAGATTTAAGATAATCACCATTGTAAAGATAACAACCTTTAAGATCATTGAAAAATTCTAGAAACAGATCCACTTACAAATTAAATTTGTCCGAGCATTGAAACTCAAATCTTTAGAGGCAAAATTCCATGAAGTAGGCCTCTTGTAAACTGCAATTGAACGAAATTAAAGAATCAGTGTTTATCAGAGAGAAGTTGCAAAAAATTGATGCAAATTAACATCACAATTTTAATCTCACCTATATAGCTTCTGCATGACTCTTTGTTCTTTGTTCTATATTCAAATAAATTGGAACCCTAATAGCCAAACATTAAAAAATTAAATCAAAACAAAAATTGTATATGAAAGAAGATTGGCATAAGTCTTTTTGTTCTTAAAGACTCGAATCAAAACCAAAAATAAAAGATGAGATTTAAAAAAAAAAAAAAAAAAGTGGACTTATATAAGTATGACGGTATGAGGCTGAGAAAGAAAAGAGTCGTTGTGTGCTGCTGTTGAGCGAGCTTCTGTGACAAACGGCAGTGAGATGAGGTGACACCGACGAGAAGGAAATGGTTAGGGTTGTGGTTGGGGTGGAGGTGGCTTGAGCAGTTGAGCGGATTGATGATGAGGTGAGGTAAAGATAAAAGGATTTAGGGTTTTTAACTTTCAAGTTTTACGATTACAATTTCTAACCACATGTCACTTGTATTTTAGGTGTGGCCACAAAGATAACAAACCCCCCGCCGAACCCCTAGCTTCCACCCCAATTCCTCTGCCAAGGGAAGAACCACCTAGAGAACTGATAATCTTACAATCATAGGAGGACAATTTAGTTTCCTGAATAAAGAAAACCATCGGTTTGATCCTATCAACAAGATTTCTAACCACCTTCCTTTTCTCAGGCAACCCAATGCCTCTAACATTCCATGAGAGCACTAACATAAAAGAAGAAAAAATCCCAACGAGGAAACGCAGCATAAAGAGACCAGACTCACTTTGACTCTTGAACTCTATCCCTGTCTTCCTTCTCTTTTCTTACCAGCTCCTCCATAAACAACCTCTCCTTACCCCTAAAATCAAGACCTAGAGCAACTCTTTTCTCAATAACTCTTATTATTTCTTCCTTTAAGTCCAAACCATTATATTGTCCTCTGTGTCAACTACCATCTCAATATCCTCAAGGTTGTCGTCCTTATTAGTTGTCACCTCCCCCTTTTTCGAAATCACAAGGTTCTCTAGCTGGGTTGACAGATCCAAGCTTTTCGAGCTTGTTGTCTACATGTTGTGAATCTTGGATGAATGACAACGGTTTCTCCCTTTTCTTTTCATTACAGGTTTTAGGGAAGGAATCACCTCCCCCTTTTAATCGTCTGAGCTCGAACTAGAATCGCTAACTTCTTTAATCTCAATCCCTTTAACCATCACCTCTTTTTGAAGATTGACAGCCAGACTACCATCCTCTGAGTTTGAAAGATCCATCCGAGACTAGGCTCCTCTATGGTTCGAATCTAATTTTGTAGTAGCCTTCCTTCCAGATTTATCCCCACTAGACAACTCAAAAGATTGGCCCAGATGAAGGTTAGAAGATTTAAGCCCATTAAGTAAACTGATTAAGCCCAAGTCCACAATAATATTGGATTTTGGTCCGCCTAGGCCTCCCATTTTTTGATGTGATGATTCACCTTTTCCTTTTCCAAATTCAGAGATCCCGACCCCCTCAAAATCCAAGGATGGAGTTCTAAAGCCTTCCTTAAACCCTCCTTTTTTATTGTAGATTTTCCTTTTTTCTAGGACCAACTTAGCATTGGGATCATACCTAACTGTTGGTTTTTTCTTGACATACTCCATCTTACCTTTTCCTTTCTGACCGATTGAGATGACCACTTTTCCAATTTTCCAATAAGAATGATCCTCTCTTCTGACACAATTGCCCTCCTCCCTCCTGTCCTGACCAAAACCGCTTCCTTTCCTTTGAAAAACCTCCTCCCTTTCTTAGTCCTCTAAAAGCCAATCATCATTTTCACCAACCTTGTATGTGGAATTTTGAATTTGAAAAGAAAGAGAATATGATCTATCTTTTTTCCTTGTGTAGACCTTATTGCCTTTAGCTTTACTTAGCGCTAGAACCTTTTCCACCCAAGAAACGGTCACCGGAACAGTATCCATCTCCACCTCCAAAGATACTGACATGCGACTGTTGACCACTTTGATCACTTCCGGACAGCATTTCATTAGAGGCATTAGCACTAACATTCTCCCCACAACCAAATTCCTCCTAGCAAGAGTATTCTCCTCAACAATTAAGGGCTCCCCTAAAACTCTTCCTACTTCCATGAAGTCCCGGCTTCAGTTGCCATAGTACTCGTGACGAAGATCCTTAGAATCAAGGCCAGCTTCAGTTCGATCTCCTTTGGTCGACCCCGACCTCCTGTTTCTCCAACTAGATGCAGCCAATTTAGAAACAATAGGCCATCCATAGATGTGCATGCCATCAGTGTCTCTTGCCACCTTTGTTGCTTCAGCCAAGGTAGCAAACCGGATGAAAGCATATGCATTTCTTCTTGAGTTGTTCCTAGAAGATAGAAATACATCTCTAACCAAGCCAAATTGTTTGAAAATTCCCCACAACCTAGCTTGGTCCACAACGGGATTCAAGTTGTCTAAGAAAATTGAAAAAAGCCATTCCCTAAAGTCACAATTCTCATAGTTGTTCCATTTTCTTGAGTTTCTAGAGCTTCTCTCTTTTCCTTTCTCACTTATCTTATCTCTTTTTTTGTCTGTTGTAAGGAAGTTTCTTTTAGATAGTCTTTTTCAGCTTTTAATCAATATATGCCTAGACACTTTTCTTTTCTATAATTCTCAAGAAAAGGTGGATACGGAAGCATATTATGTACTCAGTGTAGTTACGGAAAAATGTAAGGGAAAAAGGAATGCAAAATTTTCCCACGTTTCATCCAATGTTGGTGTTCGGTTTCCAGATCAACTGGCAAAGGTGATTACAAACATAGTGTGAACAATGGGTGTATGTTTTTAGAGAATGCTGTGGAATTGAATGAGATATACTGTTGGAATATCTGAATATATTTGGTTATGTTTAATTGTGCTGATTTGGTGAAATTCAGTCAGAGCATGTTCATTAATATTAACTCATACTAGATCTAAGATATTATGTTGTCATGTACCGAGGCGTAAAAAAGTATAACAAGGACACAAGTTATTTTGTAAAAAGACAACACCATTCTCGCCATCTAATGTTACCGACAAATCCGGATTTCGAAACATCAATATTAAAAAATAAAATGAACTTCTGCTTAAGGTATAACTTGACTATGGTTAAATAGATTGGCATATTTTTTCTAATTTGATATGCTTGGTATATGCATATTACCTCAAATGATTTATTGTGGATTCTTTTAATGTACAATCATACCTGCTATAAATCTTACATCATTAACTTACCCACAAACAAATTTATTTTTTTTTACACATTGTAACGACTATTGTTAGCAATTTAAAAAATTATATACAAGCTACGTATAAAATAATATGATATTGACTATTTGTTGATTTCATTAAGGAGTTTTTAAAATTTTACATTAATAAATATATTTATAAAATTGTTTGTTCTACCTACAATAACAACAAAAATAATATTAACATGGTAATAAACTTGCCTCAATGAAACACAAGTTGAGAATATTTCCGTAAAGTCTTTCTTCTAAGTACTTTAGGAATTTTACATAACAATTATCTGTCTCATTGACACTTTAACCGGTGATACAAACCAAAACTATCATAACAACGATATATGAAGCCACCTACGGTAGTCAAAACCTTTAAATTAAACTTAATAAAATTTCATCATATAAAGTCAAGTGGCTAAAAAACATGGAAATTGACATCTGACAATAAGATTTATTTATTTGTGAAATCGAGCAATATCTTTTATAATCATCCAAAAATAAGACATGAATTTTATTATCAAAACATTCCATTTATAAATTAGAAATGCTAATATTTTAATCATCTTTAATGCATCCAAATTTAATCTCAATAGCTAAGAACAAGTTAGATTACAACAAACTTCAACCACCCAATAAAATAGGAAACACATTAAATGAACTAACATATAGAATGTTTTTTTTTTTTTTTTTTTAAACAATTAGAAGAATAAAATTACCACGTCCATAATCATTTTATTATTAACAATATTAACAAATGCAATGATCCCAATTACTGCATTAATTATGGCTCTCCCAATGTAATTAGGCTATTGATAAAGGGATGTTATGGTATTTTACCCATATCTCTAAGGGATAATAGTAATAATATCTATGTTATTGTCTCCTTATGCATAGTTCAGTAATCTTACATTATAAAAATCAAAATCAATTAATAATAATATATATACATTCACACATCCTTTAATGAACTTACTTTGTCTAATATATGCTTACTTTTATCTCGAAAGAAAAACAATGTGTCACTATTAATACCATCTAAGAATTCTATTCGAGGGTATTCTTTTTAAGCACTAATGACAAATCATATAAATTATATTATTATATTTCAAACGATAATATAAAGTAGCATTGCTCAATTATTTTTCTATAATTGTCTTGCAAATCTCGTTGTACATCCGATTGAAAAAGCTCACAAAACTCATCTTAATTTGTTTGATCGGTTTTCATATTTTCTTGTAACTATTTTTTGCACTCCAAATATATCATTTTATTTTCATTTATAAATTAAAAAAATGGTTCTCCAACGTATGTTAACCCAAAGGCGGGGTCAAAGAAGCGAATGAAATCAACCATGGATTAGAACCAAAGTTTATATATATATATATATATATATATATATATATATATAAAACAACTAGCTTGGCAAATGCGCCAGAAACCATACACCCAATGAAATATTATAAATTATTGTTCACATTTAAAATTATCAATATATATACCAACACAAAGTAATTCAATGAAAATAATGTTTTTCAACATGGTAAGGGAGAGATGTATCGTACCGGTAATAAAGAAGCCCAGACATATTCTTCCATCCATGAAGATAGACTAAAGAAGATTGTGAAATTCATTGCTCCAAAGGCTATTATCCAGAAAATACACTACAAATAACAAAAACAAAAATGCGAAATATATGTTAGTCTCGAACCATTTATTTACATAATAGAATTAATTATAAATGATAGGTCAGTAGGTCCTAATTAAAAGATAGATAATAAATTAGTTACCTTCAATATGTCTTTGGGTTTCAGATAATCAGTAGGAAAACCCAAGACATTTGAAAGATCCACACCAACTTTTGAAAACAAAATGGCCTTGATATATGCACTCTCAAGTGTGTTGCTGCCACTGACTTTGATCTGAGGCACATGGGGTGGCAGCGAAACCATACCTCCGTCGCCGGCAAAGACAATCGTATCTCCTTGGTCGCCTTTAATGTGATACTGTGTCATTTCTCGTCCGAATAGGTTCGGGGCTCCTTCCTTGACAAATCAGAGGTCTCCAATCACGACTTCCAGGACGTTGATCCTTCTAAGGAAAACAAGATGGAAACTATGTCTGAAGAAAGTATGAGAAATAACTATTTAATAGATACTTTGGCTGACTTCTTGGGTGTCATCTCTGAATTTGCTATAGAGAATATCTATTCTTTCTTTTTTAACAGCTTTGGGGCAATGATGTCTAGTGAGATAGCTTGGAAGATAAAAGTGTACTGGAGTTCCGCACAATCGATAGTAAAGGATACTTTAGCAGGTGATCCCAAAATCATTGAAGACATGAAGAAATTTTTGAAGACTGAAAAAGAAAAAGTTATTAATGAACAGAACAAAGAACGACGTACTAGTAGGCGTAAGAAAACTACTCAGATATTATGGAGTTCGCAAGGAGAGAAATGGGGTTGAAGTAGGAGTAAGAGTAGAGGGGCATTAAATATAGATGACTATTTAAGACTTTTTTTTAAGAGACAAGGATCCTCTGCTGAACAGGATTTGTACCGAGCTTTACTGAATTCTATAGGATATGCTTACACATTGCATTAAAAAGAATTTTGGGTTAAGATTTATTGATTTCTTTATGTTATTTATTATCCTTATAAATAACATTTTAATTGTATTTTCTTTATGACCTAACCTAAAGGACGAATATTCACATTAAAAAATAATAATAATTGAAAACAAAACGAAGCTTTCTCAAATTGAATTGGCTTATCAGATCCTTATATTCCAATCAACAAATATATTCATAATAAGAATACAATAAGAACTTTTTTTTAGAAAAATATAACAATATATATAAAATAAAAAAATTTTAAAAAAATTAGTATAATAGCTTATGGTCAAACAAATGCAATTACAAACCGACCATATTATTAGCATATGTACAAAATAGTAAAATAAGACCTTAACAAAAAAAAAAAAAAAAAAAATCCGATACAAATTATATGTTTGTTGACTTCCATTGACTATGGTGATGGAAGATATTATTCCGTCTGGTTCTGTATTCTACCATTTGTCGACTATGATTGTAGAAGATTTTCATCATTTATATTCGTCGTCGTCCTTTTGTTGAAGAATTCGATTCTATTAGTCATCCTCTTGCTGAAGAATGATCCACACATTTACCACATGGAATAGGGTGAATTGGAAGCGACGAAAAATCTCCAAAGCAATGATTATAAACACATTTATTCTTTCTTGTCTGACTTAAACAGTTTATATGACCATACCCATGTACATCGAAGGATGACATTGCTCCTTAATTAATTACTACCAAAATATATGCCTACAAATCGATTCATTAATAATTATATATATATATATATATATATGAGTTCCCATTGTATGAAACGTTACATGTGTTCAACTTAAAAAAAAATAAAAAATGTTACATACACCTCATATGACCATTATTTATGACCATTTTTAACTATTGTTACGTAGAGACTTGATTAACCTCTTACACTACATCCCCTTAGGACTAAGCTTAACTATAAGGACTAAAATAGTCACAGTCGATAGTGCTTTCTTTTTATTTCTTATAAAATAAAATTTGTTCTTTGTAATTTAATTTTAATAAATATAAATGCTGAATATATATATATATATATATATATATGCAAATATAATTCCAATCCGAATGATTAGGCTGATCTAATTGTTACATACACCTCATATGACCATTTTTAACTATTGGCTACATAGAGACTTGATTAACCTTACACTACCTCTCCTTAGGACTAAGCTAGTCATGGTCGATGGTGCTCTCTTTTTAGTTTTTACAAAATAAAATGTGTTCTTTGTAATTTAATTTTAATAAATGAAAATGCTGAATGTATGTGCAAATCTAAATCCGATCCGAATGGTTAGGCCGATCTAATTTTTGATCGGTTTAATTAAAATCTAATTTATAAAAAGAGGGTAACTTGTTATATGCTAATACATGAATATGCATACACATACATATATATTTACACCGTACATAAACACATACTCACATATGTTTTTACATATATATATATATATATATATTTACACATCAGTCTTTTTATTATCAGTTCGAACTGATATAAAATATATCAGTTCCTTGCATGTGGGCCATTAGATTTAAAAGATGCTTTGACAAGTGTATGCAGCCAAGTCAAAGTATTTAAATCCAATGACTCATATACCAGGAACTGATATATCTTTTTTCAGTTTGAACTGATAATAGAAAAATTGATTTACACATATATACATAAATTTACACATACACATACCTTCATGGCCGCAACCGAGAGTTTTGAGTGAGATGAGTGGAGTGGATATATATGAGAGTGGGGAAATTAGAGTAGTGTTATTAAGTTGAAACAATTAGACTAAGAAAATGTACAAAATGCCCTCAACAAATGAAACACTAGCAGCAATGATGAAATGTAGTGTGATTAAGTTGAAACAATTATGGGGATATCTAAAATGCCATTAACAAATGGAACACCAGTACTAGTGGTAGAATGTGGTTTTATTAAGTTAAAACAATCTGACTATGGAGATGTCCAAAATGCGTTTAACAAATGAAACACTAGAACCAATGGTAGAATGTGGCGTTATTAACTTGAAATAATTTGACTATAGAGATGTCCAAAATGCCCTTAACAAATGGAGCACTAGTATCGGTGATAGAATGTGGTGTTATTAAGTTGAAACAATTTGAGTATGAGGATGTCCAAAATTCCTTTAACAAATGGAACACTAGTACCAGTGATAGAATGTGGTGTAATTAAGTTGAAATAATTTGACTATAGAGATGTCCAATATGCCCTTAACTAATGGATCACTAGTACTAGCGTAAAATATGTTGTTATTAAGATGAAACAATTTGACTATAAAAATGTCCAAAATGCCATTAACAAATGGAACGCTAGTACTATTGATAGAATATGGTGTTATTAAGTTGAAACAATTTTACTATAGAGATATCCAAAATGCCCTTAACAAATGAAAAAACTAGTACCGGTAAGTTGGACTTGGACATAAAAATGGACCAGTTAGAGTCATTAAAATACTATAGAGAACCAAATGGAGATCCATGGTCAAGAGAGTGTTTTTCTGTTCGTCTTAGAGAGAAATTGAGAGTTTGAGAGTGTGGGAGCTGAGTGATGTCTGTATGCTTATATTAGAAATGTTTAATCACATAAACATCACTCGATGTTAGGCTTAATTCCACAAATCTCTCATTCATTAGTGGTGCTCATTTTAAGGGTTAATTTCATAAACCTCCCCGAATTTAGGTCAAATTCCATATATATTGACGTTTTTCAAAATATTACACAAACCTCCCCTACCATTAGTTGACTTCCATCTAAACTAACAATTGACTAGCTTTCTTAGGCAAAATGTCTAAACTATCCATAGTTATTTTTTATAATATTTTATTACTTTTAAACTGATTACCTTAATGGTTTATTTAAATTAAATTTTTAAAAAAATGATTGGGGAAATCTCCACCATCTAACCAATAGTGGAGAATTATCAACCATCTGATTAGAACAAATTGGGACATGCTTATAAGATACTATCCCATCATTAAGGCTCTCTGGTTGTATTTTGTAAATGGAATGATAGGTGGTTGCAGAATATTTATTTTTAAGTATATTGGTTGCCATTTGCCAATGAAGAAAATTGACACCCACTCTTTTAATGCTTTATTGGCATCTTTAAAGGTAATAGAAAATTGAAATAAATATTGGAATTGTTTCTATATAAATCTAATTTTTATTTGTTAATTATTAAAAATATCTAATTAATGAGATAAAAAAACTAATTGATTTAATATTTACTTATTTAGTGATCATTTGTTGATCTTAAGCATAATTTTATTAATTTTAATTCCGAAACTCACTCTTTGCAGAAACATTTGTTTGTTGTTATTTGTGGGCTGAGGCAGTGGTTTTTGTCATTCGAGTCGAATTTAAATTTGGATACGGGTCTGCTCTGGTTCAGTTCAAGTAGAGGCCCAAATGGTTTTTGTGTTTCTTTTTCTTTTGTTTGATTTCTTAAGACATATATATATATTTCTCAGAAACCAAACAAACCATCACCAAAAACGGTTGAACGGAAGCTGTACAAAACAAAGCTATGCGTACTCTATCAAAAAAGGACGTTGTTCGCGCTAGACTTGCTCGTCTGCTCATGGAGATTCTGAGCTTCACCGATCTTTTGGGTCCTATAATGGTAACTTATCGGCTCCTATATCGATAAATCTTTTCTCAATTTGTACTTCGTCCACCGACAATAAATTATTTTCATTTTTAAGGAATAAGAACATCTGAACATACATATATCATCATTCTGAGTTCATATCTAGCATGGGTTCTACTATATATATTGCCAATGAAATAGACGTAGATGAAACAGTTGTACATTATTTGTTTTTTGTCATAGAAATACCTAACTTGTTAATGATTATTTGCTCTCTGAGTTATATGATTATTTTGGTCTTGTTTTTATGTGTTTTTTCAAGTTAATTTCCATTGTTTAGATCTTCTTATGGGCCTGAGTGCCATTTCAGACTGGTATCTGATGATATTTTACTTTTAATCAAGTCATACAAGTTTCAGTTCATAAGGACCCATATATGAGGAGATAGTTAATGGTGTATCTATCATGATAAAATGTGTTTTTTTTGTTTTTTTTTTGAAAATTAGACTTTATTCAACCTAACAAACGAAAACAAACACTGGAGAAGCCCCACCCAGAAAAAAAAACAACAACAAAGAGGGCCAACAAACGTAAACCACAAAACACAAAAAGCAACAGCAAACAAAGAGCAAACACAAACGAAACCACATGATAAAATGTGTCTTGTTATAACATTTGTTGTATTACATCAGTGGTGTGTCTGTTTTGTTATCAAATGAAATATCAACTGACAGGGTTAGTATTGTTTTTCATCAGAATGGATTATGCTGGTTGGTTATTCTTAGAGGCGATTATGGTATTTTTCATGGTGAAATTAGTTTTCTCTTTATATGCATCTGTGAAACAGCAAGGAGACACAGTTACTGTTCTTTCTTATGGTGCTCATGTTTTTTTCTGTTTAATGGTAAGCTTAGACTTGTTGTTTGATGGCCTTTGTTTTATTTTGACTGAATGTAGATAGAAAATGACAGTCTGCTCTACTGGAAATTCCTTGCTTTCACTATTGCAGATGGACGGGATTATCGAGGTGGGGACTTGAGGGTTAAGCTTGAGAGAAGGCTTTCTCTGCAACGAAGGTTTTCTCCTGGAAGAGATGCAAGAGGCCGAGACAGGTTTCGTGGTCAGTAATTTTATCACTGTAACTCTTTCCAATTCCTCCCCCTTGGCTTTGAAGGACTGTAATGTATTTCCTGATCAAATTAAAATTGCAGGTCATAGCCCTTCAAGGTCTCTGGAGAAAAGGTAACCTAAGATTAATCCTTTACCAGTTTTTGGTATGGCTAATATTGTTGCATTTGCGGTAAACTATTGACTTTGGTGCTTTCTTTTTGAAAAATGAAAGCTATCAGTTATTCTTAATTTCTTCCAGTTTAAATAATTAAAACAATTGACGTATATTCTTAAACAAATACGACCATACTATTATCAACCATTATTAAGTATTACGATAGAAATTTCTCATGTTGTTTTTTCTTCTTCTGCTTGCATATGTTAGTATAAGGGTTAATAGCACCAATGCCCCCTGAACTTATAGCGCGGCAGCATAGTGTCCCCTAAACTTTTTTTCTTGGCATTAAACCCTCTGAACTTTCATTTATTGACAAAAGCTGACAAAAGAGGGACGGATGTCAAAGAAAAATTACAATTACACACCCTGATTATATGCATAATTGCATTAAAACTGAAAACAAATATAATAACAACACAAAAACACCCTTTGTCTTGACTAATGTCTAAAAAAATATATTAAAAAAATATATTAATAATTTTTTTAAAAAATAATAATAATAACAATAACAATTAAACTACCAATATTTCCAATTAAACGAAATTAATTTAACAAAATATTAAATCAATAATACATTTCACTTCATCGTCATTGTCTTTATTCATCATCATCAAACCCAAAATTTAAATTTATTTTAAAAAATTACTTAAAAAATTTTAAAATACAAAATTTTCTATCATTTTCTCACCTAATCTACAAATTCTTTCTGTCATCAACACCACCACACCAAATCCAGAAATTCATCATCAACACCACCAAACCCATAACACCACACCGAAATTTATTAACACCACCACAAACATCATCTTCTTCATCAAAATTCTAGAAATCATTCATCAAAATTCATCCTCAATCACCAAAAATCCATCCCCATTTCATCATTATCATTATCAACCAAAAACATTCAACAACATCATCCATTTGTGTTGACTGTTAAAATTGACAGGGTAAAATGGTAAATGACTATAATTAAACAAATTAAAAATTTTTAAAAAAAAAATATTCTTCATCAATTCTTCTTCTTCTCCACGACCACCATGGCACCATCATCTTCAATTCTTCTTCTTCTCCACCTGACCAAACCCAGAACAACTCATTCTTCTTCTTCTTCTTAAATTCTTAAATTCTTCTTCTTCTCTCCCTCACTCTCTCACACACAACTGACCAGAAAAATAAAAAACCCTAAAAAATCAAAATCCCCAAATCGGCACCACCAAAGAACTTAACCAGAAGAGATGACAAAAGGAAGACTTTTGGTGACAGAAGAAGAGTGAAGCGAGACCGGTGACCACTAGAAACGGCCAGTCGAGCAAAAGAGATGACCGAAACGCCAGGTGACGAGAGAAAACACCACTGGAGATGGCTATGCAAGCACACGAAGTGACCAGAGATGGGTGGTTGACCGCCGGAGATGAGCAACCGCCAGAGACGAGGCATCAACCACCAGAGACAAGGTCGTCAGCGTAGTTGAAGTGCGGCGATAGTGGTTTAGGGCAGTAGCTCTCCAAATGCATATCTGGGTATGAAATTTTGAGATCCAGATTTGCATATCTGGGTTTAGGGTAGTGGATCTTCAAGCGCATGATTTTTGATGGTGGAGAAGAAGAAAATGGTGATTGGTGGAGAAAAAGATCTCTTTGATGAATGAGTTTTGTTAAATTAAATTAATCTATTATTTAATTTTTAATTTTTTTTCGTTTTAATTTAGTTTTCATTTTTAATTATTTTAATATTACTTTATAATTATGGTGGTGGGAGTTTCACTAGTGTTGATTCACTGGTGAGATTCGGTTCACTAATTATAATTTTAATTAGTTTTACTTTTAAATTTAATTAGTTTTATTTATCTTTTTCATTTTTTGACGATGAATTTTTGGATTTGGTGTGGTGGTGTTGATGACAGAAAGAATTCAGAGATTAGGTGAGAAAATTTGTATTCTTAAATTTTTTAAGTAATTTTTTAAATACATTAAAATTTTTGGTTTGATGAAGATGAATATGGATGATGATGATTGTTTTTTTTTAATTTTTTTTTTTTTTAGAATTTAATTGAAGAAATTAGTCCATTGAATTTGATCTCTTCATTGAATTTAAAGAAGGTGATGATGAATAATGACAATGATGATGAAGTGAAATGTATTATTGATTTAATATTTTGTTAAATTAATTTTGTTTAATAGGAAATATGGGTAGTTTAATTGTTATTATTATTATTATTATTTTTTAAAATATTAATATTATTATTTTTTATTTTTTTAGACATTAGTCAAGTCAAAGGGTGTTTTGTGTTATTATTATATTGTTTTTCAGTTTTAATGCAATTATGCATATAATCAAGGTGTGTAAATATAATTTTCCTTTGACATCCGTCTCTCTTTTGTCAGCTTTTGCCAATAAATGAAAGTTCAAGGGGTTTAATGCCAAGAAAAAATAGTTTAGGGAGCACTATGCTACCGCACTATAAGTTCAGGGGGCATTGGTGCTATTAACCCTAGTATAAAATATCATTTCATGTTTGTTCTCTTATCATCTCTGTATGATCCCAATTAGAGTTAGAAGGCAATTGCATACTCTATTACAGTGACAGAAAACGGAGGAAGAAACAGCATGTTGATGACCAAAGTGATTTTTCTAGAAGTTTGAAAATTTTAGATGGGATTGAAGATCAAGTTAGAGAAGGAAAATTTACATCTTCTGATTCCAAAATTGCTCTCCGGGAGAAGGTTGGTAGAATTTGTCTAAACTTTAATTTTTATTTGTTTGCTGTTGTTTTTCCTTTTCGATTTTGGTTGAAGAATTATTTTGTCCTTTTTATTGGAATTATCGGTTATCCACAGTTGAGAGAAGTGCAGTTAGATATTAACACTCTTGATCACCGGAGACTTCAATTGGAGGTCAGTTAATCTCCCTGTGGATGTTAGTATTGATTAGTCAGTAGTCACCGAGTTTGCCAATCTTGTTATATTTTCTATTTCATTGCTTTATATAAATTATAATGCCTAATTTATTCGTCTAGATTATTGTATGGAAAGTTATTTAATGTGAATTTGATGCTGTTTGTGTCAATCATTTCATGTTACCATGATGATGACTATTTTGTTTTCCTGCATCATTTGCATGAATTTAAGGCACATTGTGCATGTGCTTGATATATGTGTTTTTTTAAGGATTTGTGTGGAAGAAAAGTTTCAAGAAGCAGATATTCTTACTTCTAGGATTGAGGAACTTGAGACTCAATTACACAAGGAGAAAGAGGATGGTAAAAGGTAATCATGAGTTCATGACTATACATTTTACATTATTTTTTTCTTTTTTGAGTAGTCAAAGAAAATTTTCATTAGAGAGAGAGATGCTAATTAAACATGCTATCTACATGCAAGGTTAACTGAACCAAAAAACTTTTTATCAAGTGTATGCATCTCTCTCTTACTCTCTTAGGCAGTGTGATATGAACAAAAGTCTAATAATACACAAGACTAATCTATCACGCACTAATTTGAATTGGATGCGTCTTTCGAAAACTTTGAATTGGATGGCCACTAATTTTTTTTCCCTTTTGTCTAAAATATATTATGTGTTTGAATGGAAAATTTCTCCTGAATGAATGATCCTTCTTTCTCACCAAATTTACCCTTAACTATTGAATATTCAGGATAGCTTCGAAAATCAAGAAGTTTCTGTGATTCACTGGTTGTTTTTGATTCATAAATTTTAGGTTTTTTGGTTACCTATATCACTGCATCTGATTTGGGTGTTCCTAAAAAAAATCTGATTTTTTATTTTATTTTGAAATATTACACTATTAAATAAATTTGGATTCTTTTTTTTTAATTTTTTTTTGGGAGGGAAGACTCTAACCTCCAACCTTGTGGTGTCGATGTGACGGTGTAAAGGGTTTGTGAAGTGCAAATTTAGAGGGAGTGTTGGAAACGAAAACAAACAGAGTGGGAAGATGTGACGGTGTAAAGGGTTTTACCATCGGACCAATCTCATATTGTTTGAAAAAAAAAATCTGATTTAGCAGAAAAAAAAAAAAAAAAAAAAAAAAAAAAGCCTAAGGGGGGTGTAATGGTTCAAGATTTTATTAGACAATTTAGGGAAGTAAAAGTCTAGTGGTATTGGATTGAGACTTTTTAACAAGTTAGATAAGTCTGGTGGTATTCGATTAAGACTTTTAAGATTTTTTTTAAAAGTTCAATTGTCTTGTGGTATTGGATCTAGACTTTTAAGATTTTTTTAAAAAGTCCATATTGTCTTGTGGTATTGGATCTAGACTTTCAAGAGGCAGCAAATTGTCTATTGGTATTGGATTGAGATCAAGATTTTTAGGATTTCATGACAAAATGGATTTTTTAGACTTTTTAGTGATATGTATAAATAGCTTGAACCCAAAATTGTCTTGACCTCTCCCTCAATACTTTCTAGACTTTTTATTATCGTGAAGCAGCTAGTTAATGGAAGAGGTGGAATTTCACTACCCGCCACTAGAGTCTTTTCTATCTTTTGCTTCTAGGATTTATGTAGAAGCACTTTTGGCTTCTTAGATGATTGTAACGATGATCAACAACTCTCATTTGCTGATTGTCAAGTTTGAATTTGTATTTGAGACTAAAGTGTAAAGTTCCAATTGATTGCTAGCTAATTATTGGAAGTTTTAAATTATATTGCTACCTTATTATTTGCTGCTCTGTTTTTTATTTTTCATTTTTGAACTAGAAATATACCAAACATCTCAACATGACTTATTTGTTTAAAGTGATGCAAATGTTCATGGAATTGATCAGAGATTTTTTTGTTTTGTCATTTGAGAGAGACAACGAAGAAAGAAAGAAAGAACTAATAGGATTCGTTTTTTTTTTTTTTTTTTTAAATATATATATATATATATAGACTATAGTATATATAAAAAGAGTTGGCCTATTACTGATAATATCGCCTTTTATATAGATTGAGTTCAAAGACAAAGAAGATGGTCACCATTTCTATTGATTTATTGTCTGAGCAAGTTAAAAAGATATGAGTCTCGCATAAAACCATGCTTATCTGTAAAATTTAGAATACATTTTTTTTTTTTTTAAATCCGATAACGGAAGGGTATATCGAAACCTGTCGAGAGCAGGCACTAGTTGACCGTTTGGAGTTTTAAAAAAAAATATATGTATCATTTTTTTTTTTTTTTGTTATTTACATTTATATTAAAAAAACTCTTGTCATGCCTCGACCGTCCAAATTTAACCAATGCATGCATAGTCTGTTTATCAACTCATCTCATCGGACTTGAATCATCTATCACTAACATGAAAGGGGGATGTACACTGTACACACCACTAGAGAAAATAAAAAAATAATAAAAAAAAAGATTAAAGAGCAGTGAATATTGGAGTTTGATAACATATGAAATAATAAAGTCCAACCAACAAGCCAAACGGAAATACTTCAATGTTCAAGCTATTTTTTTTTCTCTGTTTCATGTCATTTCTAGTGAGGTAGTGGGGGTGGGTTGTTGGTTATTTTATTTATTTCATATGATGACATTTTCTGGTTGTTGCTTTGGATTTTTGCCTCTTTTGGCTCTTTTAATAAAATTGCTGCTTCAAAAAAAAAAAAAAATTATTACTTCTCTTCATAGCTTATACATGTTTCTCATTCAATTTTTGTTGTTCAGTGACTGCCCTCAATAAGATTACAGAGCACTGGAATTTGAAGAGAAAATTGAATACTACAATCGACTCTTGAAAGTCCATATTTTTAAAAGTCCAAAAAGTCTTGAAATAAAGTCTAGATAATCGTAATAGTCTATAAATAATGTCCAAAGACTCTTTCAGAATCCTAAAAGTCTAGTCCATATAATCATAATAATCCTAGAAGTATAATCCTAACAATCCTAATAGTCTTGCAAATCCATAAAATCCTTACACCCAAAAATTGTCTATTAAAATCCTAATCCAATACACCCCCCTAAACTTTTGTGAAGTGCAAATTTAGAGGGAGTGTTGGAAACGAAAACGAATAGAGTGGGAGGATGAGAGGAGAGAGAAAAAAATCTTTGAGTTTTTTTTTTTTTTTTTAGGAAAAAAAAAAAGGAGAAGATTCTTATCCATGAGACTTACCCATGAAAAAAAATCTCTTGAAGATGTTACTTATTATAATAATAATATATTTATTATTATTATTATCCACAATATATCATGTCATTATAAATATTTTGTAATTAGGGGTATTTTGGTTAAAATATAGTTAACTCGATTTCATCTTAATTGTCTCGTACCTTCAATACTTATATACAATCCCCCAATATTTAACCCAAAAATGAATAACTGAAATTATGGTAAAATTGTTGTGAAAATAATAAGGGATAATTACCCCGGTAGCCATCAATTTGATAATAAACTATCAAAATTGCTACTAGAATAGGAATTGGTTTTAAAATAGCCATTTTTGGTGAAAAGTGTGACACTAATGAGTAATGACCATTCCATCCAGTTCCATCCAATGAGTGACATCTTGGTAAATAAGGGGATGCCATTAATTTATTTTAGATTTTTTTGGAAATCAATTTTTCTTTTGTTTTTTTTTTTTTTAACGAATAATTATATTTAATGTGTGTATATACGTATAGCATATCTCAAACATATATGATCATTTTCACACCAATTAATCAAATGGATGGCCAATAGATTAGTTATAGTATTCGAAAAATTGAAGTGGGTTGAGAAAGAAGCGTTTCATGAAAAACTTCCAGAGTAGTTAAAAATGTAATAGAGAGAGAGAGAGTTTTAGAGAGAGAAACTCTACCTTATTCAGCAAGGATAAGGGAGATGATTTCAGAGTCAAGTTGTTCTCCATTTTCATTGATAACCTTAATTCGAAAGTGGATCTAATCTGTTTGTGGAGAATTTTCAAAACTTTTGGCAAGGTGAGGGATGTTTTTTTGTCAGCTGATAAGAACCATAAGAGAAGTAGGTTTGCTTTCGTTCGATTCGAGTCTCTTGATGAAGCCTCCAAAGTGGCCAAGATGACTAATGGAATGCACATATATGGATGGCCCATAGTTGTGAAGGTGGCGTCTTATGGTTAGGACAAGAGGAGCTCTGTGGCGGAGAGGCAGAGTCTCTTCAACAGGGGCGATAGTAAGCTGAAAGGAAGAGATACAGGGTTGGTTCATGGAGAGCGTGTTCATAAGGAGGTGGAGAAGGATAGACCTTTTGTGGAGGTGGTAAAAGGACACTAGGAAAAAAGGTTCGAATCTGCAACGAAGAAGGAAGACAAGATCTTCTCAATGTCATGGGACTTCAATCAGAATGATCAGGGGTGATTGAACAAATGTGCTATTGGTGTCTTGAAGGAGTTTGTAGAGTTATCAAGGGTTAATAATCGTTTGGATGCGTTAGGGAAGGTTTTTACTTCTGCGTATGTAGGAGACAAATGTGTTCTGTGGAGCTTTGATTAAGTGTCCCAGAGAGATGTGTTTATTAAGAATAAGGGTTTATGGGATGATAGTTTCTCAGCGATGGTTAAATGGACTGATGCTGCAGTTCCGAAATCAAGATTAGTCTGGATTAACGTTTGGGGAGTCCCCTTGTCTTGCTGGAATCTGAGGTTCTTCATGAAGCTAGGTTGGCAGATTGGAGAACCTCTGTTAATCGATGAATCAACGGTGAAGAGAGTTCGTTTAGATAGGGGACGGATACTGGTGTTGGTTCCATGTCTCCAGACTGTTTCAATCCAAGTTAATATTTATGGTGGTGGCAATTCCTTTATGGTGAACATGGATGAAGATAAAAATCCGGTAGACCCTATGTGGCTGGATACTATTCTAGAATTGAGGAAGATCCAACGTCAACTTGGAAGGAAGACCAGTCCAGAAATGGCAAATTTTCAAATTGGCTGGTCTAAGGAGGTAGGTGAGTGTGCTTTTTCGAGGTCGCCTATTTTCAAAGAGGCTGTAGCCTTTCAAGAGGTGAGATGTCAAAATAAAAAGTCTTCCAGGATGGCCACAAAAGGTGTGATTGGACAGAGCAAGTCTAAATTTGGGGCTAGTTTATCAGGTCAGAAAGGTGCCATTGGTAAAGGGAAGAAAAAGTGGGTTTATAAGGCCAGGATAAAGCTGACACGCCCAAACCGGTTCTACAAATGTCACTGGTATATAACCTATTCTACCTCGGTTGTATTAAATGGGCGTGCGAGTCTGGTGACCCTATTGCAAGTGCACAAGTCGTCAAACTAGTGTAGTGAGCAAATAAGGGTATCGTTCCCACGAGGTAAGCACTACAAGCTTTCTATCCTTAGATTACTCTACAATTTCCTAATGCTTCTAACAAGTTTACCAAAATTAACTAGTGATTACAACTGAATTGGTCTAAGTTGAAGATGTCGAATTAGCAATTACAACTACTTGAATTAAATTCTAAAGTGAAAATTGTTAAGGAATTAGATTCATTCAAGTAACATCCTAGCTACTAATCAATCAATCATTAAGCCTATCCTCCAATTACTACATGCATATATTCATATGAATGTTCTAAGCACCTAATTCTCAACTTAATCACCATTAATTCTAAGATTAGAGAGTGATCAAGGGGAAATCAATGATTGAATAGTAGAGAATTACAAGTTAGTAATCTCTACTCATAGGTGCTTCTCTATTTAATATGCAATAAATGGTCCATGCATACAATTACATCAAGTTTTGCACTATAAGGAGATAGGTGGTTGCAACCACCACACATGCAATTATAAATGCACAAAACAAGACTTAAGAGGATTATACAAATATGATTGATTAGATAACAAGAAAGTACAAGAATTACATCTAATTCCTTAGCAAAAGGGATTAGCTACACATAGTATCAAAATTACAAGGGTTTACAAGTAAGGAAAACATCACCAATGGACAACTTGTGAAGTGGAAATGCTCTTCCTTGCAATCCAAGCAACTCACTCTTCTATGGCAACTTGAGATAATCACTCTAAGTAACCAATATGGGGTGTTTGGCTACCTAGAAATTGGCCAAGAAAATACTATCTTTCTTGATTCCTAAGAACAAAATATCTTTAACTAATATCTCCTTTCTACTTCTCTCTCTAACTAACTCTATCTTCTTACTCACTAAAAACTAACTCTCACTTATTTGTCTTGACACCCTCGTATATGCATGAGAGAGAGGAGGTCTTCCATGGACAATAGGTGGAGAAAGGGGCAGCCTTCTTTGACTATTATGGCAAGCTTCAGTCAACTTGCAGCCTCTCAGAATCGGCGGCGGGCATGCACGGCGGCTAGTTGCCCGCCGCATGAACCCGCCGGGCACGATTTGCCTTCACCGCGGACTCCTTCGGCTGGACTTGTCTCGCCGTGGCCTGCCCAGGAACCCGCCGGTCATGATGGCGGCCTTGTGAGGCGGCTAAGTGCCCGCCCTCCAGAATGCCTGAGCTCGCCAATTTGAAGAGATACTTCCTCCGGCGGCTTTGTTCCCGCCGGCCTGACTGCACAAACCCGCCTACTTACTCTTTTTCTGCTTTTCTTCCCAAATTGCCCCCATTTCTTCACTTTAGACAAAAATACCCTTGAAACACCTGTTTTACCTGAAATTACTTATTTACACAATTAAACACATGGAATGCTTAGAAAATTGTAAGTAATTAAATACTCAAGGCGTGTTTAATATATAAAGCTAGAGGGGGGGTGAATAGATTTTAGCTAATTATTACCCAATTTTCGCGTGCATGTCAATTTTACGAAAATACCCCTAGCAAGTCAAATATACATACAAGTGTAATAAGATGCGGAAATAATAAATGACACTTGATATTTACGTGGAAACCCAACCACTGGGAAAAAACCACGGGCTGTTTAGTGCGCCACACTCGGAACTCGAAATCACTAATTGAAATGAAGTTTACAACCTATGTAGACCTCGTCTAACACTCCGGTCTATAACCCCTCACTTCTACCCAGCGGGCCTTTATTAGCAACCCTATTCCAATTTGCTCAATCCTCGCAGTCACTACTTGTAATGATGTTTACAGCCTAATCCCGGTCTGTAACCCACCACTACTACCCGCAGGCCTGTAATAGCAACCCTAGACCAAGACTTCAATCTCTCAAAAGAGATGCACAACCCTATGTGAATATGTATGAATATTCAATTAACAAACAAGGCTAGGGAACCTTAGATGCTTATCTAGGATGATGATATATTCAAATTAAATCAACCCTAGATATCAATTGCTAAATGACATGTCAAATAGCATAGATAATCATAGATTATAAAAACCTAGATATCTATCAAAAACAACACTCAATCAATTCATCACAATTAATCTCTTTTCTTATATTTAGCATATGATCTAAAACATACAAGTAATTTAAAAGAGATGGCTTGGTATTTAAAATACTGAAATAAGATGAAATTAATCAAAATCTTACCAAGCAAGTTGTGATGATGCAAACCTATACATGGATGCACTCTATATAGACATAGGAGATGCAATATGAAATTTGATGCAAAAGGGGTTTGATTTGAGTGGTTAAAGGTGAGTTCTTGATTTGATTTTCTCTCAAAATCTATCTTTGAAGTTTAGGGTTCTTAAGAGTAAAAGAACTTGTTCAGATAATGAGAAAGTGTGATATTTATAGACATCAAGAACAGGGCAAGTGAAAAGACAATTTTGCCCCTGAATCACACTATCGCAGTTGCTCTGTGGCTCGACTGCCGGGGTTGCACAACTGCGGCACTGACTTGCTGTCGCTCAAACACCGCTGTCACAAACCGCGGCGAAGCGTCACAGCACAAAGCTTGATTTTCAAGCGACTCAAAACATGACCAAACGACATCGAAACCTTTCATATAATATACCGTTGGAAAGGTATGGAAGTCTACTTTCTACTCCAATTAACAAAACATGATTTGGATAACTGTAGAAAAAGTTATGGTTATTTGAGTAACCAAAGGTCAGATTCGGATAACAGCTGTGATGCCCTATTTTAGTGGTCACTTTGGAAATTTCAAAACCAATCCAAACGGTCATGAAATATTACGAATAATATACCGTTGGAAAGGTATGAGAGTCTAGTTTGTCCAGAATTTTACAAAACTCAATTTCAATCTTTTCATAAAAAGTTATGGTCACAAGACCATACAAAGGTCAGTTTTGAAAACACTTAAAACCTTGAAATCCAATCTTTTGAAACTAGACACTTACTCCAAATAACCAAACCAAATCTAACACTTATCCAAGAGAAGAATGAGACCTTCTCAAGTGGTCAACCATCACGTTAAGACATGCACACTATCGTGCAAGCGCGGACGTTTCCGATCACACAAACGGAAACGAATTACACCACACTTAAGACTAACATACATGAAGTGCACGTGTGGGTATTGAATGCATCATAATGCCTATCATGTCATGGCATTTCACAGAACAAGATGCAATCAATTAAATGCAAGAAGAGATATTGAATAATCAATAAAGCACAATGCACACAAAATATAAACACAACATTCAAGAATAAGAGTTATGCATGTTGTGTGTGTGTGCAACTATATCTCTTCAAGGCAAAGTAAGCACTAGATATACCTTTGGTGCTTGTCCTCTTGAGGTCTTGGAAAGGGTCTTTGATCTTCAACAAATCACTTAGACTACCCTTACAACCAAACCCCAACTTGTGGTTTGCCCACGAAATAAGCCAATCAACAAAACGGGAATCCTTACAAAAATGATAGCAAAAACAAGGTAAAAGGGGCACTAAATATAAATATTTAGAGCACGATCAAAAGCCTATGTCCTTTTCTCTGCAGAATGGTAGTTTGAATTTGGAGAAAAGAAAGGGATGTGTCAGGAATGGTGGCAGAATCGTGGATGTAAGCACTTCATCGTTTGATGAAGATATTATGGAAAGTTTGTTTTTGAATTCTCATAGGACGACTGGGGAATGCTCTATGAAGGCTGGTATCAATATTGGATCTGTTTGTAAGGATAGTGGTCTAGTTAGTAGGCCAATCTTGAAATATAGTGGGCTAAAATCAGGGGATAGGAGATCATCAAAGCCCAAGAAAGTGTCTTTCCACCAGTCTTATGAAGGCCCAAGTAGAGCTAAGTTTATGGTCCAAAAAGATAACATGGATTTGTGTGTGGATCTGGGTCACTTGCTGGTGAGTCCATTTAATGACAAGAGGATCCAAAAGTGGAACAAGCCTGCTTCTAACTTTATTACAGAGTGTGTGAACTCTTTATCAGAGGAAGTGCAGGTTCAACCGATAGTTGCAGGTGAGAAGACTCAAGCGACTGTCGTGCCTTCAACCCCTGATAGTCCGGTGAGAGGGAGGGTGTGTGAAGAGCCATCATATCAGAGTCCGTTTGGCTCAAAGTTCTTTGAGAGGAAGGTGGGTCTGGATTATGTGGAAGACTTTAAATTCTCGAGCGATTGCATGAGGGCTACAATTGCAGTAGAGGAATTGATGGAGAATCGTATCTCTAACTCAGAAACGCGGGGAGTCCGTAAAAATAGGAGAGGTCCTTTAAGTTCCATCTCTAAGCACAATATGATGACCAAAAATTCAAAGTTGCAGAGGAAGATTTCGGTAAGCTCCATTCAAGAAGAAGTTGCGAATACTTTGGCAATAGGAACAGCTTTAGGTTTTGACTTCTCAGGTGTAGAAAAGGAAGTGGAGGAGGCTATCACAAGAAGAGAAGAGGAGGATAATCACAGATTTGTTGATTGTAGGAAAACAAGTTGACGTGGAACGAAAAGGGTATGGATCAGGGTCTCTTCAAAAGGAGTTGTCAATATTAAGGCTATGGGGTTTGTATTTTTTGGCTGTGTTGCTGCAGTTTTGTGTGGTGATGCCCTGTTTTTTTAGTAGTCATTTTTGCCTTGGGTGTGGGCTTATGTTTCTTCTGTGGGTGGGTTTCTTGGCTGCTGTTTCTACTGGCCTTCTGTTGGGTGTTTGTTGTGCCTTGGCAGGCTATTCTCTTTGTTGTTTGTCGTGGCCCTTGTGCCTTGGCCTTTCTTGGCCTTTTTTATAAACTTTTGCCTTTAAAAAAAAAAAGTATTCGAAAAATTCTCAAATTTTGTTCATAGGTAGATTTCAATGAAATCATCATCCACAAAAAAAATTTAGATCAAAATTCATTAAAATCGATGTATTTTCATCAAGGTCCTTACCGAAATTAAAATAAGGGATCTCTCATGAGAGACTATATATATATATATATATATATACATATTCAAGTCAATGTGCACTGATATAACTTCATCAGTGCATTAAATGTGGACCATTAGATTTACATACTTTGACTCAAAGTATATGCATTTGTCAAAACTTCTCCATAATAAGTGATCCATATACATATGTACTAATGTAGTTACATGCACACTGATGTCAACGGGACCATATATATATATATATATATATATATTTACTTGAGATATGTTATACGTATATACACACACTAAATATAATTATTCGTTTCAAAAATAAAAGAAAAAATTGATTTTCAAAAAACATCTAAAATAAATTAATGGCATCCCCTTATTTATCAAAATGCCACTCATTTGATGGAATTGGATAAAATGACCATTAGTGTCACACTTTTCACCTAAAATGGCCATTTTAAAACCAATTTCCAATCTAGTGGCCATTTTGATAGTGTGTCATCAAATTGATGGCCACCTAGGTAATTATCCCAAATAATAATAATGGGCGAGAAATAATATGACAAAGGAGAAGAAATTTCGAATCATCAGATGACTTTATTTACTGCTTATCGTTGTTAGTTTGTTACATACAATTTACAACGGAATTCATTCATATAAATAGGCAAGCAAAGTAAGGGGAGCTTATTGCAATTTTCATTAACAATTGCTACCATGAGATACGTTTCACACCGAACACCAATTTGCTGCCACTTGCCATGCCACACATCATGGTGGAATCCACTAGATATAATCGTAACACTCCTCCTTGGATTCCATCATTTTTCATTGCATTAAAATTTGCTAGGAAAAACCCAGTGAGATAAAAACCTTGGTACAATATATACAATAATCTACAATCTACATGATTTAGTGCTATTGGACTTCTCAAGACTCTTCAATAAAAACCCAATCAAGAAAACCTTGTGGGACAAAATCTGATCAAAGGGAAAAATATTACAGTCCAAAATTAATGTTTTATTCAAAACTTTGCTTACATTTATACTTTGTTAGGAAAAACCCAGTGGGATAAAAACCTCAGCAAAGATATCTATTGATCTGCTGGATCAAAGCAACATATATACGATAATCTACTGGATCAAATTAATATATATATCATGATCTGCTGGATCTAATGATTTTTATACGTGCTTAAAAATTGTCTCATTAAAAACTTTTATCAGGAAAACCCAATGGGACAAAAAACCTGATCATAGGGAAAACAAGTACAATTCATATATGCCCAAAATAACTAATATAATTCATTTGATATGCTCTCACAGATAGATTCGCCCCCCCACCCCCCCCCCCCCCCCCCCCCCCCCCCCCCCCCCCCCCCCTGATAAACATCCTTATGAAAACAATCTTTTAGATTGCTGAGATGACATACACTAATATTTGTTTCGTGATATGCAATAACATGATAAATGATTGGAGGATGTAAAAGCAAAAGTCTTGTTTCGTGGAGCGTCATAAAATTGTTATTAGAGAGAAATATATACCATTCAAGAATAAGCATTATATAGACTAGACAAATACTTAATATATGCAAAAATAATTAGAGATGCACTATAAAATGATTAGGATATAATTATATCAAATCTATAATTCTATGAAATTGAATGAAAGATATGGTTGATCTTATTCCAATGGCATCGTGTTGGGAAAAAAAAAAAAAAAGTTTCTCGGAATTTGCTCAAATTTTGCATGGAAGCTTATAAGCTTATTCTAAGCACTTCTGCAAAAAATGGCCGGAAAATTCGGAAGAATGAAGTTTTTAGCCTTGTTCTAAGATTTCGGCAGAACTTGATCTTGCTAACTAATAAACCAAAGATACATCATCTGGCCAGATATAACAAAGTACCAATTACATTAAAATATGGTACTTCTGGACCATGTATTCCATTGGATCTATGTTCGATCTCCAAACTGAGACAATATATGATTTTTACAGGTGTTTCATTTCAAATTCATTTTTCAAATATTCAGCAGTTTTCAAGAGCTCTCTGGGAGCTCCAATTAAATTCATATAATAAATTGCTACAATAGCAAATTCATATTCTCAATTCTTTATGAAGACTTATGGGTATATAATATAATTAATATACCCTTATTTTATTGGATATTCACTGAGACGGTTATACCATATCCGTCCAGATTGTTTTTAATCCTTATAAGAATTTTTGTAGGTTTATCAAATATATATTATGAGATCTTGATTTATATGCTTCTAGCATTTTAAATCCTTTAAGGATTCTCAAAAAACATGTATTGAGTAAACCTTACTGATAAACAATCAATGTGTCTATAAGAGGCATTTTAAGCCTTTTTAAGATGACCAAACTTATTAAAATTCGGAACGTAGTCGAATTCATCATTAGTGAATACTAAGTTTCTGTGAGAAAACTTGTACTACGAGTCTTGCCTTATATCTTACGATCTCGTTTTTCTTATTATATTTTTATATAAAAACCAATTAGTATCCAACTGGTTTGACAACATCAAACATCTGGACTAATTGTCCATTACTGCACGTTTGGCTATTGAAGTCAATTCTATTTGAATTGCTTCTTTCCACATAAGCCAATCATGCCTTTTATCCACAATCATCAATATTATGAGTTTCATAATTATAATTTCAATAGCTACTGTATATGAAAATATATCACTAATGATTGTTTCTTCACTATTCCACATTTCTCACATATGATTTATAGAAATTTATTAATTTCTATATTCTTGTATCTCTGTAGAGATTTCTTCCACTTCAAGGGATTTAGTCACTTTAGGGACTTTGAGTCTCTTTAGATATATCTAACTCTTACAGAGTTAACTTAAAAAAAAAGTTGATTTTTTTTTTATAACTTGAGTTTTGTTTACATTAGGATCCTGATAATTTACTTTCCTCTTATGGGAATAATACCTCTTGGAAAGGGTTACAAACTTATAATATGCATCAGATGATTTATTGTTGCCTTTTGCTCTGATCGTTCTTCAGGAACAACCACCCGGGTTCATGAGATGGCAACTTGTAAAATTTTGTTACCTTTCATATATCTGGTAACTGATTAATAATCATCCGATGACCAATTATTTTTCGTATTTGAGCGATAGGAAGATTGAAATGAGACACATTTTTTACATATATGGAGAACTGAAATGATATCTCTATTTTGTACAAGAGTAACTTTTCATTTACTTTTCTCTTATAGCGAAACTTTCCATTCTTCTAATGATAGGAAAATTTATCAAAATGATAATATGTAGATCATGGATAAAGATTATCTATCAGAAGTTTAAACTATCTAATAATAGATGATTAATCAATATCAACATAAATCTCAAAATGATATAAAAATCATATCTCAGATCATGCCAAAGATGCAATAAGGGTATATACAATACAATCAAATATCTTTAAAACGAGCAAGTCAATGACCAAGTGCAAGTTGTAATGGTGAATAATGATAATAAGCAATGGGTCAGAGATGAATTAAGAAACATGTAAAACAACATATCCCTATATAGAAATTGGTAATTGTGTTTGTAATAATAAAGTTCTCGTAATTACCTAGAGACGTTTGCGCTAATCTATTCTGAGTATAAGTACATGTGAAAACTAGATGTTCAAAATCAATCCCAACTGCTTTGCAATATTCATCAAATGTCTTGGAAATAAATTCACAAACATTACAACAACGTATTGACTAAATTGGATAATCTGGAAATTGTGCCAAAAACTAATAATCTGTGCAAGTAATATGGAGATGTTTGATCATGAACAACATGTGACCATCTAGTAGCTGCATCAATTACAACCATATAATAATGAAATGGTTTACTTAGTGGATGAATAGATCCACATATATCCCATTGGATGATGGGAATTCAAAACCAACTTTAGAATGAGATGATCTTATTACTAATCTCCATTGTGAACATGCAGTATATATATTCTCATAGAATAAAATAATTTGATGGCCCTTTAATTGATGTCTTTGAAAATTTTCAAGGGTTCTAAGCATCATTGTATACATTTGGTAACCAGGATAGCCATGCCAAAGCATAAATATTTTTTGATCTAAGAACTTATGGTTCATAACCACATAAATCTCTACATTTTATAACTGTATAATATAATCCTAACGACTAACGAGAAAACACACAACTTCTCTACAATGAGCTTTTGGCCCAAATCATTAGAAATAATGCACGGATATTCAACATTCTTATCATTTATAGTTTCAATATGATATCCATATATTATGTCGTATATCTTTTGAAACTAAGCAGATTTCTCCTGGATCTACTAGAATAATAAAGCATCATTGATACATAATTTAATACCATTTGGTAAAAAAGATTGTAGTTCTTTCGGAGCCTTCAATCAGATCTGATATGGTATTTGACGCAGAACGAAAGTTCTAGGGTTTACAAGCGTAATCCCCAAAGTAACAAAACTGGAATCCACCAGCAAAGAACGAACGTATGTAACTGAAAATTGATAATATTATTGAATGCATCCTGAAACTGATAACAAAGGGCCTTAAATAGCCTCTCGAAACCCTAAAATAAGCAAAAGACTAAAATATCCTCAAGCTAAACAAAAACAACTTAAAAACGGAAAATAAAATAAAACACAAAATCTTCGATTGCCCGACAGCCTAACTTAAACTGCTCCGATAAGGATGCAAATGACGTCAATCGGGCGAACCCGGGTTGCCATGCTATAGAACTCTGAAAACCCTTTTCGAAAACATATTATAATAGGAAATCTGACAACCGAGTCAAAAGTTATGCCCGTTTCTTTGGACCACCTCTTTTGGACAATTTCCTGTCCATCTCTTCTTCAAACTCTAAAGCCAATTGTCCTACATCAGTCTCTCCCACCTGTGAAGAACTCAACCTCGAGTTATAATCAGGATAAAGTGGAACATCATCACAAAACTCATAAAGGTCAGCCACATTGAAAGTACGAGATATGTTCATATCAGCAGGTAAGTCGATCACGTAGGCATTGTTGTTGATCTTTTTGATCACCTTGTACGGTCCATACTTCCTTGGCTTCAACTTGTTATAGGAACCAACTGGGAACCTCTCCTTACACAGAAACACCATAACCTGGTCACCCTCAGCAAACAATTTCTCACGCTTTTTAACATCTGCTGCAGCCTTATACTTCGCATTCTTCTCCTCTAACCGTGTCTTCACTTCAGCCTGAACATCCCGAACCTGCTCAGCCATGGTCTCAGCAGCAACACTCATACCAGTGACCTTAGGAAGCCTTGCCAGGTCCAACGCATGCTTAGGAGGTTGCCGATATACTAAAGCGAAAGGAGACTTACCCGTAGCAGTATGAACAGCATTGTTATACGCAAATTCAGCTTGTGCTAGAGCCACGTCCCACTGTTTTGGCTTGTTTCCACAGATGCTCCGAATTAAATTTCCCAAAGTTTGGTTTAGGTTCTCTGTCTGACCGTCAGTCTGTGGGTGCGCAGTGCTACTGAACTTCAGAGTAGTATCCATCCGCCGCCACAATGTAATCCAGAAATTGCTCAGAAATTTCGAATCCCTATCAGAGGTGATAGACTGGGGTACACCATGTAAACGAACTACCTCCCGAAAGAACAGCTGAGCCACATGTGATGCATCAGATGTCTTCTGACAAGGGATGAAATGTCCCATCTTGGAGAACCTGTCAATCACAACAAACACAGAATCGACCCCACGTTGAGTTCGTGGAAGTCCCAAAACAAAGTCCATCGACAAATCCTCCCATATTGCATTCGGTACAGGTAGAGGCATGTAAAGTCCCGTATTTTGAGCCTGCCCTTTGGAAGTCTGACAAACATAGAACTTACGCACAAAATTAGCCACGTCACGTTTCAGCTGAGGCCAATAATACCGCTCGGCTACCCCACTGATAGTCTTGTCACGCCCTAGGTGTCCACTTAAACTTCCACCATGCAACTCTCGAATCAGTTTCTCTCTCAACGAGCTTCGCGGAATACATAACTGATTGCCAAAGAAAAGGTATCCTTCACTCATATGAAATTCCCCCGCGGCCTGTTTCAGAACGCACTTATTCCATACCTCTCCTAAATCCTCATCTTCCGGATACAATTCCTTCAGGAACTCGAACCCAACAATCTCTTGCTGCATAGTAACCAGTAGACTTGCACGTCTACTCAACGCATCTGCCACTTTATTTAGGACACCCGACTTGTGTTTCAGAACGAAAGGAAACTTATGCAAATAGGCTGCCCACCGTACATGCATATTACTTAAGCTCCTCTGGCTGTTCAGGTACTTCAGGGCTTGATGATCAGTGTAAAGGATAAATTCCCGCTGAATCAGATAATGCTCCCAGTTCTTTAGTGCACAAACAATTGCGTAGAATTCTTGGTCATAGGTGCTCCACTTTCGACGTGCATCACTTAGCTTTTCACTAAAAAACGCCACTGGTTTCTTCTCTTGTGACAACACTGCTCCAATACCAATGCCACTAGCATCACATTCCACCTCGAATAACTTCTCAAAACTGGGTAAAGCAAGAACAGGCGTGGTGCACAATTTCTCTTTAATGACTGCAAAGGTTGTGTCGGCTGCCTCACCCCATTGAAACTTTCCTTTCTTCAAGCACTCAGTAATGGGAGCCACAACACTGCTGAAATCCCTCACAAATCGACGATAAAATGTCGCCAACCCATGGAAACTCCTTACCTCTCCTACCGTCTTCGGTTTAGGCCAATCACGAATGGCTCGAACCTTTTCTTCATCCACTAAAATTCCCTCTGAACTGACCACATATCCCAGGAATAATAATCTCTCTGTCAGCCAGCTGCACTTCTTCAGGTTAATAAACAATTTGTTTTCATTCAACACCTCTGGCACAGCCCTAAGATGCTCCATATGGTCTTCCTCATTCCTACTGTAAATCAAAATGTCGTCAAAATAGACAACCACATATTTTCCAATGAAGGGACGCAATACCTGGTTCATGAGTCACATAAAAGTACTAGGAGCGTTGGATAACCCAAAAGGCATAACCAACCACTCGTAAAGCCCATCCTTTGTCTTAAAAGCCGTCTTCCATTCGTCACCAGGCTTAACACGAATCTGATGGTACCCACTTCGCAGATCGATCTTAGAGAACAATTTCGAACCCTCCAGCATATCTAGCATGTCATCTAGCCTCGGAATCAGAAAGCTATACCTAACAGTTATCCTGTTAATCGCCCGACTATTGACGCACATCCTCCAACTGCCATCTTTCTTTGGGACCAATAATGTGGGTACTGCGCACGGACTCATGCTCTCTCGAATAAACCCCTTTTTCATTAATTCCTCCACCTTTTCTTGTAAAATCTGATTCTCCTTGGGACTCATCCAATAGTGAGGCAAATTTGGTAAGCTTGCTCCTGGAACTAAGTCAATATGGTGCTAAATCTCTCTCATTGGTGGAAGGGCATCTGGTAAGTCTTCTGACACCAATTCACTGAATTCGGCTAGCAGGGACTGCACCTTTTCGGACACCACAATTTTCTGCTCCTCTTTGTCTTCTATCACCAAAGCTCGCACAACTACAACATGTACCTTCTGTGCCTCCTTAATTTCAGCTTCTAAATCAGTTATTGACGTGACTAGGGAGACTAAGGATTGCTCTTTTACTGTGGTCTTGTTTGAACTACCGTTTGAACACCGTTTTGGAACCATTGCAATCTTTCTGCCATTCCAATTGAAAACACAAACATTGTCGCGTCCCCTGTATGTGATATCTACATCAAACTGCCATAGGCGACCCAATAACACGTGTCCAGCATCCATCTCGACTACATCACATGTCACCTCATCCCGGTAGTACCGCCCGATCGAAACAGGAACCTTACATACTTCTGTCACGCTCGCCTTAGGTCCTTTCTGAATCCACCCAATTGCATAAGGCTTGGGATGTTTTTCTGCCCGCGGCTTCAGATGCTCCACCAGTTTCCTGGACACAAAATTCTCACAACTCCCACTGTCAACTATTAAATCACAAACCTTTCCTTGGATACTGCAGCAAGTCTTGAAAATATTATTTCTCTGAGTAGAGTCCTCCAGTTTCGTTGAACACATGACTCTCTGAATCACACAATTTACGTGCTCTCCTTGTTCCTCCGTAATTTCTGCTCCCTCTAAGAACTCGTCCATGTTTTCCTCTTCTGCAAAATTCTGATCCTCTTCTTCTTCAGCATCCACGAAGTTCACCGGTTTTCGAGCTGGGCATTCATTCGAACGGTGGCCTGGTTGGCCACACCTATAACACTTCATACCGCCTGGTCTACTGTACGGGTTTGACGCCACTCGTGGGGTCTCCTTCGTAATTGCTGCTGCTGCCGTCGGACGTGACCCACCAAAATTATTACTTAGACCCGAACCCCTTTGAACCTGGTCTGTAATAGTTTTAGCCTGACCCTGTCCATCATTTGGTGAAAATCTACTCCTATTCGCAGTTGCATTGGACGACTCACCCATGTCCTTCTTGTAGTGAGAAAAACGATTGGATGATTTCTCCATTAACTCCGCCTTCAAGGCCATGTTTTGCGCCTCATCTACTGTCCACACAACTTGCAGCCCAATTTTGTCTTGAATGGTTGACTTCAATCCCCCCAAATATCTCGAAACCTGCTGTCCCTCCGTCTCGTTGAGGTTGTTACGAACTGACAGCCTGGACCACTCCTCAGTATAATCCGCAACGGTTTTGTTACCCTACACACAATTCTGATAACTCCGAAAAATAAATTGTTCATAATCAGGAGGTAAAAACCTGCTCATCATAAGTTGTTTCATTCGCCTCCAGGATCGTATAGGAACCTTGCCTTGTCGCCGTCTATCCATCTGTAATTTCTCCCACCAAACAGCAGCCCCGTTTCTCAACTTATACGCTACCAATTTGACTTGACGTTCTTCCGCAACCTCAGTAAACTCAAAGAATCTCTCAACCTCTGAAATCCAGTCCAGAAACTCTTCAATCTGTAGTTTTCCATGGAACAATGGTATGTTTGTGCGAATCTGATAATCAGGTTGATTTCGGTTCAGTGGACGATCTCCTTGGTAACCCACGAAATCCTCTTCAGAATCCTCATCACTGAAATCTTGATGCTGCACATGTCTCGCGGCTCTAGGCAGACGTCTACCTTCAGGGCAGTCTAGGGCCAATCCCTCGACTCTATCTCTGTTGGCAGGGGCAGGAACAGGAGCAGGAGCTTGGTCCGTAGGGGTGTTGGGAGTAGGCAGCCGCTCCATCAGTTGCCGAACCATAGCCTCCAACCTCTCCATCGACTGTCGCTGCTCATCAATCGCCGCCCACACATCGCCATCCCTTTGACCAGCGTCGCTAGGGTTAGCTCTTTCGGCTTCATTGTTGACCATCGTATAAGGCAAGTCCTTATGCTCTGATACCACTTGACAGAGAACGGAAGTTCTAGGGTTTACCAGCGTAATCCCCAAAGTAACAAAACTGGAATCCACCAGCAAAGAACGAATGTATGTAACTGAAAATTGATAATATTATTGAATGCATCCTGAAACTGATAACAAAGGGCCTTAAATAGCCTCTCGAAACCCTAAAATAAGCAAAAGACTAAAATATCCTCAAGCTAAACAAAAACAACTTAAAAACGGAAAATAAAATAAAACACAAAATCTTCGGTTGCCCGACAGCCTAACTTAAACTGCTCCGATGAGGATGCAAATGACGTCAATCGGGGGAACCCGGGTTGCCACGCTATAGAACTCTGAAAACCCTTTTCGAAAACATATTATAATAGGAAATCTGACAACCGAGTCAAAAGTTATGCCTGTTTCTTTGGACCACCTCTTTTGGACAATTTCCTGTCCATCTCTTCTTCAAACTCTAAAGCCAATTGTCCTACATCAGTATTAACTTTCGGCAAGACAAATTTTTGATCTTGTCTTATTGGCAAGACATATATATTCATATTGTGTTTCAATGATAGACAAATCACTATTCAAATTCACATTATTTAGAAATGACATGTATCTTTCTGGAATTTTATGGGCAATATGTGTAATGCCTTTTTATATCTTATCTTAAATGATACCTTTTTTTTCAATAGGTTTATTCTGTAAACCTTTTCTCTTGTCATTTACAAACATCCACTCCTCGGTATGTTTTGATTTCTCATGAATAAAAAAATGTTCAAATTTACTCTCTTGATATTGCTCCGTCAACAACAAGTACAAAATAGATAAAATATCCTTTCCAATTTCATTATATGTGATATTAGGATCTTAAATATTCCTTTTACAATACTCACAACATCCTGCTAGGATGCGTAGATTTCTTTCTCAAATGAATGACATATAAACATATCACTTTATAAATATGAAATAAAACAAAATCATGAATCATATTGATTTTTCGAACTTCCGATTTGACCATGAACTGTAGGTTCATACATAAAATTCAGAAAACTTCAGGTTCTGAATGGAAATTACAATTAAACATTCCAGATAAAATAAACATAACTTGATTAGTTTCAAAAACTTCTGGTTTTGATAAACTTTGATATTAAAATTTTAATATCACAATTTAAATTGAATTCAGAGCTTCAAGTCTAATAGTTTGAAATTGATAACATTATATTCTAACATAATCAATAGGCAGAACTTTATATATAGTTTCAGGCCTATGTAATTTCCTTTCCCAAGGTTTGGATTACAAAACAATCATCTAACAATGTATATTTAAATCACTCTTTTATTCAGAACTTCAGGTTCAAAATTTCAGGTTTAGATTAATACTTTATATTCAAATCCAGAACTTCAAGTTCTATGTTGAATTTGAATTCGGAACTTTAGGTTCTAAATAATAAAGTTTGGTATGTATGTATATAAAAATGAATCCAGAACTTCAGGTTCATAATGAAATTAAAATTCAGAACTTCAAGTTCTGATCAGTTAGCAAAACCACGCTGATTTAAATATCAAAATAATAAATAAATCCCGAAACTTTGGGTTTTGGATCAGTCGCCATAGCCAGGCTTATCTTATTAATTGCACATAAATAAATAAATGTAAATTAATAAAAAGGCATAATAAATAGATCCAGAAACTGCAGGTTCTAGTAGGTTGGCCTAGCCAATCTCATTAATTGTGGATAAATAAATAAATATGAATAGATAAATAGCATATAAATAAATCCAGAACTGCAGGTTCTGGTAGGTTGGCCTGTTAAGCCAATCTCATAAAATGCGTATATATAAATAAATACGAATAAATAAAATCTTAAAAATAAATCTATAACTGCAGGTTGAAATTTAGAACTTCCAGTTCTAATTGGACTGAAATTAACTTCCTGTTCTGACTTGATTGGATTAAAATTCGAAACTTCCAGATCTAGAAGTTCTAATAATAAATAAATTGCATAAAAGTAAATAAATTGAATAACAATAAATAAATCCATAACTTCAGGTTGAAATTCAGAACTTCAAGTTCTGGCTAGATTGAAATTCAGAACTTCCAGTTCTGATAATAAATAAATTGCATAAAAGTAAATAAATACGTAAAAATAAATAAATTGAATAACAATAAATAAATCCATAACTACAGGTTGAAATTCAGAACTTCAAGTTTTGGCTGGATTGAAATTCAGAACTTCCAGTTCTGATAATAAATAAATTGCATAAAAGTAAATAAATACGTAAAAATAAATAAATTGAATAACAATAAATAAATCAAGAACTTCTGGTTGAAGCTCAGAACTTCCAGTTCTAATTGGATTGAAATTCAGAACTTCCAGTTCTAATAAAAAATAAATTGCATAAAAGTAAATAAATATGTACTTTTATGTAAATAAATAAATTCAGAAGTTCAGGTTGAAAATGGATTGAAATTCTTAATCTTTAGAGCTTCCAGCTCTTATGTCATTTTTACAATCTTCAAATTGCAAAGCTTACAATCTCCAGGTTGCAATAAAATATTGAGTTGTAAGTAAATCATCCTGCAAGATATCTCATTACTTATTTACAATCATGTTGATGACGTGTTGTTCTGAAAATAATAATAATAATGGGAGAGAAATAATATGACAAAGGAGAAGAAATTTCGAATCATCTAATGGCTTTATTTACTGCTTATCGTTGTTACACACAATTTACAACGGAATTCATTCATATAAATAGGCAAGCAAAGTGACAGGTGCTTATTGCAATTTTCTTCAACAATTGCTACCATGAGACACGTCTCACACCAAACACCAATTTTTTCCATGCCACGCATCATGGTGTAAGCCACCAGATATATTCATAACAAAAATGTGTTTTTACAGTTATAAACACTTTTCATTGAGAGCGTAGCAACGCCGAAAAATACTCTAAAAAAGCAAAGTTTTGATTCCAAGCTAATGCGCATACTTTTATGAGAATTGATTGAATATGAGAAAGCAGACATGGCCGGAGACCATTTCTGACCCATTTAAGTCCATATAACCTCAACTTTTTTCCTTCAAAAGTGAGAATTATTTTACAATTTTTCATTTTATCCTAAAGTGATATTATAGTAATTTAAAATCGAGCATAATTCTGCATAAAGATAATCAAACTCAAATTTAATTTCAATCCTTTTAAAGTTGTCAGCTCATTTCCACTAAAGTTGGCTGCTCTTGTACAACTTTTCTTTTCTTTTTTTACTCCCCTTTTGTTTGATCACGCGACCACTTTGACTTCGACATAGTGACCTTTTAACTAACCCCAAGAGATCATACAGCATACTACTTAATAAATTAACAAATAATTATTGTGATTTCTATTATAAACTATTTTTCGAACTCTTTTTCTAAATACATTCATTAAAAAAAAAAAAAAAGTACTAAAATATCTAAAAATTCCAAAACTATCCTGTAATTATCATTTCACACTCCTTTCTACAGACAATCAATTTTAATTTGAAATTTCGTTCGCTTCATTAATTTTGATAAATTCTCATAACTTGGTACACTTCAATACAACCAAAAATCAACAAAATACATCTCCGGCCTCTTCACTTCATGAATTTTGATAAATTCTCATAACTTGGTACACTTCAATGCAACAAAAAATCAACAAAATATATCTCCTCTACGCTTCATGAATTTTGATAAATTCTCATAACTTGGTACACTTCAATGCAACCAAAAATCAACAAAATACATCATCTCCTCCTCCTCCTCCTCCTCCTCCTCCTCCTCCTCAAGAACAAATCATTTTATGTCAAAACCATCCACACCACGATGAAATGTAATGGATTTTGATGAGAATTTCTGCATGCATGATAAGAAAGATGAAATATACTTATAGAAAAATTTTAAAATTTTTGTAAGTTTGGGAACTAATTTTTCTAAATTTTTTAAGTAAAAATATTAATAAAAAAAATGGGAAAACATAGGAAAAATGGAAATAAAAAAAGTTCTTGGATACAAAAAAATTTCAAAATTTTTCCCTAACCATATCTCATCAATCTTAACATCTGTAAAATAAATAAATAAATAAATAAATAAATAAAACTTATCAAAATTCATAAATTTCATCATGGTGTGATGGGTTTGGACATAAGGTGATTTACACTAAAGAAGTCCTTTATATATGTATATATATATATATATATATATATATATATATATATTTCTATTGTCAATTCGTTCTGATATAAAATATATTATGACGAAGAATGTGTACCATTAAATTTACATACTTTGACTCAAAGTGTATGAACTTGTCAAAACTTCTCCATAATCCATAGTCTACATTATTCGTCTTGATATATTTTATATTAGAATGAACTGACAATAGAAAGACTATATATATATAAGTATATATGTATATATATATGGCGCAATCTATAGAACACCAGTATATGGTGCACCAGAAATATTGTTGCATGTGATCGTATGTGAGTAATATATAATCGTATGTATATAATGTTATCGCAGATAAGTTACATATAATTACAACAAAACAAAACTTAAATTTTAATATGGTCGCATATGAGTTGTATGTGATCACGTTAAAAAAGTCATGATCACAGTTAAATTTTCAAAAGTGTATGGTAAACCAGTGTTCTATAGAGTGACCATGTATATATAATAATTTTCCAATGAGGATTTTTACAATACACACTTTAAGCACTTTTGATGAAATTGCATGGAATATATTGAATCTTAGTTTTATTTTTTGTATACATCCTAAGAAAATTAAAATACACATTTGGTAAAAATTTGGAAACTTTTTGGATTTGTGAACTATTTTTTTCTTATATTTCCCTATTTTTAAATGTTTTATCTTCAAAAAAATCAGAAACAATTAGTTCTTGCACCCGATTTTTTTTTTAATTTTTTTCTGTAAATGTATTTCAATGTTTTCACCATCCATACAAAAAATCAAATCAAGATTCAATATATTCCATGCAATTTTATCAAAGGTGTTTAAAGTGTGCATTGTAAGAAATCTTCATTGAAAAATTACTGTTTATATATAAAAGAGTATTATAACGTACACCGATGAACCTTTAAAAACTTTTAATATCTTGACCATATATATTCATTAATCTCACACACAAATCTAATGGTCATGACCTATCCTTTACTAATTAGTTTCTAGAAATTCATAAACACGGCCAGCTAATAAGCAAGTCACTGCCTAATTAGTTACCGTTTCTTTTCCAATTTGTTGATATTCTCTTCTATTCCCTTCACGTTATCTTCTCCTTCCTTCCCGATCTAGCGTCCTCCTCTACATCCATTAGACTAGAATCGTCCATGGGATCATAGTGAAAATTATGAGATTATGTCGCTATCCATGTGATACGGTAATTAATTATAATACAATTACGTCGCCGACCATGTGATCAGTTAAGATTTATTGCGATTATATCGATGAAATTTTATAAGTTAAGGTATAACGTGATTGACTTAATTTTACTTTTTTTTTTTTTTTTTTTTTTTTTTTTTTTGCTCTATGTAGTGATGGACATCAGTGGAGGGCAAATGACTTTTTACAAAAAGGATGAAGTCGAAGACTTTGATACGACCCTTATATATATATATATATATATATATATATATATATATATATATATATATATATACATCAGTGGAGGGCAAATGGCTTTTTACAAATAGGATGAAGTCGAAGACTTTGATACGACCCTTATATATATATATATATATATACAGTGAGTCTCTCATGAGGGATTCTTTATTTTAATTTCGGTAAGGACCATGATGAAAACACATTGACTTTAATGAATTTTAATTTGAATTTTTTTGTGGATGATGATTTCAATGAAATATCCATATGAACAAAATTTGAGAATTTTCCGAGTACTAGAACTATTTTTCTTGAATTTTCCTATATTTCACCTATTTTCCGATGCCTTCATATTTAACAAAATTTGGATAAATAGTTATAGTACTCAGAAAATTCTCAAATTTTGTACATATGTATATTTCATTGAAATCATCATCCATAAAAAAATTCAGATTAAAATTCATTAAAGTCAATGTGTTTTCATCATGGTCCTTACCGAAATTAAAATAAGGGATCCCTCATGAGAGACTCACTGTATATATATATATGACGGAGCTGTGTGAGGGCTAGGGTGGCTCAAAAAAATTAAATTAATTAAATAATTAATTTTAAGTCCTAATCAGAGTGAAAAATATAATCTTTCTTTCCTTTTTCTTCTTTTTATAATAACAATTATTTCTCCCCATTCTCAAACTTGGTTCAATCTATTTATCAACGTCAACATTTAGATATGTTTGAGTTAATATTATGGCTTTAAATATTTTATTTTGTTACTTTAAAAAAATTATTTTATTTTGTTTGAAATTTTAGGATTATTGTTAAATATAGATAGTGAGATTTTAGGAGTAATCCAATTATTATTTAATCCAATTTTAAATTTACAAAGTAACGATATTGTTAAATGAATTTCATTAAATTTGTCAAAACATTATATTAATATATTTAGAATGAATCATCTAATGTAAGAATATTGTATAAATTAATTAGTTTTCCCATTTGTGTTTCATGTTTCTCTTATAATTTAATTTGATTTCTTAAAAATTAAAAAAAAAATTGTGTAGTATTTATTTAGAATATACATTTTACGGGGACGTCTCACTGTGTCCTCTTAACTAGGTGATGTCAATGTTCAATAAAAAAAAATAAAAATTCTAGCCTACCCTAATCTTCAATCCTGGTTACATCCATATATATATATATATATATATGGATTCAAAAACGATGCAAACTCTACCAAATGAGATTGGCGATGAAAATGGGAAATACTATTATGATTAATTTGAAATACAACGATGTCTTAGTAATGGAATTAGATATGGTGGACGACGCAGAGTCATTTTATGAGGGCTACGTTAGGGCAGATGGCTTTAGAGTAAGATTGTCCAATATCGACCATGACAGTGAAGGTAGACTAACTAGGAGAAAATGAGTTTGTGAGAAGGAAGGTTCAAGACTGCAGAAGATCGAATTTGAACAATACAAATAGTTAAAATGGAAGAGCATTATATGTACGAAGATAATTCCTATTTACTAAAAGAGTAATGCTATTTTGCCCAAATCTGGTGCCCAAATGACATGGAAACACTCTCGTCCATTCATTTAAATTGTATTAGATTTGCTTGATTAAAATGAATGGACGAAAGTGTTGCCACGTCATTTGGGCACCAGATTTGGACACCAAATTTGGGCAAAGTAGCATTACTCTTACTAAAAGCTTTAAAGAAAACCTATACTAAGCATAAAAGAAGAAAGAGAAAATGACTGATATGCCAAACTCTCTCGAGTCTATGAGAGATGAAACTGAAAATGATAGTGGTTTGAATGATAATGCTCCGCTGTGGAAGTATGTTACAAAGCTTGAGAAAATGGGGAAAGGTGAGAGAAATATGTCATTAAAGTGTAACTTTTGTCAGCATGTTCATAAAGGATCGTATTATAGAGTGAAGAGTCATTTGTTGAAAATAAAAGGAGGTGGGATTGCAAATTGCCCTAAAGTTACCGTTTCTAATTTATCGGAAATGCAAAAAGTATTGGAAGAAGCGGAATTAAGGGTTAAACAATCTTTACCTAGACAAGTTCCCTTACCCACCACTGTTGGTTCAACTTCTGCTTCCGTTAGTAATTATTTCCAATTGGATTTACCATAGGTTGAGAAAAAGAAGAGGAAAGGAAGTGGACCTATTGAGAAGGCCTTCAAAAATAGTACTAGAGAAAAACTTGATAGTTAGATTGTAAGAATGTTTTACACTGGTGGCTTGTCATTTTACTTTGCCAAAAATTCTTATTATATACATGCCTTCAAAACTGCTTGTAGTAATACAATTCCGAGTTATACCCCCAGGTTAGAACGCATTACGAACTACACTTCTCAAAAAAGAGAGGAGTAACATATATTGAGCGGTTGTTAGAGCCAATCAAGGTTACTAGGAAAAGAAATGTGCAAGTGTATGCAGTGATGGATGGACAGATTGTCAAAGAAAACCCCTTATTAACATTATGGCTACTTGTGAGAGTGGACCTATGTTCTTGAAGGCCATAAATTGTGAAGGAGATGTCAAAGATGGTTTTTCATTTCCAATATGCTTATCGAGTCCATTTGAGAAATTGGTCAATAAAATGTGGTGCAAGTAATAAATGATAATGCCCAAGTTTGTAAGGCGGCGGAACTTCTTGTTGAATCCAAATTTCTACACATCTTTTGGACACCATATGTAGTTCATACCCTCAATCTAGCTTTGTGGAGCATTTGTTTTCCATTGACACATCCAAGGTATGATGATATTATGGAAGAATGTGGTCGGATTGCAAAGATTTCTAGGAATGGATTACGGGATTATGTTTATATAGAATATGTTTTGAATGAATTATTGGATTATGTTTTTTAAAATATAAAATATAAATATATATTATTTTAATTGATGTATCCTGCCGTATCCGTATCCTAGTTTTTAGAGATTTACCGTATCTATGTATCATGCCGTATCCATATCCTGTATCCATATCCGTATCTGTGCAACATAGAATAGCATCCAAAATTTACTCGATGTTCATATGTATAAAACAAAATAAATTGGCAAAATAAAAATTGAGCCTTATATATTTGTGGATCCGGTAGATTTGACTGATTTTCATAAACAAATCTAATGTACGATCTGATCCAATGAATTTTAAAATTTAAGATCCAAGCTGATTCAATCAGATCCTCAAATCCGATCCAATGAATTGGATTGAGTCCAATAAATCTTATTGAATTGGATTGGATCTGCAGGTTGCTTGTTGCAACTAATCACTTGCAAGAGCCGGCTTGGCAGCGTTGGAGGAGGTAGAGGCAGAAAGTGACGCTAGCAGTCACCACAACTTTAAATAATAAAAGTGTAAAAGTAAATGAGTAATTTAGGGAAGCCAAAGCCCCAAATGGTTACTAAAAAGTAGTATTTATGCATGAAGAAATGGAACACTCCTCGCCTCCACTTGCATCGTAGTGACGGTGGCGGCGAGGGCTCAGTTGGCTTCAAACCGCTTTTCTTACAGATATTAAAAAATTTAAATTATTATTTTTACTCATATTACCTTTTAAAATATCATAACAATCCTTTAAGTAATATTAGTAAATTTAAATTATTATTTTTACTAATAACACTTTTAAAATATCAAAACAATCCTTTAAGTAATATTAGTAAAATATATATATATATATATATATATATAGTCTTTCTATTATCAGTTAGAACTGATATAAAATATATCAGTTCCTTGCATGTGAGCCATTGGATTTAAAAGATGCTTTAACAAGTGCATGCACTAAAGCCAAAGTATTTAAATCCAATGGCTCACATACAAGGAACTGATATATCTTTTGTCAGTTCGAACTGATAATAGAAAAATTGTATATATATATATTCTCATTACACAAATTATTTATATATATAGATATATATATAGATATATATATATTCTCATTACACACATTTTTCTGATAAAAAATATCTGAATAGATAAATACATATTTTCTAAGAGCATCTCCAACAATCTCCTTTGAAGACCCCCATTAGCTTAATTAAGGCGGAAACTGTATTTTTGTAGCTCCAACAGGTCATTTAGAGGCTCCCTTAAATGTGTTTTGATGGAATTCAATCCCTTAATTAAGGGGTGGCTTCAGCCCCCTTAAGTGGGCTCCACATATTAATTTTTTTTTTTTTTTGTTTTTTTTGTTTTGAAAAGCATAAGATATTTAACTTTTAAATTCCAACAACATTTATTCTCCATTAAATAATTTGTTTTACAACAATAATTACAAAGTAAAACATCAAAATAATAATAATAAATTATTAAGGGAGTCATTTAAGGGAGTAGTGTTGGAACACATACTGCTTTAATGGCCCCTTACAACAACATTCACCCTTATTTAATGGGGTCTCTAAAGTCACTACACTTATGCCAAACTTTGGGGGTTCTCAATGTATTTATACTTATTATTTTTAAAAGGCGAAAGCTAATGATCTATACAGTGGACTAAAGTGAGCCGGCACTATGTTTCATGGGTGAGAAAATTTAGTTAAAAAGAAAAAAGTATGTTAACCATTGAAATGGCTTAACTCAGCTGGAAGATGGACGAGCTTGGGGCTTGGGCAAATGACTCCTAGGTCAGCAGCTCGAATCCTATCAATGACGAAAGCTTTCAAAAAAAAAACCCGATCCCGAATTAATAGATATTGTCAACAAAAAAGAAAAACAAAAAAGCAAAATGTAACGTTTAATAAGCAGCGAAAAATTAAATTTTGTAAATTTTAAAAAGAAACCATGAATTCGTTTAGGGTTTATAAAAAAATTGGGTGTTTAATTTATGGGTGGAGAGAGTAAATTTAAGAGGAAATAGCCCTTTCTAATCATATAATTAAAAAGTTTTCTATTCTTAACCTGAATTAGTGTTTTCATTGTTTTTACAATACAATCCACTAAAAAGATAAAGTTACCCCTGCTTTTTCTATTTAATTTTATTTTTTAAAACTATTTTTTTTTAAAAAAAAACAATGGTGTAGCAAGATATTTTTTGGGTGGCAAAAGAACCACCCTTTTCTTACATTAATAATGCTTGAATTTTTGTGTAAAAAAAAAAAAATGCTTGAATTTTGATACACAATTTAAATCAACAAAAATTAATTAAAATGATTTTGGGTTATATTCTTTCATATATATTGCCAATAATTTAATATATTATATTCCTTTAGTCATTAGAAAAGAACTGTACGTATCATTCCAAAATTTTCTTTATTTTTTTTATTTTTTTGTAATATTTTATTTTTTTAAATGTTTCATCAACTTAATTGGAAACTAATGAATATTAAAGTCATTAAATTGTTATAAATCTTTTATAGCCACATACCCAAGTTTATATATATAATTTTATATTTTATTTCTTAATTATTGCTAACTTTAAGAGATTCGTTTAATAATATTCTCAAAACCAGTTTATATATTTTCATAAATTTAAAAATAGATATAAATACTTCATAGTAATATAAAAGCTAGAACTTCTTGTTTTCTAAAATAAAAAGGGTTATCTTTTTCAAAAACTATTGACTAAACTTTTTTTTCTGTTTTTAAAGAAAATTTTAGGTTTCTTTTATTCAGAGAGGGAAAATTATTAAATTATCTCTTATATTTTTCTCTTTCTCTTTTATTTTTTTATTTTTATTTTATTTTTATTTTTGTGTAAAAATTATCTTATCTCCCATATGGCATCTAAACGTGTTCAAGAATTTTATTTTATATTTCAGGTATACTTTTTAAAAATTCAAAAGTATATTAAATTTTTGTTTAAATACCAATATAGGAAACATCTTTTATTACGTTTATTTTGAGTATATTACCTTATACACATTTACTCTTGAAATACAAATTGGTGTTTTATAAACCGTAGAATTATTGTAATATTTATAAAATAAAATAAAATAAGGGGTAAATAATAGCTATCGAACAATATGAGGTTGGTCCAGTAGTATACACCTCACTTCTACGTCAAGAGGTCGTAGGTTTGAGTTCTCCCCCTAAAAAAAAAAAAAAAAAAAACCTAAATTTATGTAACACTAATGCTAGACAACCCAAAAAAAGTAGCCCAAAAACCATGATGTGGCAAGTGGTTTTTTGACTTTTTTATTAAACACATCATCCCATGATTTATGTGGTAATGAAACTCACTTGCCTCATTATTTGGACTGAATTTTGGGTTAATTATTTAGGTTGTACAATTTTTTTTTTTTTTTGTGGTATCGAGGATCTTGGACTTCGTCCAGACACCCATCCGCATGTCCTCACCAACTGTGTGACACGTCCATAGCCAACTTGTTGGTTCTGACGGTCTATTTGTACAATATTACTCTTTATGTAATATTTATAAAAATAATGCTAAACAACTCACCTATAATCCCACCATTTCCATCCTGACACACGTGGCAACTGAGGTGTCACTTAGTGAGTGGACACATATTAATTGATACTTATATCTCTTACCCATGTATTCACTCACCAATTAATGTTTGTCCACTCACCAATTGACACCTCAACTACCACGTGTGTTGGCATGAAAATGGCGAGATTATAGGTGGAATGTGTAGCATTACTGTATTTATAAATAATAGCTATAAAAAAAACAGCATTAAATAACGTAAGACATATTCAATGACGTCACCATAAGAATTTCTCATTTGTCGCCAATTATCATTAATCACTATATAAGTAGCACTTCACCCCAATTGCTTTTCACAGCTTCTATCTTTCTTTGCTTTCAAAATCAATAAGTAGCACGTCACCGTCAGAATTTCTCAGGTGTTTCGTTTCTCTCTGCTAATAAATTCTAAGCAGGAAAACAAAACAATAAGACACACATATATACATTTTCTTTTATTTCACATTGGTTCTCGCTCTGTGTTCTATATTTATAATCACAAAGAGAGTTTAAGATGTTGGAGATGGGGCATTTTTGTAATTTAATAGATGGCTTGAAGCCAGCTTTGATGATGGTGGTGGTTCAGGTGGTGTTTGCTGGGGTGAATGTGTTCTATAAACTGGCTGCTAACGATGGGATGAGCTTGCAGGTTATTATTGCCTACAGATTCATTTTCGCCGCAGCTTTTATGATCCCTCTTGCTCTTGTTCTCGAAAGGTTTGTTTGTTTGTTTGTTTTTTCAATTCCAGTTTATGATCTGTGTTTGAGATTTGAATCAAAGACCACTTTTATATATATATATTTGACGACAGTTTATGATAGCACTTTTAAACCAAAAAAATTAAGGGGTTTTTATTTTACCCCGGAATTAGTGTTTTGATTGTTTTTACTAAACTTTCCATTGAAGAGACAAATTTATCTATGCCCAGATTAAACACACTAGGAATTAAACACACAGCTTAAACACGTTAGGAATTAAACTGGTGGTGTATTTGATTGATGAAAACCGGTGTGTTTAATTGAAAAATCATTAAGGATATTTTTGTCTCATCGGTTGAAAGTTTGGTAAAAACAATCAAAACACTAATGCTGAGTAAAAATAAAAACTCAACTAATTATATGGTTAGTTTCAATTTTAACCCATATATATATATAATATTTTTTTTCTAGAAGTTTTTCTTATTCTTTCAATTGGATTCTTATTTTTGTATTCTCAGTGCTACTTCCGGGTTTTGGCATTTTATTAATTAAGAGTTTTCTAATTTTTTTTTGGAAATTTCTACACTATTTCCACTTTGAAACTTTCAAGAAAATACATAAATATATATTGAAGCTCCTATGAAATATGAAAAAGAAAATCACCATAAGGTAACTAGAATTTTCAAAAAACTGAAATGATTTTCATTTATTTTGCAGGAACAGCAGACCAAAGCTGACTTGGACGATCCTTTTCCAAGCTTTTCTTTGTGGGTTATTTGGGTAATTAGTTAGATTCATGCACATATAGTGTTAATTAGTCATTGTAATATTTGTTGAAATTGGTAATTGAAGATTTGCATTAAGAGAAATGAGCTGCCTCAAGGTGGACAGTGACGTGTCTATTTGGTGTTGAGCAGCCAGCTGTATAATATATATATATATATATATATATATATATACCCACAGCTTCATGGTGTAGTTGTGAAGGGTAATCCACTAGGCTAATCTCATTTTGTCTAGGTGTATATATATTTAATAAGAGTAATGTCAGACTTCCTAATTTTTTTTTCAAAAAACTTCCTACCGATAACATCTTGTAAATCATGAGTTTTTTTTTTTTTTTTTTTTTTTTTTTGAAAGGTTAAAACATGAGTTAATGTGGTGAGGGATATGATATTAACAACTCACATGCCACATCATTTGAGAAATCTAGCATTACTCATTTATTTTTTTGGAAGGGAGAGAAATCGAATCCACAACCTCATAGCATAGATGTGAGGGATTTACCAACGGACCAATCTCATCTCGTCTTAGCAGTACTCATTTTATAATACATGCATGGTGAATTGAGATTCTCTGCTCACCTTGTTTATGTGTTGGTCTTAATAGATTTTTTGATACATGTAATTAATGTTTTAAGATTTTTTTTCCAGTCCAATTTTAGAAAAAGAAAATCTCTTTTTTGTTTTATTTTTTTAAAAATTCACAATAAATTTTAATCAGGAAAAAAAAAAGGCAGAGAATCTGATTAATAACAACTTTACTGTCTTACTTTTATTAAAGCAACCCTTCCTTTTCCAAATTATAAATTCTCTTCTCCCTCTTTCTTTGGTCACACTACTCTTTGTTTCTTTTATTATCGATATAATAATTCTTTTGTCAATAGTCAATACGATCTTAAGTTTTTATTATTATTATTATTATTATTATTATGACCTTTTGTTTTATAGCTTTACACAGGTGTACTGTTATAAAACAAAGATCAAGAAATTATTTAGTTTTATCTTTGTTTACATATCTATGTTGGGCCTTCACTTATTTGATGATAGCACAAATTAATCAACTGCCCATAGGAGAAAGGTAAAACTAATTGGGCCAACACAGTAGAATTTGTCTTAAGTTGTTGTCATTAATATGAAATTACACTGCAAAGTAGTATTAATTGATTATTTTTTACGTGTGATTTACTACTTACTATGAATGTGTTATTTAAGAGACTATAGTAACAACAAAATTTTATTATATTTATTTCTCTTCATAGAAAACTAATGTCGTTAATATCAATGAAATTGCAGGGGATCACTGGCTCAAAATTTGTATTTGAAAAGCTTGTCCTTAACATCCGCAACGTTTGCTTCCGCCATTGCTAACCTTATTCCGGCCGTTACCTTCATTATGTCCATTTCTTTTGGGTAATATTACTATGTTATATCATAAAATTGGGATTGTCTGTATTCAATAGATAAAATTTAATTTTTTTAAAAAAGATTATCATTTACATTATTTTCATATGCGGTGTACCTATAAATATTTGAGGAATAAAGAGGACCTGAATCCCATAAAATTACATCTATACATGTATCTTTGTAATATGAGTTTGATATGGTTTGTGGGTTTACAGATTAGAAAAACTGGGAATACAGACTGTGGCTGGAAAGGTAAAAGTGATAGGAACATTAATGGGAATCGGAGGGGCAATGCTGCTCACTTTCTATAAAGGAGTTGAGATTAACATCTCTTCCACTCATATTGACCTTCTCCACCATGATCACCCACATTCTGGCCACATGGCATCATCACATGCTTCTACTAAACATCTTCTGGGTCTTTTATTAGCATTGGGCAGTTGCTTCTCTTATGCTTTTTGGTTGATTGTTCAGGTGTTTTTTCCCTCCACTTCTATAAATATTAAATAATATTTAAATAATTCATTTTATATTCTTATTAAATTTGGTTTAACTTATTTTGTTTTAGACGAAGATGAGTGAGAGGTACCCATGCCAATATTCAAGCACAGCTTTAATGTGTCTAATGGGATCAATCCAAGCCACTATTTATGCTCTTTGTATGGAGAAGGACAGAGATCAATGGAAATTAGGGTGGAATATTAGGCTTCTCACTGTAGCTTTTTCGGTATGTAAACACTAATAGTAGCAACTTGTTATGATATTGGTGGCCGATTAACTAGAAAAGCCATTACTGTTATTGGTTCCTTTGTGTAATATTGATGAGTAGCGTTTGTGATATGCAGGGAATTGGGGCGTCTGGTTTGATGGTGACATTAATATCATGGTGTGTGAGGATGAGGGGACCTCTCTTTGTTTCTGTCTTCAACCCACTTATGCTGGTGGTTGTAGCCTTTTCAGGCTCTTTTCTACTGGACGAGAAGCTACACCTTGGCAGGTATCAATTTGTTTAATTTACTGTCAATGTAATACAAAGATAAAAGAGAGATTATTTTCATTGACGAATTTAATCATTGCTATCAAATGCAGTATACTTGGATCAATGTTGATTATATGCGGTCTATATGCTGTGTTGTGGGGTAAAGGCAAGGAGATGAAGAAAATAACTCAACTAGTGCCTTCTATACACCCTAATGAATCTCAATCGATTGAGATTATTATCACCTCTCCTATTGTTCACAATATTTCCAGCAATAACAACAAAAACAAAAACACCAACGGCGACATCATTAATGAAGAGGATACATATCGATCGCCACAGGAAATTGAAGAAAAATAAGAAATTTATGGTCAAGAAGAGATAAAGAGTTGGGCGGGAAGAGTTTAGTTACGATCCTCTTTTATTTTTATCATTTATTTTATAAGTCAGATAGGTATCTGAGAGCTTTGAGCTCTGTTAACGCCTAACGGAGAGTAGAATGATTTCCATTGATTGTCGTTAAAGGTACAATTGATTAATATACAACAATTCTAGCTTCAATTTGCTGGTAATCATAAATGTAATATATAACTGTCTAGATGATGAGTTGGATAAGTAACTGTAGTAGAGTTTGTAATTAACAACTATTAGCTAATTACTTGATCAACATAGTGTAGTAAGGCATGCAGAGACACTCGAATAATGTAACTCAGGATTGATTAATTGTGACTTTGAGCTGCACATAAAACCTTAGGCTATTAGATCTATGTCTCACCATTCAAAGTGTACAGATCGATTTGATATCTCGTAAATTATGTTCGAAATTGTGATAACAACGTTATAAGTATATTTTAAATTTATTTTCCTATTTTTTGAGGCAATTTAGCTGGCTGCTGATTCATGTTTAATTAGGTTTTTTAGTCGTTTTTATTAGTGTATATTTCGTATGGCTTTCCAAATATAGTTTTTGGAGTGTGTATTTTCTACAGTTAGAGCTTTTAACCAAAAATTGTATATTGTTTAGTATTCAATTAAAAAAAAAACACTTAAGTTAGATTTAGTTAGTACATTGTTTTGCAACATATCTTTAAAAAAGCTAGCTAGAATAAAAATTTGAGCTTTTAGATGCCAACAAGAGGTTTTACCATCTAAATTAGTTTATTATTATTATTATCAATAAAAAAAATGGTTATCAATATAGCAAGAGAAGAGAATATATAGACTATCTGGATTCTAGACAATCTTCCAACCTCTCCACACACAGAGGACACTCCGCCACCGAAACATCTTTACCAACTAAATTAGTTAAGAGATAATTTCTATATGTAGCCTTAAAATTAGGAGAAAATTCAGTTATGTTTATTCTCAATAAGTTGATCAATTTTGTTAAGTTTTACCGTGAGTTGTCAGAAATGCCCTTTAACGTCAGCAGGTTTATTTTATTCATATATCTTTTTCTCCCTCTTCACAACTTAAAATCACTTTCCCTATATCTATTCACTATATCTTTCTCTCTCTTCACCCTTCTTTTTCCCTTTAAATTTTCTTTCTCATTAATTTTAGAGAAAACCAAAACTAACCATTTGAAATATTAAAAGTTTGTTAATAACCACTTTTGAAACTTTAATTGTTAATAACCACTTTTTTTTAAAAAAAATCAGTGTATATCCGTAAATTACAAGAGTACCCCTGAAATTAGTTTTTTTTTTAAGAAAAACCTCAAACTTTAAATCATGACTAAAAACTTGTATATTGAAACTTGAAATCATGACTAGAATGAAATTTGAAACTTAAAATCATGCCTATAATGAAATATGTGAAACTTGAAATCATGCCTAATTTCCTTTCTTCCCCAAATTCCCCAAATTCCCAAATTAGGTTTTTTTTTTTAGGTTTTTTCTTTTTTCTGCAGATCACAGCCGGCAAAGGGGTAGCACAGCCGCCGACGTCGTCGCCTGGTACTCGCCCATCGTCGGACGTCGTCGCGAAAGTCTGGGCTGCGCCGGAGCCGTCGTGTAAGCTTGAGGAACCAGCGGCGCTGTGCTTGACGAACCACGGTGCCGCTGGTTCGTCAAGCTTGCGCGACGGCTCCGGTGCAGCCCAGACCTCGGCGACGACGTCCGGCGATGGCATGACGGCTTCCTGCGATGTTTGATGGCGACGGCGCGATGACTTCCAAGGAAAAGAGATAGAGAGATCGAGGAGAGAGAGCAGGGGAGAGAGAGCAGAGGAGAGAGAAAAGAAAGAGAGGAAAAGAGAGAGAGTGGGTTTGGGGATGGTTTTTATATGAGGGCTTTCCAGTAATTTCTCAAAAAAGTGGTTATTAACAATTAAAATTTTGTTTGTGGTTAAAAACGAATTTCCCATAATATATGTGGTCATTTTTAGCAATTTCTACTTAATTTTAATAACTAAAATATCATTGATGTAATCTATATCTTCAAAGGTTTTCTCTCTCGTCAATTTTAATAACTTAAATATCATTTATGTAATCTATATCTTCACAGGTTTTTACTTCTCTCTCTACAACTTTCTTCTCTCCCTCCATTATCATGTAAGGTTTTGTCATTTTCATAGTGTAATAATTTATTATGTATATCTTATAAATAGTTGATGATTTCATCATGTAAGGTTGTAAAGTTATCTTTTCGTGTAAGATTGAGGTTCTATCGTGTAAGGTTTCCATTTTATAAGGTTGTTATTAGGGACGTAACCGGGATTAAATAATAAGGTGGGCTAGAATGATTTTTTTTACCGACAATATGAGAAATTTTTATTAATTATAAATAAGATACACTTAGTCAAGAGGACATATTAGCGAGGCTTACACAGTAAATTTATATTTTGAATAAATACATTAACAAAAAAAAACAAAAAAAAAACAAAAAAAAAGTAAAGTCAAAACAAATTATAAAATAAATATAAAATGCAAATACAAGAAAACACTAATTAAATTGTATCCAATGATTTTTCAGAAAACAAAACACAAAAATAAGTTATAAATTAATCCTTATTTTATTACTTTTATACAGGTGAAGAAACAATAAACACTTATATTACTATTTACTAACAAATATAGCAGTAAAAGAGTAATTAAAAACCAAAAAAAAAAAACTTAAAAAGCATGCATCTAAATTTCAATGAAAACAAAAAGAAATTCATTAAATAATATTGTTAATTAGTTTGTAAATTTAAAATTAGATTAACCAATAATTAGATTATTTCTAAAATTTTATAAACTAAAAATTACAGTCATCCTAAAATTTCAATACAAAATAAAATATTTAAATTGCTGATGTTGATAAAGAAATTAGACCAAATTTAAGTAAATCTAGGAAAGGATGAAAGAAAATAATTATTAAATAAAGAAAAATAAAATAAAATAGGTCACACCACCTCGTGATTCGTGAAGAAAGTCTTAAAGATAACATATAAATACATCTTACTACTGAATGTCTCCCTTTTTAAAATATATTCACTATTTAATTTTTTTTAGAAAGGTTAGGGTGGGCTCCACCCTAGCCTCAATGACGGTCTGTCCCTGGTTGTTATATTATCTCTTCATGTAAGGTTGAGGTTTTATCGTGTAAGGTTGTTGTGTTATATCTCTATGTAAGGTTTCAATCTAGTAAGGTTGTTGAGATATCTCTTCGTATAAGCTTGAGGTTCCATCGTGTAAGGTCGTTGTGTTATACTGTCGTGTAAGATTACTGTGTTATATATTCATGTAAGGTTTCTAGAATTTCTCATGTAGTTAACAAATATAATTTCTCTCTCTAACTTCCAAATTTATCTCTCATCTAGTTTTCTCAAAACTTTCTATCTCTATTAGTTTTCTCATCAACTTTTTCTATCTGACTTCCAACTTCCTCTCTGTTTCTCTACCTTTCTCTCTCTATCTCAAGATCTACTTTCTCCCTCCTTTTTCTATCATTTTTTTTTTATTTCATACTTTAAAAACCGGATACTTTCTCCTTATTCTGACATTGTTTCCTGGATAAAAATGATAACTTATTGAGATTTGACACTTTTGAACCGTCCATATTTAAAGGGTATTTATAATATTTGCCCATTAGTCAATACCACAAGTAAATTTCGACATTGTTCAAAAAAAAAAAAGGTAAATTCTCAATTAACTATGAGGGCACAATGAAGATAATGATTTGTAAGAAGACGATTAATGTAAAAATTATTTTTTTATTTCAACAGCACACACTGCCCACATTATATATATATATATATATATATATATATATATATATATATATGTTGTGGTTTTATACCTATATAAAACCTTTTAACACCTTCCTGTTAATACTCAAAGGAACTGTAAGATTCACTTACAAGAAACAGGCAACACGCAAGAACATATATTCACCAACAACAATGTAGATTGCAGTAAACATAAAATCTAACTGTCAATTCGAGACAGGATCTGAATCAATCAATTCTTCCAAATCTATCTCAAGATTATATCCAAACCTAATCACTAATAGCTCTCTCTTGTGTTACTCAAACCAGCAAGAACCACTTGCAAACCAGAGAAGAGTGCTAATGTACCAGAATATAGATCAAAGAATATAACATATACAAAAGAAGAATAAAAGCAAGAGAATAGTAAAGAACACGAAAAATTTTCGTGGTTCAGCAAAGAATAGCCTACATCCATGTTGAGCCCACACAGAAAGGCTATCTCCACTGTATATGAGTCTTTACAAGCAAGAACACTCAACCGATATTGAATACAACAGAGAATCACTCAAGATCTCTAGATTTATCAGTACAACAGTTGTTGAACACAAAACTCTCACAAAATCTGTGAAGAACAGAAAGAGACCACTCAATCTTTCCTTACAAATGTGTACAAACACTCTGGTTACACTCAGAGAACAAAATCACACAATATTACACAAAGTCACTCTTGGATTCACCAAGAAATTGTAGAAAACTAAAGAGAGAAGATAAGAGACTTTTCAGATAAAAATTGATTGAAAAAACCCTAATCTTTTTGTAACAAATGAATTTTGATCCTTCTCTCTCTCTCTCATTTTCTTTATATAGGTTTATCACTTTGAGATCATGAAATCCTCCTTAGCCAATAATATCCTGCCAGCTTGGATTCATCACGTGGTCACTAATCTCATTTGAATATTTGATGCCAAATTGCCAATACACATAGTTTTGATAAAGTTAACAAAATGGTCCATATTTGCTTTCAAACAACTAATGCACATATGATCTGATTGTGATTATAGACTATGTATCAGCTTGGGCTTCTTGCTTGAGCTAACCAATTGTCAAGATGGGCTAACCTATTTCAACAATTTCCACCTTAGGCCATCTTCAACATATATAGTAAAGAGAACTTCCTTGTGATACCTAGCTCAAAACAAATAACAGAAAAAGAAATCAACCATAATCACCTATATTATGCAGGTTTAAGCAATGCTTAAACTTACTATAAGATACAATCTTAGTACCCATGTCAGCTGAATTATCATTAGTGGAAATCTTTTCCACTTGGATTATACCACTAGAGACTTGGTCTCTAATAAAGTGGTACTTGACCTCTATATGGTTTGTTCTCTCATGGAACACAGGATTTTTAACTAATTGCAATGCACTTTGGCTATCAGTATAAATCACAGCCTTTCCACCAAAAATGTTAATCTCTCCTAGGAGGCCTTGAAACCAAATTGCTTCCTTAATTGCCTCAGTAACACCAATATACTCTGCCTCTGTTGTGGACAAGGCCACAACTGACTGAAGATGACTTTTCCAGCTGACACAACAACTTGCAATGGTGAAGAGATATGAGGATGTGGACCTCCTCTTATCTCTGTCACCAGCATAATTAGAATCTACATATCCTACAAGGTCTATAACAGAATTAGAGCAGTCATAAATCAGCCCTACAGAAGTGGTAAAGCTGATATATCTCAGCAATCATTTCATGGCATTCCAATGACCCTTTCCAGGGTTTGACATGTATCTAGACAACAATCTAATGGCTTGGACAAGGTCTAGTCTTGTACTAATCATGGATGAAATTTCCCTCAATGTAGTAAAATATACCTAGAGGGGGGTGAATAGGTATAGGCTCCAAATTCTTCCAATTAAAAAATAATGCGGAAAATTACAAGACAAATGCACACTTGAATAGATTTAGTAAATGAATTGAATTAACTAAGACAAGAGTTAATCAATTTACAAGAAGTGCAATCAATGTAATATATGGAAGATAAAGGAAAGTAAAGCAAAATTGAACACAATGTTTTTAACGTGGTAAAACCTCAATGAGGAAACATCCACGGGTTGATACCACAACCACCGGCGAAGCAATTCACTATGATGAAAAGGACTTACACACTCAAGCTACCAACTCATGATATCCGCTCAAGCTATCAACTCCTAGTCTACCCTCGGGCCTAGTGAACCACCTAGCCTACTTCCTATCCGAGATGTGTCCTACACCTCTAGGAAGCAACTTCCTATCCAAGACGCTCACGTCTCTAGGAAGATTTCTTGCTTGCCTATCCGGATCCTCCCGACCCTAGACAAGACTTCCTTGCTTGATTATCCGAGTCCTCCCGACTCTAATCAAGGCTCCCTTGCTCTATCCACAAAGCTTCACTCACTTTGCTAGAGACTTCAACCTAATGCAAGGCTATGATCTAAAGTGATGCAAATGATGCAAGCACAAACAAATTAAGCTAGATGATCAATCAAGCAAAATGTACATGTTCAATGATAGTCTAGAATATGATTTCAACACTCAATCACAAAAGATATCTAGAAATCAATACATGCAAATCAATAAGAACAAAGGTATCAATATTCAATTTAGCACACTAAAAACCTAGTTCTTAGATCATGAAATAAAACATAGAAAATAACATGAAGCACATCACTCATACATTTTCTAGAATCAATTTCATGATAATTCAAGTTTAGCACATAAATGTTCAAGACTAATTACAAAGCTAAAACTCAATTAACAAATGATCAAATAACCCTAGCATGTGATCTAACATACTTCTTAACAAATTTCATCAATCAAATGGAAAGAATCAATAGTTGATCAAAAATGAAATTGAAAAAGAAGAAGTTGAAAATCCAATACTGACCACGGACTGGAAATGGATCAACTGAGAAAAATGCCGAAGTCAACTGCCTCTGGAAATGCTTGGGGTTTGTAGCTCTCTTCAAGACCAACAATTTTGGTTTTTGAATCGAATGATTTCGAGTTCGTATGAGAGAGATATGATCAAAACAAGTAAACAAAAATATTGAAAAACTGATGCGGGATTGAGGTGTTCTTCAAAAAAATTGCATAAGTGATGGAGGGAAGGAGGTTTGATTAAAAGGAGGGAAAAGGAGAAGATTTCCGAGCAAATCACATGGTGCCACGTCAGCACCCTGTGGGGGGCGCGTGGGGCCCACGGGAGCAGAAGGCTCCCTTGCCCGTGGGGCCCACGGCCTCCCACACGGGCTGGCCAAGTGGCCACACGTGGTTTGCCCACCTCTCGCGCGCTCCCTTGGTTCGTTGCCCCATATCTTGAGCATCCGACCTCCAATTTCGAATCCGTTTTCGGATTACGAACCGTGACTCCCTCACGCACGACTACGACTACTCAACTTTGAAAAATGGTTGAGAAATCATCTCGGAATCCGATGATGAAATCAACACAACAAATGAGAACGAAAAGTAGCATAGTCAACTTGTTTGGACTCGAAACCTTATGTATGAGTAACCGAAACGACCGGAACTCAATAAGGCATTAAATAAGAACATGTTCAAGTCCTAAACACAAAATACAAAAACAAATAAACACATATTCACACAAACATGCCATATCAAAGAGATAGTCACAAAGCATGCAATTTCACAATGTTTGTCAATACAAGATCAATGCATGAGCATGCTATGAAGTGTGTGAATGTGTTATACCAAATGTTTGAACCACGATGCAGGGACACACATGTATAAATTGTGTGTGTGTGTGTGTGCGCTAACGCCTTGCAAGAGGGTGGAAGTCAAGTTTTACCTTTGACGATTTTCACCTCTTGAAGATGACTTTTGCACTAGATGTTGCTCTTCACTCTTTGAGCTTCCTTTCTTCAAATAATGTCCTAAGCAACAACTAATACAATCATAGAGTGTTTTGCAATGGAATCAAGCCAATACAAATAGTGAACCTTACAATCTCCCCCTTTGGCTATTCCATTGGCAAAAACACTCAACCTCACCATACAATGTTTCACTTAAATAAACTCAAGATGATAGCATACTCTCAATCTCACATTACAAAGAAATTCCTAGACTAAAAAATCTTCAAGTCTTCAAGAATTCCTCTTTCGGTCTTCAAAGTACCTATGAGAGAAAATAGCAACCAAAACAAGAGATCTTCTCTAAAGAAGAATGGTGAGATATTTAACCAAACAACAAACAAAGAAGATATCCCTTATCTCATACATAAATGCATTATCTCAAGTGAATAAAATATGTTCAAGGTAAAGCATTCCCTTAGTTTCCCAATTTCCAAGAATCAACTATCCTTAACATTGTCAAGAAAGAATTCTTTCTCCCCCTTAAGACAAAGTCACAATTAAGCACAAAGAGGAATAAGATTCACACAATTGGAACAATTTCCACACAAGGTGTGAAGTATACAAGAACTCTCCAATATCAAACATGGTGAGGTATACATTTTCTCCCCCTTTTTGTCAAGGAATAGACAAGGGACACAAGAGATAAAGAACGAGATATTAAGCAAACAAATCGTATAGAAAGCGAAAGTTGAATAAACTAAAGCTCCCCCTTAACATATGCTCCACATATTATCAACAAGTAGATTTGTTCACAAGGGACATCACACAATCACACAATCAAGCAATAAGAGAAAATATTTCATAACTTGTCAAAGTTCAAGAGAGAATCATAGATTTTCATTAATCTCTCAAAAATATTCTCACATTGCTAATGAATCAAGCACATAAGCAAAGTGTGTGTGTGTGAATGCTTCTCAAATATATAGTAGGAGTAATTGTGATATCAACATGCAAACTTTATCCACACCTATCCATCTAAAGCCTTTCCAAAAATAGGTCAAACCGATATTCATCCGGTTTTTTGCTTTTAAAATGAATAGATATCAACATATGAGCGTGTGTGTGCATGTGGCTCGTTTTCCCGTTTCTATTTGTCAACCCGAGCTATTTCACAATTCTCAACTATACACCAATAAGCCTTTTGTTTTTTTTTTTTTTTTATTTCTTTTAGGCTTAGAATCAAAGAATTTTTTTTTTAATGATTCATTTCAACACTTCTTTGATTTTACTAACAAAAACATATACTCCTCATGGTGGCTTTCACTCATCACAATGGCGTAGCCCTTTCCTACATTGGGTGGCTTCACAACCAAGGTGTGTAGCCCTTTCCATGAGGGTGCTCGTTGATTACTATGTAGTGCCGAAGCAAAATGGATACATACCATAGGTCATCTATCATGTACTTAACAATAAACTTCTAGATGCATCCATTATCTACATATATTCAACCACAAAAACTCAAAAACTAAAACATATAAGAGAAGCATTAGTGCACTTTTCAAAAATAAGATTTTCAAGCTCAAGTGCATGATCTAAAAACAATAAAAGATACTTGTTAAAGATCATTACTTCTCAAGTGAGTAGCTCTTAAAGACAATGATATACAATTAAAGTTTTGCTCATCTAGCCACTCACAATCACACAAAGACATCAATCAACACAAATCATGCCAATGGACATTCTAAGAGTTTTAAACCTCTCTTTGTCCAAGGGCTTAGTGAACAAGTCCGCAAGTTGATTTTTAGTAGGCAAATGCTCTAGAGTAACAATAGAATGTTCAACTAGATCTCTAATGAAATGATGCCTAATGTCTATGTGTTTAGTGCGGGAGTGTTGAACCGGATTTTTAGAGATGTTAATGGCACTTAAGTTATCACAATAAAGTGTCATTTTTCCTTGTTCTATCTCATAATCCTTAAGGATTTGTTTCATCCAAAGTAATTGTGTACAAGCACTTCCGGCCGCAATGTATTCGGCTTCGGAAGAGGAAAGGGAAACCGAATTTTGTTTCTTACTTGACCAAGAAACCAAGTTATTACCAACATAAAAGCAACCGCCCGATGTGCTTTTTCGGTCATCTATGTTTCCCGCCCAATCCGCATCACAATAGCCTACAAGGATATCATTGGTATCAAATGAATAAAATAGACCAAGACTATGAGTTCCTTTGATGTACCTAATGATCCTCTTGACGGCTTTTAAGTGAGATTCCTTGGGATTTGCTTGGAATCTAGCACACAAGCCAACACTAAAGCAAATATCGGGTCTACTAGCCGTTAGGTAAAGTAGACTACCTATCATGCTTCTATAAAGGCTTTGGTCAACACTTTTCCCTTTTTCATCTTTGTCAAGTTTTAAAGTGGTGCTCATGGGAGTTTCAAAATCTTTTCCATTTTCTAGGCCAAATCTCTTAACTATATTTTAGCATATTTAGATTGATTCAACATTATGCCCATGCTAGTTTGCTTCACTTGCATTCCTAGAAAATAATTTAACTCACCCACCATACTCATTTCAAATTCACTTGACATAACACTCACAAATTCATCAACCTTGGTTTTATTAGTAGACCCAAAAACAATGTCATCAACATATATTTGTGCAACAAAAATATCATGATCATGATGTTTGATAAACAAAGTTCTATCAATGCCACCTCTCCTATATTGGTTGTCAACAAGATATTGAGTCAACCTATCATACCAAGCTCTTGGAGCTTGTTTAAGGCCATAGAGAGCCTTTTTCAATTTAAACACATGATTAGGAGAGTGTGGGTCTACAAAACCCTTAGGTTGTTCAACATACACTTCTTCTTGAAGGTATCCATTGAGAAAAGCACTTTTGACATCCATTTGAAATAATTTGAACTTTTTAATGCATGCAATGGACAACAAAAGTCTAATGGACTCGAGACGAGCAACCGGGGCAAACGTCTCATCAAAGTCAACACCCTCCACTTGAGTGTAACTTGAGCCACTAGTCTAGCTTTATTTCTCACAATCTTGCCACTTTCATCGGTCTTATTCCTAAACACCCATTTAGTGCCAATTACATTTATATCTTTGGGTCTAGGAACTAAAGACCACACTTCATTCCTCTCAAATTGATTAAGTTCATCTTGCATAGCCCCAACCCAATATTCATCAACAATTGCTTCATTAATGTTTTTGGGTTCAATTTGAGAAGTGTAGCAAGCATAGGATATTTGGTTAGCAATTTGATTTCTTGTTCTAACCCCTTCATTTAAATCACCTATGATGTCTCCTTGATAGTGTAAGTTTCTAAGTCTTGGGTGAGAATGTTCAACAACTTGGTCATTTTGTTGATTATCATTTAAAACATTTTCCAACCCTTGACTTACAACTTCAACATGACTATCAATTTCATCATCTTGACTAGAAACACTACTAGCCACATCAATAGGTGTATTAGTGTCATTTAACATGTTTTCTTTAGATTCATTGACACCATTATCATCACACAAATTAAGCATGCTAAGATCATCTATCTTCACATTGATAGACTCCATGATAGTCTTAGTAGTCAAGTTAAAGACTCTATATGCACGACTATTAATAGCATACCCAAGAAAGAGACCAACATCACTTTTTGCATCAAACTTTCCTAAGTGATCTCTATCATTCAAAATATAACATTTACTCCCAAAAGTGTGGAAGTAACTCACATTAGGCTTCTTGCCTTTCCAAAGCTCATAGGACGTTTGTTTTGTGCCGGGCCTCTTAAAAACACGATTTGACACATAACAAGCGGTATTGACCGCCTCGGCCCATAGGCTTCTAGGAACTTTCTTGCTATTGAGCATGACCCTAGCCATCTCTTGCAAGACACGATTTTTCCTCTCAACAACACCATTTTGTTGAGGAGTTCTAGGTGCGGAGAACTCATGAGAAATCCCTAAACCATCACAAAATTCACTAAATTTTGCATTTTCAAATTCCGTCCCATGATCACTCCTAATGCGACATATTTTCTTGATATCAAGACCTTTTCATTTTGAACTTGATTACAAAACTTTTTAAAGTAATCAAAAGCCTTGGTCTTGTTTCTAAGAAAATAAACCCAAGTAAACCTAGAGAAGTCATCAACGCATACAAAAATGTACTTTTTGCCATTAATGCTCTCGGTTTGAATTGGCCCCATTAGGTCCATATGCACAAGTTCTAAAGGTCTCTTGGTAGCTATGTAAGAATTTTCTTATGAGGCACTTTGGTTTGCTTACCTAATTGGCAAGGTTCACAAACCACCTCAAGCTTTTTACCAAGATTAGGAAGACCTCTAACAATGCCATGTTTTTCAAGCTTTTTCAAATCTTTAAAATTCATGTGACCCAAACGTTGATGCCACAAATCAAGCTTATTGCACTCATGTGCCATGTTGCATGTGAGAGGATCTATCTCAAGACAATAGCAATTGTCTATAGACCTTTTGACTCTTAGGACGATATCGCCCTTTTATCAATTATAGTGCATACATCTTTGTTAAAACTAACTTCTTGAAAAATTTCACACAAGTGAGTAATGCTTATCAAGTTAGCTTGTAACCCATCAACATACAAAGTATTGCGAAGTTTAGGCAATCTGGGGATACAAATTGTTCCCTTGCCAAGAACTTGCTTTTTGGTACCATCACCAAAAGTAACCCAACCTCCATCCTTTAAAACAAGATTCTTAAAGAACTCTTTGTTCCCGGTCATGTTCCTAGAGCAACCGCTATCTAGGTACCAAGAATAGGAGGAGTTGGCACGTAAAGCATATTGTGCAACATTACATTTAGATGTGTCTTTTCTAATCCACACATTTTTCACAACATGCTTCTCACTCTTACTTCTAACATGCTTTGACTCAATATTAGGCTTTTCAACATGCACCTTGACCTCATTGGTCACATCTTCAAAATATCAAACAAAGCATTATCAATTTTCTTATGCATAATAGAGTGAGGCACAACACAAGATTTAGCAAGCAAGTCATCAACAACTCTTTCAACAACATGCTTTTCCAAGGTCTTCCTAGGTCTACTACTATATCCATACATGGATGATTGCCTAGGTCCATTCAAAGACATATCATGAAAAGCATTATCAAGTTTGCATTTCCGAATGTACTCAAAGCATCTAGGTCGAATATGTCCTATCATATTACAATGATGACAAATAGGAATAAATTTGAGAAATTTACCATTTGCATTTGCTTCCATAGCATTTGGTCTTCTCACAATTTTACCTCTTTGAAGAGCAACCCTTGATGCTTCACCTCTTGCATTTGAGGTTGTTGCTTCTTGATGCTTAAGTTGTTGAGTTCTCCCATTGAACATCCTTGTTGATGAAGAGGCACCTCCGGTAGCTTTCATAGCTTTACCTTGAGAGAGTGTACCTACAATTGATTCAATGCTTGCTTTGACAAAAGTAGATTTGTTAGATGAAGGAGTCTCCTTCTCATTGATATAACCCAAACCTCTTTTGTCACATGGATGCTTTCCACTTTTAATGAGGGTTTCAACTTTATTAGAACTAGATGACATCTTGCTAATCATCCTATTAGCCTCATCAAGTTTCTCACGAAGCATCCTAAGTTCAATGGCATATTTTTCCGCTTTGTTATCACTAAACAAAACATCTTTATGTGATTTATCAAGCCATTGTTCATACTTTTTCTCTTGATTTAAATGCTCATTAAGTTTGGATTTAAGCACATTTTCAAGTTTCTTAGCATTAACAAGAGAACAATCTCTTTGCTCAATTTCTTGTTTCAAGATACCAAGTCTATCATTGCTATCTTTAAGATTCAATTCTAGACTTAGAATCTTGTCTTTAAGTTCATCGAATTCTTTTGAGCCAAGAGCATGATCTTCTAGCTTCTTGTTGAGGGACATATTGACTTTAGATAAACGTTCATTTTCAAAAGTAAGATCATTGATCTTTTTCTCATCTAAGTCAATATGTTCAACAAAGGAAGCCACATAGGAATATACTTCCTTAATCATGATTTTATCACAAACAAAAAACAAACACAAAAACACTACAAAGAAAGGATCAATCTAAGTGCGTCTAGACACCCGCTCTGATACCAAATGAAATTTCCCTCAATGTAGTAAAATATACCTAGAGGGGGGGTGAATAGGTATAGGCTCCAAATTCTTCCAATTAAAAAATAATGCGGAAAATTACAAGACAAATGCACACTTGAATAGATTTAGCAAATGAATTGAATTAACTAAGACAAGAGTTAATCAATTTACAAGAAGTGCAATCAATGTAATATATGGAAGATAAAGGAAAGTAAAGCAAAATTGAACACAATGTTTTTAACGTGGTAAAACCTCAATGAGGAAACATTCACGGGTTGATACCACAACCACCGGCGAAGCAATTCACTATGATGAAAAGGACTTACACACTCAAGCTACCAACTCATGATATCCGCTCAAGCTATCAACTCCTAGTCTACCCTCGGGCCTAGTGAACCACCTAGCCTACTTCCTATCCGAGATGTGTCCTACACCTCTAGGAAGCAACTTCCTATCCAAGACGCTCACGTCTCTAGGAAGATTTCTCGCTTGCCTATCCGGATCCTCCCGACCCTAGACAAGACTTCCTTGCTTGATTATCCGAGTCCTCCCGACTCTAATCAAGGCTCCCTTGCTCTATCCACAAAGCTTCACTCACTTTGCTAGAGACTTCAACCTAATGCAAGGCTATGATCTAAAGTGATGCAAATGATGCAAGCACAAACAAATTAAGCTAGATGATCAATCAAGCAAAATGTACATGTTCAATGATAGTCTAGAATATGATTTCAACACTCAATCACAAAAGATATCTAGAAATCAATACATGCAAATCAATAAGAACAAAGGTATCAATATTCAATTTAGCACACTAAAAACCTAGTTCTTAGATCATGAAATAAAACATAGAAAATAACATGAAGCACATCACTCATACATTTTCTAGAATCAATTTCATGATAATTCAAGTTTAGCACATAAATGTTCAAGACTAATTACAAAGCTAAAACTCAATTAACAAATGATCAAATAACCCTAGCATGTGATCTAACATACTTCTTAACAAATTTCATCAATCAAATGGAAAGAATCAATAGTTGATCAAAAATGAAATTGAAAAAGAAGAAGTTGAAAATCCAATACTGACCACGGACTGGAAATGGATCAACTGAGAAAAATGCCGAAGTCAACTGCCTCTGGAAATGCTTGGGGTTTGTAGCTCTCTTCAAGACCAACAATTTTGGTTTTTGAATCGAATGATTTCGAGTTCGTATGAGAGAGATATGATCAAAACAAGTAAACAAAAATATTGAAAAACTGATGCGGGATTGAGGTGTTCTTCAAAAAAATTGCATAAGTGATGGAGGGAAGGAGGTTTGATTAAAAGGAGGGAAAAGGAGAAGATTTCCGAGCAAATCACGTGGTGCCATGTCAGCACCCCGTGGGGGGCGCGTGGGGCCCACGGGAGCAGAAGGCTCCCTTGCCCGTGGGGCCCACGGCCTCCCACACGAGCTGGCCAAGTGGCCACACGTGGTTTGCCCACCTCTCGCGCGCTCCCTTGGTTCGTTGCCCCATATCTTGAGCATCCGACCTCCGATTTCAAATCCGTTTTCGGATTACGAACCGTGACTCCCTCACACACGACTACGACTACTCAAATTTGAAAAATGGTTGAGAAATCATCTCGGAATCCGATGATGAAATCAACACAACAAATGAGAACGAAAAGTAGCATAGTCAACTTGTTTGGACTCGAAACCTTATGTATGAGTAACCGAAACAACCGGAACTCAATAAGGCATTAAATAAGAACATGTTCAAGTCCTAAACACAAAATACAAAAACAAATAAACACATATTCACACAAACATGCCATATCAAAGAGATAGTCACAAAGCATGCAATTTCACAATGTTTGTCAATACAAGATCAATGCATGAGCATGCTATGAAGTGTGTGAATGTGTTATACCAAATGTTTGAACCACGATGCAGGGACACACATGTATGAATTGTGTGTGTGTGCGCTAACGCCTTGCAAGAGGGTGGAAGTCAAGTTTTACCTTTGACGATTTTCACCTCTTGAAGACGACTTTTGCACTAGATGTTGCTCTTCACTCTTTGAGCTTCCTTTCTTCAAATAATGTCCTAAGCAACAACTAATACAATCATAGAGTGTTTTGCAATGGAATCAAGCCAATACAAATAGTGAACCTTACAATGGAGTACATAACTAACCCTACAGCACTCGAATAAGGGATTGACTCCATAAATCTGCTTTCCTCAATTAATCTTAGAGATAAAACAGCTGATAATACATAGCTAGGGGACAGAGGTATATTTACTGGTTTACAGTTTTTCATAGAAAATCTATCAACAAGTTTTAACAAGTAATTGCATTGTTTTAAACACAGTTTAGACTCATCTCTATTCCTAACAATTTCAATCTCTAAAATCTTTTTTGCATTCCCTAAATCTTTCATATCAATTTCAGATTTGAGTTTCTTCTTTAAGTCATTAATCTGAGACATGTTCTTACTAGCTAGAAGCATATCATCAACATATAAAAGCAAATAGAGAGAATTATTGATGTTATCACTATCAAAATAAAAACATGCATCATATTTACTTTTAATAAAACCTATGCTAGTAACAAAGGTATCAAACCTTTTATACCATTGTCTAGGGGCCTGTTTCAACCCATATAAAGACTTTTTAAGAAGACACACATATGAGGGATGAGTCTTGGACTCAAATCCCTCCGGTTGAGACATATAAATGGTTTCATCTAAGTCTCTATGCAAAAAGGTTGTCTTAACATCTAATTGCTCTAATTCTAGGTTGTAATAGCTAACTAGAGCAAGAATGATCCTAATGGTTTTGTATTTCACTACAAGGGAAAATATCTCATTAGAATCTATCCCTTCCTTTTATGTGAACCCTTTAGCCACTAACCTAGCTTTAAACCTCACAGGATCATTCTGCCCTATACCATTTTTATCTTATAAAGCCACCTACAAGCTATAACCTTCTATTTTTATAGTTTTCTCACTAAGGACCAGGTCTGATTTTTCTCAAGAGAATTCATCTCTTTTAACATGGCTTGCTACCATTTCAGCTTGTCAATGCAATTGACAGCTTCATTGTATGTCCTAGGTTCAGAATTCTCCAATTCTTGGCCAGTGCATAGTGCAAACGAAATTACATCAGTATATGCAAACTTTCTGTTAGGTTTAATAATTCTTCTAGCCCTATCCCTAACCAGCTCGTAATCAGCTAGAGAATCATTTATCTCTGGCTGATTATAACTCTCTCCCACCTGATGCATACCATTAGAATGGGCAGCCCTATCATCTTCAATAGGATCATCATCAACGGTGACTGGACCAAGTGGTGGGCTGCCAACTTCCACATGAATCATATTTCCATCATCCTTTAAAGGATATGACTTAGATTCAGTAGGCTGGTCAATGTCTTTACAAGGCATCTTAGACTCATCAAAAATGACATCCTTATAATCACCTTAAACCCCTTTTGGTCTCTCAACCAAACTCTATAACATTTAACTCCTAAGGGATAGCCTAGAAACACTCATTTTAAGGACCTAGGTTCTAACTTTCCTTCAGATGGGTACACATAGGCAGCACACCAAAACACTCTCAAGTGTTTCAGACTAGGAGGCCTTCATGTCCAAATTTCTTTAGGGGTTTTAAGGGCTGGCAGTGGAGGGAGACCTATTTGAAAGTTCAATAAATAAACGCTCGGTGTGTTCTAAATAAATCTAGAGGGAGGGTGAATAGATTTTAATCATTATTACCCAATTTTCGCATGCATGTCAAGATTACGAAAATACCCTAACTAGTCACAAAAATATAGCAAGTGTAATAAGATGCGGAATTTAAATAACACTTGATATATACGTGGAAACCCAACCACTGGGAAAAACCACGGGCTGTTTAGTGCGCCACACTCGAACCTCGAAATCCACTAATTGAAATGGAGTTTACAACCTATGTAGACCTCGTCTAACACTCCGGTCAATAACCCCCCACTTCTACCACGCGGGCCTTTAAAAGTGGCTCTAGTTCTAATTGCTTGAGGCCTAAGCAACCTTAGCCCCAAGACTTAATTCTCAATGAAGAGATTATGCAACCTATGTGAATATGTATGAATATTCAAATAACAAACAAGGCTAGGGAATATTAGATGCTTATCTAGAATGATGATATAATCAATTAAATCAACCCTAGATATCAAGAGCTAGATGACATGTCAAATAGCTTAGCTAATCATGATTAAGCAAAACCTAGATAGCTATCACAATACAACACTCAATCAATTCATCACAATCAATTCTCTTTTCTTGTATTTAGCATATGATCTAAAACATACAAGTAATTTAAAAGAGATGGCTTGATAGTAAAAATACTAAAATAAGATGAAATTAATCAAAATCTTACCAAGCAAGTTGTGATGATGCAAACCCATACATGGATGCTTTCTATATAGACATAGAAGATGCAATATGAAATTTGATGCACAAAGGATTTGATTTGAGTGGTTAAAGGTGAGTTCTTTTGTATTTTTCTTTGCTTGAAAAATATTCTAAGTATGAAATCTGAAAATCAACTCACTTGAATGACCTAAAGTCATAGAAGCATATATATAGGGTGTCAAAACCAAAGTGGTGCGTTTTGATAAGTTGTCCCTATTTTGCCTTGGGCGCTGTACGAGTCGTTGTACGTAGAGCGACTTGTACAGCACCTACCTAAGAAATGAAGAACATTTCTTCATAGGCGCTGTTCGTAGAGCACTTCTGTACAGCGCCTGAACAGCGCCACATGACTGATCTCTCGGGTCTGAGAGACGTACAGCGCCCGTACAGCGCCTCTTCAAAGTGCATCAGACTTGATGCATTAAAGAGCCAACTTCAACCAGGTCTCATATAGGCGATATACGTACAGCGCTTTGTACAGCGCCAACACCATGAATGCAATCCTAAGTCTAGAATGAACATGACTTTGGTCATACAAAATGCAATCATGTAAAGCATGCAAGAAGAGATGTTAATGAACATTAATGAGCACATAATAACAACACATACACAACATACAAGAAAATGAATTAAGCATGAGATGTGAGTGTGTGTGTGCAACTAATCTCTTCAAAGCAAATTAAGCACATAGAAGTTTACCTTTGGTGCTTATCAACCATGAGGACATGAGAGGGTCTTGAGCTTGAATATCAATCACTTAAGCTACCCTTACATACAATCCTCAACACGTGGTTTGTCCACGAAATAAGCCAATCAAGATATGAGAATCCTTACACTATTGATTAGGTAGGCTGTTGTGGCAACAGTTTCCCCCAAAAAAATTTGGCTCAAACCAACCCCTATAAGCAGACATTTAACATTTTCTAGAACTGTCCTATTCATTCTCTCAGCCACTCCATTTTGCTGTGGAATGTGTCTCCCAGTTCTATGTCTAACAATGCCTTGTTCTTCACAAAACTTATTAAAGTTTTCATTACAAAATTCCAAACTATTGTCGGTTCTTAGAATTTTCAGTTTCTTAAAGGTTTGGTTTTCAACCAACCTCTTCTAAGCTTTGAAGCCTTCAAAAGTTTGACCTTTGGACTTTAAAAGGTAAAACCAAAGTTTCCTAGAGTTATCATCAATAAGGGACAAAAAATATATGTTCCCTCCATGAGTGGGGACTTTTGAGGGTCCCCATAAATCTGAGTGCACATACTCTAGGATTTGTTTTGAGGTGTGTTGAGTTATACTAAAGCTGATTCTGTGTTGTTTTCCTAGTATACAATTCTCACAAAGTTCTAATTTGTTCACTTGGTCTCCATTTAGGAGATCCCTTTTGCTCAACTCAAGAATACCTCTCTCACTCATGTGACCGAGTCTCATGTGCCAAAGACTCCCTTTGTCACTGATTTTGGAAGCTATACAAGCAACCTCATTAGTGACAGCCACACCTCTAAGCACATATAACCCATTCTTCTTGTCACCTTTAAAGATAACAAGAGAACCCTTAGAGGCTTTTAGGACACTCTTTTAGCCTTATAGGCATAACCCTCATCATCTAAGGTACCTAGAGAAATTAGATTTCTCTTAAGGTTTGGCACATACCTAACATTTCTAAAGACCCTAACCATTCCATCATACATTCTAATGGCAATTGAACCTATACTTTCCACATTACATTGTTGATTGTTTCCCATCAACACGCTGCCACTATTGAGTTCTTAGAACTCAGTGAACTGTTGTTTTCTAGGACACATATGGAATGAGCAGCTTGAGTCTAGAATCCATTCAGAACTCATATCATCAGTGCTCACAACTAAAACTTCACTAAGTTCATAGGATTTAGATGCTATAACAGCATCACCATCCGATTGGGTCTTATCTTGCATATTTTTCTTAAACTCATAACAATATTTTTTAATGTAACCCTCTTTTCCACGGAAGTAATATTTCCTAAAACCATTTATATTTCTAGATTGGGAACTATGATTAGGAGTCTTACTTCTACCTTTATGCTTATTATTAGAGTTATTGTTATGGTTTTTAACAGGCTGTCTACCTCTGACAAACAAGTTTTCCCCACTGTCTTTTCTTTCAATATTCAGCTCTAGTTCATTGGACTTAAGTGTAGAAATACACTCTTCGAGTGACAGAGAAGTCCTGCCATATTTAATGGTAGCCTTGACATCCTTAAAGGATTCATACAGTGAGTTGAGGAGGATGATTACCTCATTCTCATCACTCAGCTTCTCTTTTCCCCAGCGCTAATTCTATTGTCATTTTCTTAAATTCATCTCGATTCTAACCTAGGCCTTTACTAGGGTCCATCTTAAAACTAAACAATCTTTCTTTCAAATAAATTTTATTAGTTAAAGATTTGGTCATATACAAACTTTCTAGCTTTTTCCAAACATTGCATGCAGTGGTTTCATCAATAACCTCTCTTAAAACATTGTCAGACAGATTCAAGATAATTGTTCCTAAAGTCATTTCTAACATATCATTCTTTCGTTCATTATTCATTCTATCAGGTAATTTTTCTGGACCTTCAATGGCCTTGAGGATTTTCTGTTGGGAAAGTAAGGCTTTCACCTTCCTTCTCCAAATTCTGAAATCCCCAGTACCATCGAATTTGTCTATGTCAAATTTCATAGCAAAAACAGAATTATTAAAATTACTGAATGTGTGCACTGGTTCTGCTTCCTGAGAACCTACTGCCTAGCCGGAACTTTCCTCTTCTTCTCCAGATGTGTCTTCTGCTGAAGACTCCATAACTGGAGGATCTTCAGTCTCCACGTTCGCCGTTGGTACTGATTTCTAAGCTCTGATACCACTGTTGTGGTTTTATACCTATATAAAACCTTTTAACACCTTCCTGTTAATACTCAAAGAAACTGTAAGATTCACTTACAAGAAACATGCAAGAATATATATTCACCAACAGCAATGTAGATTGCAGTAAACATAAAATCTAACTGTCAATTTAAGACAGGATCTAAATCAATCAATTCTTCCAAATCTATCTCAAGATTATATCCAAACCTAATCACTAACAGCTCTCTCTTGTGTTACTCAAACTAGCAAGAACCACTTACAAACCAGAAAAGAGTGCTAATGTACCAGAATATAGATCGAAGAATATAACATATACAAAGAAGAATAAAAGCAAGAGAATAGTAAAGAACACAAAAAAATTTCGTGGTTCGGCTAAGAATAGCCTACATTCACGTTGAGCCCACACAGAGAGGCTCTCTCCACTATATATGAATCTTTACAAGCAAGAACACTCAACCGATACCTAATACAACAGAGAATCACTCAAGATCTCTAGATCTATCACCACAACAGTTGTTGAACACAAAACTCTCACAAAATCTACGAAGAACAAAAAGAGACCACTCAATCTTTCCTTACAAATGTGTACAAACACTCTGGTTACACTTAGAGAACAAAATCACACAATATTACACAAAGTCACTCTTGGATTCACCAAGAAATCGCAGAAAACTAAAGAGAGAATATGAGAGACTTTTCAGAGAAAAACTGATTGAAAAAACCCTATTCTTTTTGTAACAAAGGAATTATGATCCTTCTCTTTCCCCCCTTTTCTTTATATAGGTTTATCACTTTGAGATCATGAAATCCTCATTAGCCAATAATATCCTGCCAGCTTGGATTCATCACGTGGTCACTAATCTCATTTGAATATCTGATGCCAAATTGCCAATACATAGAGTTTTGATAAAGTCAACAAAATAGTCCATATTTGCTTTCAAACAACTAATGCACATATGATCTGATTGTGATTATGGACTATGTATCAGCTTGGGCTTCTTTGGGCTAACCAATTGTCAAGATGGGCTAACCCATTTCAACAATATATATATATATATATATATATATTGTTGAAATGGGTTAGCCCATCTTGACAATTGGTTAGCCCAAAAGAAGCCCAAGCATATATTTAACTTAAAACTACTACATTACCACCGTACAATATGACATGTTCTTGGATTCGAGTAGCCCCTACACCTCTATATAAAAAAAATAAAAATAAAAAAAATAACAAGCTTAAAACTACTTAATTATAGTTTCAAATTCAAAAATAGCCCTCAAATTATTGATAATTTAAAAAATAGTCTCTTTAATTATTTTTTACCGAACTAAACATTTTTTGATTAAAATATCCTTTAGTAACTCTCACTCCTTCTAACACACTTAAAGAGTAAAGGATAGAGAGAAAAAAAAAAATTGAACTTGGAGAAAGAAAATTAGAGTTAACAATAGAGAAAGAGAAATCGCCAATAGAAAATAGAGAGAGAAAGCCACTAAAACCCAAGAGAGAGAAAGTCATTGAATATCCCGTTAACATTAGAGAGAGATATCACATATTGAAACTAGAGAGGGTAACCTAATTTTGTTCTCGGCGTGTGAACATTTTTTTCGTTATTCCTCTCATGTGAAAAATTTTAGTTACTCTTGGTGTGTAACATTTTTACTTTTGGCATGTAAAGACTTTTTTAACTTCAAAAACACCAAATGCAATTTACTACATCAGTTAATAGTTCAAAATCATTTATATTCACCATGTCATCAAGTAAACACCTTGTCATCAAGTAAACCTAAATTGTTTTCACTATGGTAAGTTCAATTCCAAAAGACACGTTTCCCGATGCATATCATGTTTGTTTCCTCTTAAATGCATTCATTTAGTCATCTAAAGTCATAGCATATATAATTGTGGGTCTTGAATTTCGATTCAAATGTGGGCTATTGTTGAATTTTGAACGAAATTCAAGAGGCGCGACTTGGCACCACGTAGTGCATGTCGCACCACATTATAGTGGCATAAGAGCGAATTGACAACGCTAGGTACATGACGCGCCTTGATTGATGGAAAAAAAAATATTTGTTTGATTATTTCCTCTCAAGTGAACGAATTAGAGATTCGTATAGTGACAAGTAAGGGTCGTCCAACAGTGATCGAGAGTTGTATTGATCAAATTGTAATAGTCTAAAATGAAACTAATCTGAGTGCATAAGTATAAATTCCAAGTGTTTGTTTTTGAATTACCAACTAAAGATTTCAATAAAATGAAATTACCAAATAAATTATCTAAATTATCAACTAAAATCTAACAAGAGTGTGTGTGGTGAATATATGAGAGAGGACTAGGGAGTCAATGCAATCAATGTATAAACAATGGGTGAACCATATTAACCTCATTAAACACCTATTTAATCAAATTAGGATCAATCTTTCATTAATCGTGATTCATGGAACCACTTAATTTCCAACTACACCCAACTATAATATTTAGCTTGAATGATAGAGGAAGATCTTTTAAACTCAAAGATTAAATGACCAAGACCATTTAGAGTGATTCTCTTCATGTGTCTCTCACATTCAAATTGAGCTTAGCTTCAAGATAACATGATATTTGCCAAATCAAATCCTCAAATTAATTCAATACCCAACCTGTATTAAAGAGTGATATTCAATTCAAGACAAGCAGATATTAAAAACATTAAAATCATTGAATGAGACTAAAGTGATTGAATAATATTAATATAGGTTGGTGGCACACCCAAGATTCACACAATTCTTACATTGACCTCCTAGAATGGGGTTTAGCTACTCATTAGAATACAAAGGAAAATATAAGAAAAGAAATAGAGAAAACCCATGATATTTGGAGAATCCTCCTTCCTTCAAGTTCCTCCTTCTTCTCCAAATAAACTCTAAAAGTACAGCAAAGGGGTGGGTTTGGTTGGTATGGTAAGGATGTGTGGGAGAGATGTGTGTAGAGATTATTGTAAGGTTTTAGATTTGTATTGGTTTGATTTCATTGCAAAACTCTCTTTATTTGTAATGGTTAGTTGCTTAGGTGTTTCTTGGTGGAAATGAGCTTCAAAGGAGAAAAGAAACTTCTCATGCAAATATTATCTTTAGGAGGATAAGCGCTTTTTGGATGCTAAAGGTATCAAGATACTTCTTCCTCTTGCAAGGCGTAAGCACACACACACACAATTCATACATGTGTGTCCTTGTATCGTTGAGCAAACCACACACACATACATTGCATTTACATGTGTCCCTGCATCATTGTGCTCATTTGGTAATAACACATTCACACATATGTTTTAGTATGCTCATGCATTGATCTCATTTTAATAGACATTGTAGAATTGCATGTTCTAAGACTATGTCTAGGAAATTGCATACTTGTGTGATCTTGTTTTTATTTGTTTGGGTTTTGTTGTTTTGAACTTGAATATGATTTCATATAATTCCTTGTTGAGTTCCGATCATTTTGGTTACTTAATCATTTGATTTCCAGTTCAAACGAGGAACTTACGTCACTTTACATTCTCTTACAATGCATTGTCTTCGTCATCGTGTATCAAGTCGATTTTATATCTAATTGTCAAAGTTTCATAATATTCCTCATTTTCATTGAGTTACGGTTCATAATCCAAAAGTGGGTTTGAATTCGGAGTTCGGAGGCCAAAGAACGGTCGAAGAACACGTGAGGTGCGCGAAAGGGAGTGGAGAAAAAGAAAAGATGCAAAAGGCTACCACCCTTGCTTCCCGTGGAGGCATGTGGCCACCACAGGAAGAAGGCCTCTCGGCCTCCCCATGGTGGCCATGCACCTCCATTGGACCAAGGCTGAATGGTGGCCCAATTTACCACTTTGCCCTTCTCTCTCTCCATTTGGTTTCCCTCCCTATTTAATTCAAATTTCGTGCCAAATACCTCACAACTTTTGCATTTTTATTTTTGTCATATCTCTCTCATCTCAACTCTGAATTGAGTGATCCAAAAACCAAAATTGTTGGTCTTGAAGAGAGGTACAAGTCCCAAGCATTTTCATGTTGAAAAGATGTCCAGATTCCTTGTGATGATCTGATCTCAGTTCGAGTTTCATCTTTTCTATTGCTAATCATCTTCTTTGCATTTTTCATATGATCAGCTTGATGATTCTTATTACTTGATTGATGAAAAATGTTTAGAATTATTTTGATTCCTATTTTAGACTTGTTTGAATGATTTTCGAGTTATAGCTTTTTGTGATTTTGATTGAACATATTTAAAAGCTAAACTTGATTCACATGAAATTGATTCTAGAAATGTTTTGGATGATGAGCTTGATTGTTGATTTCTAGGTTTAGTTTCATGATCTAAGAACTAGGATTTGTGATTGCAATATTGATTATTCTAATCTAGCTCTATTGATTCACAAGCTTGGATTTCTAGATAACTTTGTGATTGAGTGTTGAAAGCATATTCTAGTTATCTCTTGCATGTTCATAGAGTTTGTGTGATTAACTTTCTCTATTTGATTGTGTTTGCATCATTTGCATCACTTAGATCATTTGCCTTGCAAAAGGTGTGAAGTCTCTTGTTGTTGAGTGATTCTTCAACATAGAGCAAAAGAAGTCTTAGCAAAGAGTATGAGACTCTAAGTAAGTCTGAGCAAGAAGTTTTGGTAAGGAGTATGAGGCTCTAGGTAAATCCAAGCAAGGAAGTCTTAGTTAAGAGCAAAGGGCTCGGAATAAATAAGCAAATAAGACTTGGCAAAGAGCTAGGATTCAAGTAAGTCCGAACAAAGAAATCTTCCTAGAGACTTGAGGATAGTCTTGGTTAAGGAGTAACTTTCTAGAGGCAAGCGATTTGTCTCGGTTAGAAGTTGTGGCATGGTGTTTCACTAGGCCCGAGGGTAGACTAGGAATTGATAGCTTGGGGATTATATCATCTGTTGATTGCCTTGAGTGTGTATCTCATTTTCATCATAGTGAATTGCTTGCCCGTAGTTATGGATTCAACCCGTGGATGTTTCCTCTTCGAAGGTTTACCACGTAAAAACACTTGTGTCAAGTTTCGTTTTACATTTCATTACTTCCATATCTTTATTGATTGTATCACTTGTGAATTGTATTCTAAATTGTGTTGATTAAAGCAATCCATTTGTGAGACACACCAAGTGTGCACATCATTGTTCCATGAAAAAAGAAGTTTGGAAGAATTTGGGTATATACCTATTAACCATCCCCCCCCCCCCCCCCCCCCCCCCCCCCCCCCCCCCCGCCCGTGTGGGAATTTCAATGACATTGATGATGGAAAATGGATGGTATAAGTTGGAAATGGTTGATGATGTAGAGAGGATATTCCTAGATCTAAGGTTGTAAGATGGTGAGGTAAGGGTCTGCAGAGAAAATCTATAAAGAGTATATATATATATATATATATGAGTTCCAAAAATAGGTCTAATTCTCGTCCTTGTGCTGACTCAGGTGAAATCAGCGGTTGGAATCGATGGTCCATAACCGTCAAGTGCTTTGGTCGTCGAAAGTCTCTAGAATAAATCGGAAGTCACTAACCACCAAATGCCTTGACCGCCAAATCATTTGCTTCAAATCCACGGGCTCTAACCGTTGAGTAGCTCAACCGCTGAAATCTCTGGAATAAATCAGTGGTCGCTAACCGCCGAATGCGTTGATCACCGAATTCCTCTGGACTAAAACAACAGTCTGTAACCGCAAATGATGGCAGTTGATCGCAACTTGGGGAAATTGCTCTTTTCTCCTCTGATCTTCAGTCTATCCTTGCTTTTGACCCTTAATTTCCAAGATCATACCCAAATGCCCTTGATACATTACATTGCCTGCACAAGCTGAAATTGAGCCATTAAACACCCGATTTCACTAAGGATTGAGTCAAAGGAATAGGAAAAAATGAGGGCTAAATTCTGATACTAAAATGGCTCGATCAAGCCTCTTCGTAGCGGAACAAAAACAAAAGTTTCTATGTTGTATATCGCAATGAACAACAAAACAAGCACGTCGTGTTGACTCATCACGGAACAACCGAGAAGTTGAGTCCTTACACCAAAAAGTTGTGTATTTTCATCAAAAAGATACAATTCTTCCCTGCAGTTATGTCTTAACCAAGAGAAACATTTAGAACTATAATTTGGAATAAAAGTAATTAAAAAAAAAACACACATGTTTTTTTAAAGAAAATTATACTCTGCACAAATTAAACATACGTTGAAAGGAAAATATACAAGTTTGTAAAGGATTTTGTTTCTAGTGCTAGAATTTAGAATATAAATAGTTTCATCCTTGAAAACAGTCATCTACTGAATTTCAAACTAGAACGGGTGAAATACTGTTTTAGGAGATTGCAATTATGCAAGCCTCTATCGAAACACATTAAGTCACTATTTCAATTTTACTGTCTTTTTCTTTTTAATTTTATTGTTGCCATATTTTCTGCATATATTAAAGTATATAGTCAGGGGTAGACAATTGAGAGGGCTGCCCCAAGTTGTAGACCGGGCAGCCCTATAGAAAAAAAAAAATTATATATTATATATGTTAATCTTTTCTTTATATAAAAAAATCTTAGATAATTACTTTATAAAAAATCTGAAATGGTTTTAGATAGAATAATTTATTTTATTTATCTATTCTCTGATATTCTCGAAATATTGTGAATTCCACCTTAAAAATCCATAGATGTTTTGCAAATTATTAAAATATATTTTTCTAATTTTAAACACTTAAATTATTGTTCAAATAATATGGATTGAAAATCATTTTAGAAGAAACATTGCCAAATTTATAAAATGGTATTAATTAAACATCAAGCATGCATATATAGTATTAATTAATTAATGTAATAATTATTAAAAATGGTAATTGAAGAAATAAGTTGTGTTGGTAATCAAATAGAGTAGCCAGCTGTAACGAAGCAAATACATGCATGGTCTTGAAGTTGAAGCAAATGAGGCAAGACTTGAGAAGCCTTGAAAAAGAAAATAATTATTAATTGTATCTTTTTTAAACTTCTTTAATATATTTACAGTTTCTCTTCAATATACAGTTGTAAACATAATAAATGACAGTTTTAACCCTCTGTAGTTTGTTCTCTATATAGAAATTAGAAAGGAATGCTATCTGTAACTAGCACGGTTTTCAAAAAAATATTTATTTTGTAAACCAATAAAGTGAATCAATCTTGACCATTTATTTTGTATTTTGCTTAGGTGTTATTGAATTATGGAAAGTCAAGAAAAAACAAACTAAGAAGAGGATCTTGATCCTTTCAATAAAAAATACTTTAGGATAGGATCTCCGTTTATATGTTTACATATAAAGGTGAATTGTTTAATTTGGTATGGTTATAGAGCTATCTACATTTATTTATAGGGCCATGACTAGTATAGTAGTACTTCACTAATTCAATCATATTCATTGCACAAATTGAGCCACTACCCATATGGCCGAAGGTAAAACAATTTTTTTTTTTTTTTTGACCACAAAGGTAAAAAAAAAAAATTGTCATCACGATTTGATTTAATTATTTTTTATTTGCCATTTATTAAAGGGGGTGTATTCAATTAGGATTTCAAAATACTTTAAAGAATTTTTTAATTGGATAACTTTTTCAAATTTTATGAACTTTTATAAACTTTATAGAATTATAAAAAACTTTCATAGACTTTTAATTTAAAACACTTTAGACTTTCATATACTTTTATTTAAAAAAACTTTCATAGACATTTATAGACTTTCATTGACTTTTAAATATAATATATACTTTAATTTAGCAAAATTATATATATTTTTCATGTCAATAAAAATATTTTTTCAAAAGAATAAAAAAAAAATATATCGTTAATTAAACTTGACAAAAGCATTCATGCCTATATATGTGATTTTAAAATTTTATTTGTATTTTTATTATATTTGTATCATAAAGATATTATGCACCTAATTTTTTTAATAATTAGTCAAAATTTTATTTGTTTTTAATAATTAGCCAAAATACTATAAATTTTCTTTTAAAATAAATGTAGCAAACCGACAATAATATTAACGTTTACATGTCTATACGAAAGTATAACAATGGGTATAAAAATTCTACCCAAAATTAATTCAAGTTATTAAAGATAAAACATAAAAATTGCACCTGGTTGTTAAACAAAACCCATGCGTAAAAGTGGCTAGTTTGATATTGATCATAATTACATGAAGCCACGCTCATACATGACTTTGATTATGGTATATTGGCATGGTTGAGTAGTGGTTTTTATCTTTTATTATTTTTAATTAACATAAATGAAGTTCGTTTGATTTGTTTCAGTATTGTTTAGTTGCTTTGAAAATAGAGGTAAGAAAATGAAATCTCTCATCCTTAATTCCATGCATAGCCGATGGAGAGCTCTCATTTTTAATTCCATGCATAGCCGATGGAGAGTTGTTTTATATTATTTTTTAGTTAATTATTTTTTTGTTATATATCAATAATGTTTGTATGTGTTAGGATTTTAAGTCTAGTTGGCATTATTCTACATCAAAACGTTATTTCCTTTGTATTATTAAGTTGTCTAAGTTGTACGGTTTATCAAGCTTCAAAGAAGATGGACAACGATTCAAGCAAAGTGAAGCCTTCAAGTGAGGAAAGCATTATTGACTACAAAGGTATAATAAGACCTATTTCCTCTTACAAGGCTTAAGTGTACACACATACATTGCATACATTTATGTCCCTGCATCGTAACGCTAAATTGGTATAACACATTCACACACGTGTTGTAGTATGCTCATGCATTAGTCTTGAAAATATATATGCGGTGTGTCTAAACAACCTAGAGGGGAGTGAATGGGTTGTTAATCCGATTAGTTACCAATTTTTCGGATTAGTCAATATTACAAAAAATAATCCAATACAATCAAATACAATCAACGTAATTAAAATGCGGAAAATAATAAATAACACGTTGATTGATTTATGTGAGAAACCCTCAATAGGGAAAAACTCACGAGCTATTCTGCTTGCCACACACGGTCCTCAAATCCACTATATGTAATAATGTTTACAACTTAGGTTGACCTCAACTATTCTCGGTCACTAACCCACCACTATTACCCACATGCCTTTTATAGTGATTCTAGACCCAAGGTGCTTGAGCACTACACACTAGTAGTCACAAGACTTAACTCTCAATGAAGAGATCAATAACCTATGTGAATATATGATGATATCCAAAATACAAATAATGCTAGGCTACACTAAATGCTTATCTAGGAATTTTAGATGTCAATGTGGTCAATCCTAGATATCAATATGTCTATATGAATGCTCATAAAGACCTAACTAGATGAAGACATGCAAGTCTAAGACCTAGTCATCAAACAAAGCCAAATCAACACTAAGTTGTCATTAAAACATGGCAAGGATAATAAATATGCAATTAACAAATGCAATCAAGGAGTCCTACACCTCAATGTTTAAATGTAATGTATAGAGACTTAGCTAGAGGCCAAAATGGTCCTAAGTGCTAGCTATCAAAATACCAACAATCTCAACCAACAATTAAGAACACAAACATACTCAAACATGCTTAATCAAAGAAACATGCAATTAGTCAACAAAGTATTTGCTAATCCTAAGCAAAGATGAACAAATAGACAAGTTATAGGTTCTAGAACATGTTCAACTTACAAGGATGTGAAAGCATGAAGACCCATAAGAAGATAATGCTTAAAGGATGCTAAATGCACATGGGGTTTGTGTTTGATTGAGTAAAAATCAAGTCTTGGAGCTTCTCTCACTAAGGAGTTAATTTCTCTCTCTAATAATTAATCTGAAAATCTAAGCTCTAGGTCAACCAAGAAGAGAAAGCAACATATATATATAAGCCCCAAAGTGAACTAACGTTGTTTTGGGTTTGAAAAACAAAACCCCGTCACTACCGATGTGCGTGTCTCGGTACGGATAGGGTGTCCCAACGCGGTACGCATGGCATGGAAGCCCTAGAGAGCTCCGTTGTAGGGACCGCCGTGTAGGCAGGTGCACCAACCGCGGTACCCTACGCATGAAACCCATTGGTCTCTGCCGATGTGGGTGCCGCAGGATAGGCAAGTGCACTGGGGGCGACCTGCACCGTGGTAAGAGTTAAAAACTCTTTTTCCAAGCTCTCAAACACACCTAAACTATATGAATTTTATGCAAGTGTGAGGTGAGTAAACAATATGCATAGAAATTGATATAATCATGAATAATCACCAAACATGTGACACACAATAAATATGCAAGATATGAAAATGCATAAGTGTGATGATAAAGCATATAAGCACACAATTAAGAGAAACATAAATGCAATCATATAAATGCAATATGAAAGTAAATGTGTGCAACTAAATCTCTTCAAGAGGCAAGTCAATTGATTTACCTTTCAGTCTTGCTCTTGAAGTCACGTTGGGAAGTTCGGAAGCTTGCCATCGAGGACCTAAGCTACTCATTACAAACTCATCCCCAAATATGGTTTGTGTAAGGTTCATGATTTGTATTGGCTTGATTCCATTGCAAAACACTTCATATTTGTATTAGTTATTGCTTAGGATATTCTTTGAAGAAACAAAGCTTAAAAGGTGAAGAGCAACGTCTAGTGCAAAAGTCGTCTTCAAGAGGTGAAAAGCGTCAAAGGTATATCTTGACTCCTATCCTCTTGCAAGGCGTTAGCGCACACACACAATTCATACATGTGTGTCCCTGCTTCATGGTTCAAACATTTGGTATAACACATTCACACATCTCATAGTATGCTCATGCATTGATCTTGTATAGACAAACATTGTGGAATTGCATGTTTTGTGACTATCTCTTTGATATGGCATACTTGTGTGAATATGTATTTTTTTGTTTGTGTATTTTGTGTTTTGGACTTGAACATGTTCTTATTTGATGCCTTACTGAGTTCCGATCATTTTGTTACTCATTCATAAGGTTTCGAGTCCAAACGATGTAGCTACGCTACTTTTCATTCTCATTCGTTGAGTTGACTTCATCGTCGTTTTCTGAGATGATTTCTCAACCATTTTTCAAAGTTGTGTAGTCATTGTCATGCGTGAGAGAGTCACGGTTCGTAATCTAAAAATGGATTCAAAATCAGAGTTCGGATGCCCAAGATACGGCTGAAGAACGTGAGAGTGCACGAGAGAGGTGAGAGTGGCCAAGAGGCCATGTGGGCCACGCCGTGAGGGAAGCCGTGGGCCCCACGGCCAGAGACCCTCTCTGGCCCAGTGAGGCCCACGCGCCCCCCACGGGGTGGGTGACGTGGACCTTGCTGATTGGCCCAAAAATCTCTTCTCTCTCTTCTTTTTAAACACTTCTCCTTCCCTCCACATGTGTTGAAGTTTTTGAAGAACACTTTGAACATTTCTGCAGAAATTCTTCAATTTTAGTTTTAGTATTTTGATCATATCTTTCTCATACGAACTCGAAATCAATCGATTCAAAAGCCAAAATTGTTTGTCTTGAGGAGAGCTACAAACCCCAAGCATTTTCAGAGGGAGATGACTTCGTCATTGTTCCCATCAGCCTGATCTTCAGTACGAGGTCAAGGTTGTTTGTTCAACTTCTTCTTTTTCAATTTCATCTTTGATCATCTCTTGATTCTTACTATTTGATTCATGAAATTTGTTGAGAAGTATGTTAGATCATATGCTAGGGGTGTTTGATCATTTTTCAATTGAGTTTTAGCTTTGTGATTTTTCTTGAACATATATGTGCTAAACTTGATTTTGTTTGAAATTGATTCTAGAAAATGTATATATGATATGTCTCATATTATTTTCTAGGTTTTATTTCATGATCTAAGAACTAGGTTTTTAGTGTGATATATTGAATATTAATACCTTGTTCTTATTGATTTACATGTCTTGATTTCTAGATAATTTTGTGATTGTGTGTTGGAAGCATATTCTAGATTGTCATTGAACATGTACATTTTGCTTGATTGATCATCTAGCTTAATTTGTTTGTATTTGCATCACTTGCATCACGTAGATCATAGCCTTGCATTAGGTTGAAGTCTCTAGCAAAGTGAGTGAAGCTTTGTGGATAGAGCACGGAAGTCTTGATTAGAGTCGGGAGGACTCGGATAATCAAGCAAGGAAGACTTGTCTAGGGTCGGGAGGATCCAGATAGGCAAGCAAGAAATCTTCCTAGAGACGTGAGCGTCTTGGATAGGAAGTTGCTTTCTAGAGGTGTAGGATACATCTCGGATAGGAAGTAGGCTTGGTGATTCACTAGCCCGAGGGTAGATTAGGAGTTGATAGCTTGAGCGGATATCATGAGTTGGTAGCTTGAGTGTGTAAGTCCTTTTTCACATAGTGGATTTCTTTTCCGGTGGTTGTGGTATCAACCTGTGGATGTTTCCTCTTTGAGGTTTTACCACGTAAAAACACTTGTGTTCATTTTTGTTTTTACTTTTCTTTATCTTACATATCTTACATTGATTGCATATCTTGTAAATTGATTAACTCTTGTATTAGTGAAATCAATTCATTTGCTAAATCTAATCAAGTGTGCATTTTCTTTGTTATATTCCGCATCATTTTTAATATTGGAAGAATTTGAGTAAATACCTACTCAACACCACCCCCCCCCCCCCCCCCCCCCCCCCCCCCCCCCCTCTCTAGGTATATTTGACACTACTACTTAAGGGAAATTTCAATTTGTCATGAAATAAGTCAATCAAAAATGAGGAACTTACAAGTCTTAAATTGACAAACATTGTAGAAATGCATGTACTTTGACTATCTATAGGAAATTGCATACTTGCATGATCTTCTATTTATTTGTTTGTGTTTTATTGTTTTGGACTTGAATATGCTCTCATATGATTCCTTATTGAGTTCTGGTCATTTCGATTATTCATTCATTAGTTTCCAAGTTAGGAAGTTACAAAACTTTACATTCTCTTACAATGCATTGTCTTCGTCGTCATGTATCAAATCGAATTCATAACATTTGGTCAAAGTTTCATAGTCGTCCTCGTGTGTAAGTGAGTTATGATTCGTAAGCCGAAAGCGGATTTAAATTCGGAGTTTGGAGGCCAAAGAAAGGTTGAAAAATGTGAGGGATGTGCAAAGGAGGAAAGCATTGTGGAAATGGGCCACAAGGGCTCCTTCCCATGGAGGTGCGTAGCCACCACAGGAAGAGCAGCCCTCTGCCCCCGTGGTGGCCAAAAGCCTCCACAGGGAGCCATTGTGGCTGCCCAAGTGGTCCCCACTTTTTCCACCTCACTTTCCCTCTCAGTCTCTTTTAAATATTTCATCTCTCTCACTTGTTCATTTCAACCATTTTTCAAAGAGAAAAATGTGCAGAATTTTCTCTTAGATTCTCCCAACCTCTAAACACCATATCTCTCTCATCTCTTATCTGATTTGAGTGATTCAAGTTGGAGAATCTTTGTATTGAAGTCCTCTACAAACCCCAAGTAACCTTGAGGTCATTTGATCGAATTTTCTTTTGGTTCAACACCAAATTTGGACTGCACTCTTTTGTTCTAGGTAATTGTCAAATCCATTGTGTTTTGAGCTTGATGATCTTCAATTACCTTGGGCTTTCTTCTTCTATAAGTGTATGTTCTTGATCAAATGTTATTAGGTTTGTGAGCTTCAATTAAAAACTAATTGTGCTAAATTAAAATCTTGAATGTGAGTTAGGTTTTTCTAAAACCTATGTTTTCACATGCTTGAAAGTTGTATTGTGATTAGCTTTGTATATAGGACTATTTGAGCTTTGATTATATATATTCTCATGATTAATAGTTCCTAGTTGTGCTATATGTCTTTGATTGAACATATTTGGAAATAGCACAAGTTGTTGTATGTTTAGAGCATTGATTAGATTCAATTGATTGATTTATGAATATATGCTCTAATTGATTTCTAAAGAAGTTTGTAGATTTAATCTCATTTCTCTAGTATTTTAGTTTTTGTTCTAAAGTCTTGAATATGTGCTTCATGAACATGTTTAATCTCAAGATTTAGTAGTATGAATCAAATCTAGGATTAAAGTATGTTTGGTGATTTGACATACTCTAGATTTCGGTTTTCATGTTTTAAGACCTAGACTATTTTTTTGTTGTGAACTTTGTTACCTATGTCTAGCTCTTCATGAAGTGTACATAATCCATACATTTGATATGTTCATGCATCATTTTGTGTGATTGCATATTTTGGATTATAAGCTAGAAAATCATATATTGTGTGCTCATTGTCTATTTCTAGTTTCCATAGTTCATGTTGATCATATGTTCTATGTTGCTTGTGCTTGCATCATTTGCATCACTTAGATCACTTGCCTTGTAAAAGGTGAAAGTCTCATATTGGAGTGGATTCTTAGATTTGAGCAAGTAAGTCTTGACTAAGAGCAAGAGGCTCCGAATATTCCAGGAAGCAAGTCTTAGCTAAGAGCAAGAGGCTCCAAATAGTCAAGCATGGAAGTCTTACCTAAAAGCAAGAGGCTCCAAATAGCTAAGCAAGAAAGTCTTGTCTGGGAGCACGAGGCTCCGGATAGATAAGCAAGGAAGTCTTTGCTAGAAGCACGAGGCTTCAGATAGTCAAGCAATGATAATTTCTAGAGGCATGCAATGTGTCTCAGTTAGAAAGTAGGCAAGTCTCTCTCTAGTGGGATTAGGTAGGAGGGATATCCAATAGATAGTGATTCATGTGATTTGGTCACTTTTGAGGGTGTACTCTTATTTAACTAGTGAAAGACATTTTGCCGGTGGTTGTGGATTCAACCCATTGATGTTTCCTCTTTGGAGGTTTACCACGTAAAAATATAACGTGTCAAGTTTCTCTATCCTTATCTCTTTGATATTTGTTTATTTTGAATCAAATTGATATATCTTGTATGAATTCTTATTGATAATATCTTTGTAAGACAAGATCTTTGATTAACATTGTTTCTTTTACATGTACTTGACAATATGTATCATTTATAAAAGAATATAAGTACTTGTTGATTTGTGTTTTTAGTATAAATATTTGCATGCAAATCATAGACTATGTTTGATCTTTCAAGTTGAATATGGTTATCAATAGTCTATATGATCTTATATGTGCTTATCGAAGTGTGATACAAAGGCTTAAAAAACCTATTCAACCCCCCCCCCCCCCCCCCCCCCCCCCCCCCCCCCCCCCCCTTCCTAGGTTGGTTTTAGGCAATTTAACCGTGATTGTATTTACAGTATGTTTTCTTTTATATATATATAATGTTTATTCATTTTATTTTATTTGTGAAATTTTTTAAGCATGGGTGTGCTTTTATTTGAAATATAACATATGTTTGGTGGTTGATGTTTTTCAAAGAGTTTTATGTTGTTCTTCTAAAGTGAAATTCTTTCTATTTAAAAAAAAAATGTCATTCAAAGTCTTTGGTAGGAATGAAAGACAAATTGTGAGATTTGCTATAACTAAAAGTCATGGGGGAAACAAAATGGTGGATCTTCATGGGGTAAACAAGATGGAGGAGGAGGATCTTCGTAGGGCAAACAAGATGGAGGAAGAGGAGGATCTATAAGTCGCGCAGCGGAAAAATAAAGAGTTTTTATTTGAAATTAATCAATAAAATTAAGAACGATAGGTTTCAAAAAAAAATTATCGTCTTCTTAGGACCTTTTGTATATACATGAATATGAGGAAAAGATTTGTTTTCATACCTTTGAAGAACACTCCTTCGTTTTCTTTTTAATCCTTCTTTACGATCCAATACCACTAAGCCTTCCTAGCTATGTCTCGTGATCTAGCAACTGTGTGTGTAGGCACGTCACGAATTCCAGGAGTAGTTGAATGGAGGCTTGAGAGAACCGGAAAACAACACCTTGCTCCCTGTACCATTTAGCCAACACTGCAAGCAAGAAAAAAAAAAAAAAACTTTTTCTTTTTCTTTCTTATGTGGCCGCACCCTCTATGTCTCTTTAGGGTTTCGATTAGCTTCTTTTTCCTGACAAGTATATATTATATATTAGGAACCTAAGGTTTAGTAATCACAGTTAAAATTGGATTCCAAATCCTTTTTTAATTATTACTTCACTAGGGTTTGAACCTTTGACCTACTTAGAGTAAATAAAAATAATCACTTATTAATTGTACCATCCAATTCTCCATGAGTCTTTGTTACTATCAATCTTATAGGGCTAGCAAGGGGACCTAATGGACCCACAGTTTTGAGCTCCAATAATTCTTAGAAAAAATTAATTAAACTCTTTAATTAATATTTCACAATTATTAACCTTGGAGTTATTCCACTAAAAACCCAAGGTTGTACTCTCGTAACTGTAGATGTTTTACACAACCAATTTTATCAGTGTCCATTGATATAGCTATTACATATGGTATGATCCTCCACAAGTAGTTCATAATTAGAGTTAGGTCATAAAGTCTGTTATACCTCTCTAATTATATCTCTTCCTTTAAGTACCATTGATTCTCTTGATTGATTATATCCTCCATTCCTTTACAGAAGAAGGAGAGCACTCTTAATCCTTCAAGCCCTGAATCAACCCTTAAGGGAACTACTTATCTACTTCTCGCATGGAGTGGATTCCACTATTGCGTACATACCTTCCCAACCACAAGCCAAACCGTGATTCCAAGATACTGAGTTATTAACCGAGAATGATATTCTGATCTCACTCATGGTAAATCAAAAACCACAATCTAACTTGAAGGAGTAAGACACTCAGGATTTAGATCACCCATATATAGCCATCATTAGTCGATATTGTTAGAATTATGCTCAATAGCAAGAGTGTAATATTGTAATTGACAATCTTTTCATATTAATAAAGTGATTTCTGGTTTAACAAATCTTATAGCATTTATAGTTTAATATTATAATTGTCAAAGTAAATAATCATAAGGTCAAAAGACTATGAGAAAAGAAGAATTGTTCATACATCTGGATATGTATGAGATAGACACAATTCTTTAGTTAGTCTTGAATAATGTTCACAACTTAAGTTAAAGGTTGGGCACAATTATCTTGTTAAATTTATATAATTCTTTTGCTAGCATTTGAGTGGGATCAAATGAGTTATGATGAGTTTGAAATCATCGAAGGGTCTTCGAGTAAAAGAATCTAGTAGGGGGTGCATTGAATAGGATCACAATGAAATACTTTATCTAGAACCGTCAGTAGATAAAAGTTTTTTCATTATCAGGACAATCAGAGAGTCTATCTTAATCCTGAGATAAATAATGGACTTATGGTTGCAAGTGTTATCATTTGAGTTATCAATGAGTACGATTATATAGCATAGTCTATCCTCGATAGTTTGGTGGTATTCATTTGTTAATCGATAGAGGACTTCATTTATAGATATGGACATCGTGGCTCCATTTATTTAAAGAGAGTAGAATATCATCATATGGATGTTTTGAGGTATTGGATATTGAATCTTAACATTAAGTTTTCGATAGAGTCTATTGAAACATGGCTTCTGGACAAGTCAAACTATCCAAGTTCAAAATATGGTCATATGAGTAAATATGGTAACTTGGAGAGCTATAGGCGGTCTATGAGCTCTTGGCGATTACTGATATTCTTCACGAGGATACACCATCTCCAATAAGATTGTCTAAGGTACGAATGAGAAATATTTACTTATTCTATTTTTATTTAAGAGTTCAATTTTAGCTCTTTAGTGGAATGAGTTAAAATTAATAGATCGGACCTAAGTGAATCATTTGTTGATTGTGATTAGGTTATGTCTATTGAAGCTTAAATTTAGATAGCCCGCCAAGATCCCCAATCCACACGGACTTGCATGGATCACTTGATATATTCTACCGGACCAATTTATGGGTCCATCTAGAATTGTATTTAATATATTAAGAATATAATTTGCACATTATTTATTTAATGGGCTGATCAATTATATTAATATATTAATGAAAGGCATGTGGGCTTGTTTCTTTTAGTAAGAATGGGTCTGGTTCACATGTGGGTTTTTTAATTAAAGTCTAATGGATTAAATAAAATAAGAAAATAATATTAGGCCCATGTATATGGTGTGGGCGGCAAGACTAGAATAATAGTCTAAAATATTATTTTATTTTATTGATTGATTAAATGGAAATTAATTAATTTATTAGTTAATCTTTTAATTGAGAATCAAAATCTTTTTCTGATCAGGAAATATGTTTCCTAGAGTTATATTATTGGTAGTAGTATATTAAAGATAAAAGACTTATTTGGTAAGAAGATAAATAATAAGGTTTATTTATCTAATCAAATAAGGAAGTCTTTTAATAAGTCATAATAGGATTAAACACTTATGAGTTGTATTAGGGTTAGGATTCTAAGGTTGATAGGAATTAGGGTAAAGCACAAATCCTCTTTGGGAGAGAATTCGGCCAACCCTAAATCCTAATACAAGAAAAATTCGGCAACCCTAATAATAATACAAGAAGAATTCGGCCACCCTATATATTTGATAGGATAGCATTTGGCCACCACTTCTTCTTCTCCTAGCTTGAGTGAATTATTTCTTTTGCTTAGAAAAATAATTCATACTCTAGACAAGTGTTTAATTTTGGCCAAGAGAGAGATAGAGAAAAAGAGTTCTAATTTCGATAGTGCACTTGTAAGCTTGAATATCAAAAAGCTTTGTGCACAACTTCGAATTAGGTTCACGCGAGTTTCAATCTTAACGGTTGTTAAATTCAAAAGTGACCGGAACATACTTTTTAGTTTCTTGGATTTTATTGTGACTAACGTTCAAGAGGAGAGATTTTGTTTTCCATCCTTAGGTACGCAATTCAAAGAAAGGGAGACCACGCTCCTAGGTGATTCACATTCGTGATAGGATTGGAAGATCTTGCGGATTACCATCGACGCAAAGTCAATCGGATCACGCGACAAAAGGTATTCTACTTTTTAGTATATATATATGTTTAATTAATTTAAGGGTTAAGGTTCATAATATGGAAAAATTTTAAAATATACTAAACTCTATTTTAGTCTTGCTTCCACTGCATGCACGTATTTTTCCCTACAGATATATATATGAATCTTTTCAACTAACAGATCTTAGTGTCAAATTCATATAGATCGTGGCCAAGTCCTATATGATCACATCATATAGGACTCATAACACCATATGAGTAGTCTAGGATAAGACCACCATACAATACGGAATGGACCACAGCAGTAGATTAACCACAAATAAAGTACCCAATTTTATTTGCTTTCTACGTACTATTTAGATTGCATGTCTCAAACTAAATTCCTCTGTACATGACATTCATATACTCAGTTTGAGATTACATCTGGCAATCTTGGATGTTTGTATATATAACATAAGTGTATGAATTGATATATTTGAATGAAATAACTACTTCTTATATTATTGAATTTATAACATTTACATATTACAAACTTTAGGGCATAAATCCCAACAAGATCTTCATAGGGCAAACAAGATGGAGCCACATGGGATAAAGATGCTGGTGGTAGTGATAATTTTGCAGGAAATTTGAACAAAGGAAGCGATGCAACTAACACAGCTGGCTGGAGTTAGGGAAACAATGGGAAGTCGTCTGATACTTCTGGTGGTTGGAACAAGGGATCAGATGGGAGTGTTCAAGCTGGGGCGTGGGATAACCAAGGAAATGTGTCTGGTAATAACAATAAACCCAAGTCTTGGAATCAATCAAATGCAGCAGATGGAAGTCAATCATCTGGTTGGGGGCAGCCAAAAGATGCGAAACAAGGAAGTGGTTGAGGTCAATCATCTTGTTGGGGTCAGTCAAAAGATACAGATCAAGGAAGTGGTGGAGGTCAGGGACCAAGTGGAAGCTCATAGGGGAGGGGAAGGGAAGCGATGGAAGTGGTAAAGGAGGGTGGTAAACTGGTAATTACTAGACATAGTAACAGTGCCACTTAGGTTTAACTTTCTTAGTTGTGTAGGTAAATATTTTCATTTCTGTTTATCACTGTTAGGGTCCGAAAAGACGGTATGTATCTATGGATCCCAGTATTATTACTTATTCGGCATTTTGTAACTCCATTGCTGGAGTGGTACTTGATGGGCATTTTGAAGCTGATGTTTCTCAATCTTCCTGAATATCTGATGAGCAGGAATGGTCAATTTGTATGAAACTGCTTCAAAAAAAAAAAAAAAAAAAAAAAAAAAAAAACCATTAGAAGTCATTGATATTTTAAAATGATTAAAAGTCATTGGGATTTTAAATACCTTCTAACTTTCATAGACCGTTAAAAAGTCTTGATTAAATACCACATGACTTTTATAGAGTCTTTAAAAGTCTACATTGAATACACCCAAACTTTTTAATTCCATAAAAGTCATTGAAAGTCTTTTGAAATCTTAATTGAATGCATCATCCTAAGTATTGTCAATGTACTACTAAAGTGACTACGGTAGCAATCAAATATTCTTAATTTTTTTTCGTCCATAAAAACTAATGTAATTAACGTGAAATTGTAGAGGATCACTGATTCATAATTTGTATTTGAAGAGCTTTAACATCTACAACATATGTTTCCGCCATCGCTAACCTTGTTCCGGCCATTACCTTCCTTATTTCAATTTATTTTAGGTAATATTACTATTTTATATCATGCAATCACAAATATGCAAGTATGTAATGTGAGTTTGATCTGGTTTTGTGGGTTTACAGATTAGAAAAACTGGGAATACAGACAGTGGCTGGGAAAGCAAAAGTGTTGGGAACATTAGTTGGAATCGGAGGAGCAATGCTATTCACTTTCTGTAAAGGAGTTGAGATTAACATCTCTTCAAATCATCTTGACCTTCTCCACCATGATAACCCACATTCCGGCGGCTATGTGGCATCATCACATGCTTCCTCGGCTAAACATCTTTTGGGTCTTTTGTTGGCATTGGGCAGTTGCTTCTCTTACGCTTTTTGGTTGATCGTTCAGGTGATGTTTCCCTTAATTACTTAAAATAATTCATTTTAATATTTGTATTAAATTTGGTATAACTTTTTTTATAGGCAAAGATGAGTATGAGATACCCATGTCTATATTCAAGCACAGCTTTGATGTGTTTGATGGGATCAATCCAAGCAACAATTTATGCTCTTTGCATGGAAAAGGACAGAGATCAATGGCAATTAGGGTGGAATATTAGACTTCTTGCTGTAGTTTTTTTGGTATGTAATCACTAATACTAGAGAATCCATTAATGTTGGTTCCTTTGTGTAATATTGATGAGTAGCGTTTGTGATATATGTAGGGAATTGTGGGGTCTTGCTTGATGGTGGCATTGGTATCATGGTGTGTGAGGAAGAGGAGACCTCTATTTGTTTCTGTATTCAACCCACTTATGCTTGTGGTGGTAACCTTTGTCGATTATTTTCTACTAGAGGAGAAGCTATACCTCGGCAGGTACCAATTTCTTTAATTTAATTTAATTCAAAGATAAGAGAGACTGTAGGACTAAACCAAGTATTTATCAGCTTAGCTATTAACTGGATTTATCCTTCAGATATTCCCTATTAGATATTTCCTATTTATCATTTGTTACGTTTATCAAATTGTTAGGATTATCACATTTTATTTTGATTCTTATTACCTGTTAGAGGTTTGATTTTATAATGTTACTTTATCCTAGCATCTATAAATAGCTGGCCATATTTCATTGTTTAATATCAAGTTAAATAAATAGTTTCTTCCGTAACTTTTTTTTTTTTTTTTTTTTTTTTTTTTTTTTTTTGAGATTCTACATAGAGGTGTTATTTTCATTGACAAATTTAATTGCTACCATCAAATACAGCATACTAGGATCAATGGTGATCGTGTGTGGGCTATATGTTGTGTTGTGGGGTAAAGGCAAGGAGATGAAGAAAATAACTAAACTAGGGCCTTCTACACTCTCTAAAGAATCTCAATCTATTGAGATTATTACCACCTCTCCTATTATTGTTCACAATATTTCCAGGAATAACAACAAAAGCACCAATAGCAACATCTCTAATGAAGAAGATGCGTCACCACATGAAACTGAAGAAATGAAAATGATGATCAAGAAGAGATAAAGGGTTGGGCAAGAAGAATTTAGTTACGAGGTTTACCATACCACTCTTTGTTCTACTATTTGGCTCTTCTTTTATTTATTTTTTTTTTAATTTTTTATTTTTTTCCTTTTTTCGTTTATTAGTTAGATACGTAGAAAACTTAGAAAATAAGAAGAGATAAAAGTGATTGATAAAAAGAAGAAAAGCTAGAAAAACAAAATAAACAAAGAGCTTTCAGCTCGATTAATGGAGAGCAAACTGGTATGATTTTCATTGATTGTAATTTTCTGATAGAAAAGTAATATATGATGATTATGAAGAATCTTGGTGATAATTAAGAGAATATAACCGTTTAGATTTAAATTTATTTTCCTTTTTTTGTCTTTGACTAAATATGTAAAATATACTTAATTTACATTAATATTCAAAGTTAACAACAATTTTGAGGCAATTTGGCTGGCTGACTTTAGGTTGCCGTCATGGCTGCACCGCCGCCAGTAGGATCTTCCCCTAACATGGTTGCTCATCTTATCTTCATGCTCCAGCCTTTGCTTTCCCCCTCTTCATCTGAATTGTCTCCTCTGCACAGCTTTTTGCCAAAGACACCATCAACAACTGCGGCCACTAACGTACCATGCACGTTACCCTTTGATCCACTTCTTACAATGACTCGATCCCCGCATCACTTTCTACGGTGTCTATCTTGTCTCAACCAATGTCGCTTGCCTTGAGTTCCCTTGGTATCATGTTACAGCAATCTATTGCAGCACTGATTGATTCGCTTCCACCAGCATCCATTGCGGCTGCTTCTAACGTCTCTGACTTGCCGGTGAAGCCTTCCTTTATAGATGTGCTCAAAAAATCATCTCGTTCAATCTCTTCTTCCATGCACTTTTCTCCCAACATGCCAACTGAAAAGGAGAATTTGTGGCTATTCGCATTAATGAATTGATATACTTGGAACATGTTGCAATATGCAAATTAGCGTAATTGGTCGAGTTATTTTATCTAAAGGGGATACTCCTTGGAAAATCCACAATTTGAAATTGAAACTATAGCAGCTTTGGTCGATCTCTTCACCATGGCGATTCATATCTTTATGTTGATTTTCATTAAATAATAAATAATAAATCAAAACATATAGTGTCCAGAATTCTATCTGGTATATATTCATCTATTTAAATTTAATATCTATCCGTTTATTCCTTTAACTTGTCAGATTGAATTTGACTTAATTATCACTATATTTGATAATTTAAATTCAAACTATCAAGTTGTTTTACTTTCATCAACAATTAATGAATAATTACCTGATAAGTATTGGAACCATTTGAGCGTATTCCAACTTCTCCCACTCGCAAAAGTGGAACAATGTAAACTTTACAGACTGGTGTTTCTCAAACTTCTAGGTCTAATCAAAAATCATTCATACAATTAAATGCACAGTGTGACCGATGAACAATTTTTTTAACTGTATTGGAGCATGCAATTTGATATCTCATATATCAAATTTATTGTTTATGTGTGTCCTAGATTTAATTTTCATTCATTAGTCCAAGCACACTTAACCCCTCTGTATATAAAGCTATGCTTGACTATTTTAAGTTTCTATGTACTTACAATTGTATTATTGTCTATCATAGACAATACAGTTGGTCGATTGATGAATACAAAAATTTATGAATAAACATTAAATCTTCCCATCAAACACTTGCATCGCTGTTTCAAAACAACCGCTATCATATTCGTGTCTCGTAGACCAAATAGTATCATAGCCATAGAAAACACATTAAAGAAGCTAACATTATTATGTTACCTTGATACAAAGTCAATGGTCATAAGGACACCATTTGAGGTTTTATCAATCCTCGAGGAACTTACACAATGAGGAAGCAGTGATTTATTCACTTATTTTCCTTAATGGTTGCATAGCACACGTTGCATGAGACACGTGCTACAGTGAATTTCATTCTTTACAAAGAATGCACATGTCTAAAATAATATTCACTATACATATCTAAGTTCGGGCGCTAACGAGCACCTAACCTAGGTCCTTAAAAGCTCACTTGCTATAAGTGCCAGTTAATTAATATCTCACATCTGGCTCAATCATGTTTCATGATTATGAGGTATATCATGATCGGTTCTAAACTTACAAAAATTTTAAACAAACCTCATCTTGACCCAGTCAAGGCAACATACTTATATTTATATATATATATATAAGATCCATGAGAATAAAACCTCCATTTTATTCTCTTCTATATACATCTCATCTTAGCATACTATCTTAGCATCTAAGCAACCGGACGTGTAAGAATGTGAATCTTAACCTGACGACATATTTCTATCAACTTATGTGTGTAATTATGCTAGCATAATGAGTAGTTTGTCGTACTTAAGGTATGTCATAATCCTTTTGACAACATTTCGATGTTTCAATCTAGGATTATATTGGTATGCACTCACCAATCTTACGGCATAACTAATAATGGGTCTTGTACACATCACAATGTACATGAAACACTGTATGGTACTAACATGAGGAACTTGTCATCAATATCTTGATCTTATAGAGTTTCGGGGCACATATTGAGGCTAAGAGTTTGTAATTTTACAATAGGAGTATCTATGAGCTTGTAATTGCTCATTTTGAATCACTTAAGAATCTTTCTAATATATAACTCTTATGACAGATGTAGAATTTTTCTTAAGTAATTTTAATCAACTTTCACTCCTAATATGTAAGCGACTTTGCTCATATATCAAATCTCAATAAAATTTAAGAATAACTATTTCATTATGGTTTTACTGATAGGTATTTTTCTATACTCAAAAATCTCTCATCACAAAAGCATGAATCAAAGATTCGTATAGTGATTAAGCAAGGGTCATTCCCACAAAAATCGGGAATTCTATTGGTCAAAAAACTAATTCTAATTAAGCTAAATACTATAGTGCGTAAAATTAAATTACGATGAAAACAATTGATTCCTTGAAAATGATTATAATGTAACTTTGTATTTAAAAACTAAAAGAAGGTACAGCACACAAGGAAGAAACATATGGAGAAAGCACTAGAGATGTTATATTCTATTAAATTTAAGTTTATATATAAATTTTAAGTGTAAGCTAAACTTTAAATTTTTATATTTATTTTTTGTTTAAATTCAAGTGTATGCATGTTTAAATTTAAATATAATTTGTAATTTAAGTGTATTTTTAAATTTAATTAGATATTAAAATTTAAGTTCCTATCCTAAAACTCAAATGTATGGTAAATTTTGTATATTTAATTGTTTGAACCTTTTTTTAAATGAAACCCTGTTAGGGTCACGAGTCGATTTTGGGGCAACTTGCTAAAATTGGATTTCGGGTTTGGGGTATATCGATCCGACCCGTTGCCATCCCTATTTATATGGAATTGGCAACATACATACCACATCATTAATAGAGCATAAATTTGTGGGCATAAATCAAGAATTGTTTATGTTGGGAAGGGAACTAAATTCCCCCATTCCACCTAAGGAATTGTTCCTTTTCTCATGAAACTTGATTCAGTTTCATTTCATTATCATTTCCGTAAAGAAAACACTATCAATGGCTTTCGTTAAGAATTTTGATCCAAGCCCAAGCCCAACCCAAGCCCATTAACAAGATCAATCCATATGTTTACGAAGACTACTCTTTTAGGTTTCAAGTCTCCAACCCTACAAGGCTACAAGAAACCTGTCAAAACCAGTCCACTCTGTAAGGGTATTATCGTAATTCCACATTACACCGAAAACATTAAAAGCCAACTAAATAAAAATCCCGCCAAAACCAACCGCCTCTTCTTCTTCTTCATCGAATTCTCTGAAAGAATCTCGCTCTTCAATGGCGGCTCACAACACTTCCTTCAAGATTCTGAGTCTCCTGACACTATTGATTCTCCTCTCATCTGCCGCCACCGTAACGGCCATATCCACCGAAGACGTTGACGCCGTCCTCCTCCTCCTCCGAGCACAAGGCCACGCGCTCTTCGCCAACGCGATCTCGACGTCAGATCTGCTATTCGACATCCTCTCACTTCCCAGTTTGACACTTTTGGCTCCCACAGACCCCACTCTCTTCGCTCTCGACATGACCAACACGCCTCCGTTTTACATCTCCACACTCCGCCTCCACGCCCTCCCTCTCCGTCTCTCCTGGTCTCAGCTCCGCCTTCTCTCCAACGGCTCCTTACTCCCCACTCTCTTGTACTCACGTGAGTTGCTCGTCCTCCGACGCCGACAAGTTAATACTTTCGTTGTTCATGGCGGCGGCGGAGGCGACCGTGACGGCGGATCCGCCGTGGAAGTGGTGATGCCGGGGTTGTACTATAGCCGAGACGTTGCTGTTCACGGCTTGGGTGGGATTCTCACTTTGCGATCAAAGATTGACGCCTCCGCTAACCTCTCTCCTCCTCAGGTTCTAAGTAACAACAAGAACCGTACCGTTTTCTTCCCTCCGGTTCCGAGGATTAACACTTCATCTTCCAGAAACAGCAGGAACCGTAACGTTTTCTTCCCTCAGATTCCGAGAATTCCGGAGATTCTACCAATTAACCACACTGTCCGTCCCCGAACTAACCGTTCTGCTCCGGCTAACAACCACACCGTCAGTTCTCCTCCTTCAGTTAACCATACCGTCGTCTTGCCGGTTAACCGCACAGCTGTTGTGTCTCCGTCGCCAGGACCTGCAGTTGTTAAGAATTACTTGTCGAGTCCAATTGAATCACCGAAGAGTGATGATGTTTTGACATGGAGTTCAAGTGGAGTGGTACTTTCGCCTGATAATTCACCGTCACTGGCGCCGACAAGAGCAGAGGAGTCAAAGTCGAAGAAGATCGGTGAAGTTCTAGGGAGTGGAGAAATCTGCGCCGTTCGATGAAGTGTGTGTTTGATGATCAGCAACCTTGATGGGTCCTTGAATGTATTGGTGCAGTCCAACGTAATTACTGAAATAAGTCTACAACATTTTGCAATTTGATATTTCTTTCTATCTGAAAAACATTATACAATGCAGCTCAAGGACATAATTTTCTTCTAGTGATTGTTGGAGAATTGATTAATTCATTGTTTGATAATCATCTATTGATCTCGAATTTTTACACATTGATAATAATATTTCATCTATCACAAATATTAAATATATTCAAATGTTGATACCCTAAAGGAAAATTTGCAATAATGTCAAGAATGTTGAGATATTGTATCGAAAAGTGTCATAATAGCTCAATGCAAGAATCAGGTGCATAAATCATTATGAGAAATAATGATCCCTAATAATAATCAGCTTCCCATCTCGACACCTCTTTCGGTTGCCTTCTAATCAACATTTCTTTTTCTCTTTAACTAAACTACTCAAAATTTGATTAGTAATTAACAGATGAACAAGTCATCAACATAGTTGGAGTTGGTCATCAATCTTCCTCAATTCCCCCGTCATCCACATCACCATATCCATCTCCATAGTCATTATCATCTGCTTGACCTTGATCAGCATCTCCTGCGTTACCATAGACAGCCATATTTTCATTATCATGGATCCCGCCTCTTTCTGCTGCTTGTGCTTCCATATCTTTCGCCTTTGCCCTCACGTTCAGCAACTCCAATTTTTCCTCACTGAAAAACGAGGCATATGGCTTGGAGACCTACAAGAACTTGATTAGTTTTGATAATAAATATAAAAAAATTGGTAGGTACTACTTGCAAAGAACATTTTCAAGTTCAAAAAAAAGGGAAACTGTTGTGTACAGTTGAGAAATTCCGTCAATAATGAATAAGACGATGCACATGAAGTGTGAAATAATGGGAAACTAACGTATACAGTATACGTAACATTTAGGATTTCAAAATGAATGATTTGGAAATTTTTTGTAAGAAGAATGATTCGATTACTTCCTGTGACCGAAAATGCTGGGAAAAGATAAGAGAGAATATTCACCTTATAAAGACATCCTCGATTTTCAGCACTTTCGATGAGGTTGTTCCAGTGCTCATCTTTCCGCAATGTCGATGCAGACCCTACCACCTAAATAAACAAGCAAACGTTTGGTCATATCATATATGAGAAAGAGTCATATGTCTGTGATTCAAAACAACTTGTTAGAAAATTTATTTTAGTCTACAATGATTACATACCAGTACAGAAGACTTTGCTCTGGTAATTGCCACATTCATCCGACGATAATCTGCAACAAATCCAATGCCTTTTTTTTCTTTTTTTGAACCAGCCTTTTCCTTTTCCTTTGCCCTAACACAGGAAAAAATTGCAACATCCTTTTCCCGTCCCTGAAAAGAAGATAAAGAAGCTTTTGTTATATCCTGCCTCATCAATCGCCATATATGCGTATCTGTATACAAAACAATCATTTAAACTGCACAATGGATAAATGATGTCTTATAATATAATATAAAAACTTAGTCCAAGTGAGCATAATTAATGATTCCTAATTATTGATATTATAAAGGTCAGTATGAAGTCTAATGTTCACTGGTTTTTAGAAGGTAAAGAAACTTAAAAGATATTAAATTTATTGATGATTATTCAACATTTCCGACATGCATGTATATTATCTTTGTATATCTACCTACAAAAAGGTCAACATGCGGCCAATTATATCACTGGTCCTTCTAGGAGGCAAAGAAACTTCAACGATAATAAATAAGTGATAATTATCCGAAATAAGTTTATAAACTTTTCAACATGTATGACATTTTCAACATACCAGCTAACAGTCCAGGCCTTATAACCATGAGTTGAAGTATATCATATTCCTCCACAGGTGCATGGGTGCACACGCGTGGAGCACATCATTAAAAAGTTACCATCAGATTATAGAAACCAATAAATATCATGTGGTAGTTTTAAGAGAGGTGGAGAAAGGAACCCAATGAGATGATTTTGTTAAGAACCAAAGAAAGAACCACATTACCTGGCAACCATCAACAGTAGTTATATCAACTATCTTTTTTGACTCAGCCCCAAAAGTCTCTTTAAATCGTTCATTGAATTGCTTGACTTGGTTTCTATAGGGAGATATAATCGCGAGCTGAGAACTTGACTTAAGCTCTGGATACATACTCACCAATTTATGGTAGAGGAGGAGGACAAACTCAACCTCATCAATGTTAATCCAAGATCCACTTCCAGAGGGCTGGGACTCCAACCCTTCATGTATATCAAAGAAGCAAAATGGTCCAAAGCAGCTATACTTGTGCCAATCCCGAGTTGTATAATCTTCAACAGTGGGACCATCTTCCAGTGCCTCATCGTAGAACTCCTTTGAAGGAAAGCTTCTTATCTGACACAATAGTGATTATAGATTATTGTTGATTGGTTCAGTTTGGAATATGTATCACCACAATTGAGCCCAAAATCTATCATAAAATTAGGCTCCAGTACAAAACATGACATCACTGGTGTCAAAACCATCAGGCAGATTATTCAAAACCCCACCCAACTATACAATATATCCCACGGTTAAGAGCAACAAAGCATGAAAATCAAAGAAAAATCAAATTAAAGGATGCAAGAGAGAGAGAATTAAGCTTTACAAATCTACAGTTGCTCATAGACAACCGCATAGCAAGTACCATAACTACTAACTCAAAAATCAAGACAGTATAGCAAACAAGTTAAAAAGATGTTCCACTAAAGCAACTGATCAGTGATGCAGTTTGATATAATGAGTCTTGTTTAAATAGTCAATAGTGATCCTCACAACTTTTAATTTGTATTAAACCATTCAAAACAATCTTTCACAAAGTTCTATCAAATTTTATTTATTTATTTTATATCTAACCTGTGGATGCATTCTGTACTGGGTTTTCAGCATCTTCACTGGATACCCAGCTCTTTGTAGTCTCTTGAACAAACTCGTACCATATCTTCATTTTAAGAAACATGAGTCAGAGAAAGAGAGACATACCGAGAGAAAAAATAGTTGCATAAAAAATGTAAGCAACTAATCATTCAAGCATTGTGATCACAAAATAAAGAGTTTTACCCTAAGCTCTGAGCAACGGTAGAGATTACAGTAGCTGGCAATTGAACAGGATCACCAACCTATGTTAAATGGCAAAAAAAAATAAAAGAATTAACATAATCAATAACAGGATTAGGATGAACATCTACTGTACCTACAGCAGTATGTATGTGAATGGGTTGGACTATTATGGCAAAGGTTTGTCAATTTCCCATGATTTATTTTCAACATTACTTTGGATTACAGAGAAGCATGATATGCTTTTATCTTATTATCGATGTTGGTCTCAACCAACAAAACAATAGACATTGACATATCAAGGAGAGATACATTGAATATCAAGTTAGACCACCGAATCCTATATATTTATAAGAATGTTACACATATAATGAGTGAGAACCATAATGAAAGAACCATCATAAGAAACGTACCAAAAAGACCTGTTTGCATCCAGTCACCAACGGAACAAGTGTTGCTGTTTCAACCTGGCAATGCAAATATGTTAATAAAGTGAGAAGTTACAACAATTTTGAGTTACATAAAAGTACTTGGACTCCTTTTCTTAGCCTACTGTATGAAAATGTGGAAGACACTGAGGTTGTAAGTATGTAAAGAAAATTCTAAATACAAATTCCCACTCTTTCTCTTAAAAGTAAAGTATACAACCAAATGATGTCCACATGCTATTACCAAAAATTACCATGGTATTTCAAATCTTTAAAAAAATTGAAAAATGGATAGTGAAGTTGTTTGCTACAATTGGCTGGTTCCCTCGCTAATCTTCCTCATCTTCTACAGTTGGTATTGTTTATAGCTGCTGGCTTGTTTCTATTTGGTGGTCTGTTGTTTATGTCAGTTCCCTCAAGTCCCTTCAATTTCCTTTGCTGCCACAACTTGAGTTGGTTAGGTTTTGGTTTGATAGTTGGAATATTTCGTGATTTTTTTATTTATGGTTTCAATCATGGCTGGAGAAAAAGGGAGTGGTGATAAAATTGCTGAAAATAAACCACATTATGTCATTATCTATAAAGATGATGATGTGCCCAAAGTGGATTACTTAAAAAAAAAAAAAAACCGAATGGTGCTAATTACCTAGCTTGGACATGCAGTCAAAATGTACTTGCATGACCACGGTTCTAAAAAGCGCTAGGCGCTAGTCGGACGCCTAGGTAATTCCTCGGCTGAGGTTGGAGGAATGGACTGTGGAGGCTAGAGGCGAGAAAACAAATAAGAAGAAGAAGAAAGTTTTAGGGTTTCTTAAATGACCCCAAACAACGTCGTTTCGACGTTGTCTTCAAAAACGCCCAAAGCGGTAATCACCGCCTAGCCCGCCTAGACGGCTTGCACCGATTAGGCACCAATTCGCCTAGACTAGCCGATTACCCTCAAATCGGCGCAGCGGCCATTTTAGAACAGTGTGGGTGGCAGGAAAAAGGCAAAGTTTTGACAAATATTCCTCCTAAAACATCAACTGAATATGAAGATTGGACCGGTGAAGATTCTATTATCATGGGTAGTGGTAGTCTAGAATCTAATATTGAGTTTTGTGATAGTTCAAAAAAAATTGGGGCACTCTTGTGGAATCTTTTTCGCATAAAAGTAATGTCTTGAGTTTATGAATATATATGAGAAAATCTTTAATACCAAACAGTCTGAAAAACCTTTTGTTGACTATTATAGTACTCTCAATTGGGTTTATGGGATGAATTGTTCCAGCATCAACCACTTTCAAATGATTTGGAACAACAAAACGTTATTGGGAGGAGTTTATGATTGATTCTTTATTATCTAGTTTAGATTCTGATCTCCTTGGTTGTAAAGATCAAATTCTTGCTAGTGAGACTTGGCCTACTGCTGCTGCTAATGCTTACTCTCGAATATTGCATTCCTCTCTGGGGCATAGTTCTACTGTGAATTCTGGAGAAGCTTCCACATTATTTTCATGTTATAAATGAGAGAGCACACATCTATTTTCCAATAATTTATAAAGAATTTTACATTGAACTTTCACAGACTTAAATTATATGCGTTTGAAAATCAATTGAGCATTGATAAGATCAATGAGATTATAGGCACTTACAGCTTGGGCAGCTTCATCTATTATAACAATATCAAAACCCTGATTCAATTTACTGAGAAGAGACGAACCACTAAAGCTAAGGGTGGAGCAGACCTGCCAATATCACAAAAATTAAAGCTGAAGATTATGGCATGTTAAATGTTACTTTTAACTTAAGGTTAAAATTACATACAATCACAGCCTCATTGAGAATTGCAGATCGGATACTATCCTTATCCTTTAATGTGCCTCCAAGTTTCTGTTTATCAGCAGCCGAGTCATCCCGTTTTTGTTCCACCTGCAAAGGACAATCTCTTATGTAATGACCAATATATATAATAACGGCTTATGACATAATCTCATAGTTAGCTTACCCATCAAAATTAAAACGCAAGGAAAAAAAAACTGTCAAGCTGAAATTAGCCAATATCATAACTGATTTTCCATATAGATGCTGTTGGTTTACATTTTTAATTTGTACCTTCAAAATTATGTTCTAAGAAACAAGTATTATTAGATTATTAGTTGTTCATTTATTATAAGCTAATTAATTTAATTTGTAGTTTTCCTTTACTATTGAGGTATGCTAAACATTTTAAAATACACTCTTGTTCCAGTTGATTCTTCTATCTCTTTGCTCTCTTCTTTCTTAACTTGACTTGATAAAGTTCACATGGTAGCCAGTTTGACTGAAAGATCTGAAATTCAAATCCCTTTGAGTCTGCAGGTATATCTGTATATCTTTGGCATTTATAGCTGTGTTGGATCTATATGGCAAACCTTGATAATTAAACAAGGACTTGCACTAGAGCGGATTCAAGCACAAGAAGGTGTCAAAACCTAGATCATATTTCATACTTAATTTATTAAGTCATGGGGAGTTCACCTCCTCCCATGTTGGGTTGGAAATGCTCATCTCATATGGATTTTAGCCTCACATCAAGTTCAAAGCTATCTATCAAGAGAGACTTGACTCTGATTGGTAGAGTAATTCTTCCAAGGTAGTGCACAGTAAAAAAAAGAAAATTCTCTCTGGAAGTCGGAATACAAACTGAATTGAAGAACATTTATGAATTATTTGAAGGAATTCATTCTCTTAGTTTTTGGAATTACTTATTTCAGTAGGATTTTATTTTCTAGTTAAAAAATATAATGTTACTTATTTATAGTGGATTTACTTTTCTTTTTTGAGGTAAATGAGTTTCTAGCCCCAATAAATAGACCTAGCTGTTTTTATTTTCATCACATAGAATTATGAATAAAATGAAATGATGCTTTGAGAAATCTTAATTAATCTTTCCTCTTTTCTTTTAATTCTATTCTGTTCTGGTCCCCTTTCTGTTCTTTCTCCTTTCTTTCTATCACTTTGTCTTGCTTCTCTATCTATCTCCCCTATCTTTTTGCTCTTGCTTCTCTATCTATCTCCTCTATTTCGGTCTAAATCGATTTCTCCTTGCTCTTTTATCTTCCTCTTTCAACCTCTCCTCTCCTTTCCCCTCTATTTGTTCTTTATACTACACATCTATCGATACTAGAGTTTTTCTTTTCTACTTCGGCACTTAAGAGTCACCACTGGTTAGCTTAACAATCACAAAACTAGACTTTTGAATCATACAATCATCACCTTGACGACAATTTTCCTTGCAAAAAGGGAGTGTGAGCAAGATATCAGTTTACTAGGTCTTGATTGACAAATAACAGCCTTTTGTTTTGGTTCCCTTAAATCCCTTCTAATTTCGTTTAGACAAGTCAAATGATACAGGCAATGAGAATATAACAGGTATAACTGAAACAGCAATAGTGGCAAAACCAAAGCTCAACAAACAAGATAACAACAATAGTAATCAAATGCACTTGAGTGTTACTAGAAACATACAAGATGATCCATGGCAACTGAATTGATTGAATGATGTGCATTAAGACCAATCCGAACAATTTTAGGAGTATACGCACGAACATTTTCATTACGAATCCCTGCAAATGGATAGAATATGATTAGAAAAACTCTTATATCAACCATGAGTCCATGACAGTCCATAAGTCCAAAATGAACCTTAAGAATGTAAAATAAATATCCCTGAGACTGAGACAGGAAAAGTGAAAATAAAACTTTTACATTTCAAAATTCAAAAACATTCATTACAATTTTGAATATATAAAATATAAATTCCTAAAATCCAAAAATATATTAAAAGAATTTAAAAGTTCTAAATGATTTTAAAAATAAAACAAAAGATAAGTTAACAATTTAAACAAATTTACTGAACTAAATAAATAAACACAAAATATATTACAAATTTTTCAATAAATGAATGGAGGCAACCACCTCCATCGTTATGGAGGCTAACCTCATCCCAAAGATCTAAGGTGAGGGACACCTCCTCTATAAAATTTCTCAAGGAGGTATTTATTCAAATTTCAAATTTTAAGGTTAAAATGTTTAATTTATCTTACTTCTTTAAGATTTATACATTTAGTTCAACTGTTAATTAATATTTTTAATTTTATTATTAATTACATTTTTTATTTGTTAAAACTTTTTTGTTCCAAGACACCCTTATTTTCAACCATTATAGCTTGCGTCAATCTGCTTAGCAATGCGAAAGGACATGAAGAAGAACAAAGGCAGCGGAAATACAAAAGAGCAAACATTCCCAAAGTAAAGCATGTTATTGACAAAACCGTAAATTTGTTGAATGAAGATAGCTTGTTTAAAATACAAAAGAACAAACATCCCCAATGCAAACCATGTTATTGACTCCACCACAAATCTGTTGAATGAAGATAGCTTGATTACTCTCAGCCACTAGTTAGAAGGAAACCCCAAGAACTCGCTTATGCCCGAATGCAGAAAAGAAAGCAAGTGTGGTGGGCTAAAATTATATTTGAAGTAACATAAGAGGATACTATACCCTCCATTTGTTATTTAATTATTATTTTTGTAAAATAACATCACTATTCATATCAGGGTAAGAAATGGTCGAATCACTTCTCATAAAACATAAAAAATACAACAATTATGGTCTATGGAAATGTAACAAATTTGAATGCTTTTCTGTAGATATTCCATGTGAATGTTTTAGGAGTCTCAAGAGGTTCATGGGTTTTCTATAGACACAGAAATCCATGAAGCACACAAGGTGAAGCAGAGAGTTCAATTAATTACATGTGGCAAACAGCTCGTACTCTTGGTAATGACTTTCAGCTATCACTTAATATTTCTCCTGCTGAGGCTTGGTTCTTTTTCATAGCAGTAGTGAAAGTGCCTTTTTCAAATTGTAGATGCTAGTCCCTCAACTCAAATAAACACCATTTTCACTAACTCACAATTTATCCCCTTTTCACAGCTGACACCTAAATCTAGGGGTGGGCACAAAAACCGAAACCGAATTAAACCGAACCGAACCGAACCGAAAAAGGGTGTTTGGTTCGGTTCATAACTTCTATTCGGTTCAAACCGATTTAAAATTTGAAAACCAAATTGAATTCGGTTTGGTTTAATTTGGTTTTGGTTTTGGACATACAAAACCGAACCGAATAAACCAAATTGTCTTAGTTAATTATTTTGTAAGGTTTAATTTTATTATGGAATGTTTGTTGATGATGTTTTATTTTGGACTACATTATGTAATACATTTTTTGACTTCTATCTTATAGAAATTATGAAGATTTTATATTTTGATTGAGTATGTAGACTTAATATGATTGAAATTTTAGATTTGGATTGAAAATTGGGTTGTATTTTGTTTAAATTATTTTTTACATATTATGTTTTCTTAAAAAAGTTTAAGCCTAAATGCCAAAAATGCAACTTAAAGGCCCAAAAAATTAAAAAACATATAAAAAACCTTCAAAGCCCAATAAGCTCAAAACCGAATTGAACCGAACCGAAATAAAGGTGTTCGGTTCAATTCGGTTTTCAGGTTCAAATGGTTCAAACCGATTCACATTTTCAAAAACCAAATATATGTTGGTTCAATACGGTTTTGGCCAAAACCGGACCGAACCGAACCATGCCCACCCCTACCTAAATCCTACTTTCTGATGTTCATTCATTTTCTTTTTAATTCTTTTTCCCTCTTTCAACTTTCCCCTTCAAATGAACAAGCTAACAAAAGAAGAAAACAATAAAAACAAAAGTAGTACAGAAAGACCTGCATCTGCATGGAACCAGAGAACATAAGCAGCCAAATTATGATAAAGTAGCCATGAGCACGTGAGAGAAACTTGTACCAGTGTTTAAAAGGCGCAACACTATTTCATCAAGGGCAGAATTTGATGGAGCGCATACCAGCACTCGTAAACGATATTTGCGACTAGAATTAACTACTTCTGGTTTCTGCATGATAATTTAAATTAGAATATATGATTTTTTTAGAATCAATATAATAAAGCATATACCCAAACTTACCAAGTCATTTCCGGTGGTGGGGAAAAAACCACCATCACCATCAATAGGCATAATATTATCTCTCGGATTAGCGCCAACTAACCATGGGGATGCCCGCCCCCAATTTTTTAACCTGTGAAATAGCAATAATTGTTCAATCACTAACCACAAGAATAAGATAATAATCCAGTCTTATCATCAAAGGCACATAAATATACGTAATGACAGAAGGTATGTCTCTCTCTATATAGTAGTTTCAAGGCTTTGAAATTCCAATTGCCCGCAATTTTTTTGCTTTATAAAAAGATCTTTCTATGTATGACCAACTGCTTGTCAAATTCGGAGTGACTATGATTCCTCACATCTACTTGACCAAGAAACAACCTCTTAGAAACATACAGCATTGCATCTCTCTCTTTCCACGTTAAATGTCTACCTTATTGTTTTTATGTAAAATGATAGTGTTATCGGTTATTTGGAATTATGAGTCCCGGTTGGTAAGAATATTTCTAGTTGTTTAAGTAAACCAAGTATTAAGACTTTATTTTTCTAATTGATGTTACTTTACCAAATGGCTATATAAGCCAAGAAAATGAGAAATAAAGGGTATCGGTTGCCATCAATTACTTTCAACACTTATGATGTATGGAGTCTAGGTTCCGTTAAAGAACCTAGCATCATCATTTTATTTTTCATTACTTCTCAATTCTTTGGCTTATATAGTCATTTGTTACAATAATATCAACTAGAAAGACGAAATCCCAGGCAGATAAAAGATGAAATCCCTAAGCAACTTCTTAGAATAATATTGTAAAAGATGTTATTGATCCCCTCACACTATCTCCATGAAGTTTCTCCAAGTACTTGACTATAAAGCATGGAACCAGAACCTAGGACATAAATAACTAGGCGAACCAGGGGAAACGATCATAATTAGAGCAATTCTCCCCGCTCAAGTACTGCCTCCAATTTTACCATCTCTTAAAAAATCTTTCAGCAGTTGAGTTCAACCACATCTGCATTGTCCATAATGAAAAATGATTGAAAGTTACAAATTCCAAAAAAGCAGCACATTAATTGGACTTTCTAAGGAATTTGTATTATTGTTTGATGTATGAAGATTCTTTAATTAATTACTTTTAAATAAAGAAAACGCATATGGGGGCACCAATAAAAAATGAGGAGAAAAAGAAGAAATCAAAATAATTTAACACCAAGAGAAAAAAAAAAAATCTAAAAAAGAACCATATTTATTAAAATGCAAATGGATTCATCTTAATAGCATTCATAGTTGCTCTTCTCCATAAAGCCTTCTTATTCCTCGTAATATTGATTGCATGCATAGTTTGACTCTTCTTCCTAAAAGGCTCCCTTATTCATTTGTGTCCACATTAGGCAAGCAATAATTTACCTCCAAGTCATTAAACTATTTCCCTTACAAAATCTTCTTCTCCAACATGGTATGCAACTAAAACATTAAAGAAGAATTTCCAGCATGCCACCTTAATCACTCTATTCAACTTGTATGACATTTAAGAATTATGTCTCCTAAACATTTTCAATCTGTCTGCTTGAAATCAAATCATCCACAAATCATGTGCACTTAAATTTTCAGGGAGTAACATTCTATCTTTACAATTAATACAATTGATTGACAATTTTTGAAAGACACAAATTCGTCCTTGTAGAAGCTTTACTCAAGAAAACATTCCAATATAAGTTACCATCTTTATTTTATTTTATTTTATTTTATTTGAATTTTTTTTAATAAAAAAGATAGAAAGGCATACCGGAAAATGTAAAATTTAAGAAATAAATTATAAAATTCACTCAAGGATTCTCTGGTCAAATGTGGACAGAAATTAACAAGATAAAGGAATGGACTTGAGTTAGTAGTTATTGCATACTTATCATGAAAGAATTCAATTTTTATGTTTCTGTTTAAAAAAAGTTTTTTATAAAAAATAAATAATAATAATAATAATAATAATAATAGTAATAAAGCATACTTTTCATGAAAGGGTAGTTCTGGTCTACGCCTTATTTCACGCAATCCACCCCTACATGGGAAAGCAACCAGAGAAATATTAAAAAAAAAAAAAGAGAGAGAGAGATTAATATTGAAGGGAAAATATCAAATGTGCATCCCTCCCATTTTACGCTTCTCGTAAGTTATGAGAAGTGCAAAAAGGCGTTGCATTCTAGCTGTAAACTAACAAGTAGTATTGATTCTCAGTCAACTAAAGATGGTAAAAAGCAGAAAAACTCAATAAATTTATACTTGGAGTGCATTCTAGCTGGAGTTGCATGCAAGATGGCACTAAGAAGTCCAAGGATGGTTTGTGTTTTCCCTGTTCCTGGGGGGCCCTAAAAAAGTAATGGAGGCAGCTTCCACAGGTTAAAAAACATAACATGTAAAAGGACTATACACAAATATAAGCAAAATACTATCAAACTGGAAAGAAAAAACAAATTATATTTTAGCAACTCATCATGAGTCTACAACTCTCCTAGTGTACTCACTTCAACAATATTTTTTTTTCTAGCATGAACATGTCAAGTTATACCTGATTGATTTATCAAATCTTCCATTAAAAAAAATGACTGGATAGTGCTGTAAGCCCTCTTCAAATATATTAAATCATAAGTAGATTGTTCAAGCTGCTGCTGTTGGATACTTGGATGTATATCTATAGTGATAAACAACTGTTCATTTTACATTTAAACCACATTCAAACATCCAACCAAAAAAATCACCTAAGAACTAAGTTCCATGACCTGGGTTCTCATGTTAGGAGTAGTTACAGTTCAGATGTCAGATGTTTCTAACATCCACATAACATGGCAAGTAGCCAAGTAGATACAACAAAATATGTGAAATTTATCTTTGCAATTTCGGATAAGCTCAAGTGTCAATGCGTAACTCTTTTTATGCTTAAGTGTTGAATAGATTCCCCATACTCATGTAAATGTCTTGTCCTGTGTACGTTGAAACTAAAGGCATTTTAAAATGTCCACATAACTTCGATTAAGTTATAAGGAATATTGTGTTTTGTTTAACAAAAATTATATGGAATATTGTTAAGCATAAAATTTTTGACATAAATTAGGAATAGGAATGACTAACAAATTTTTAATTATTAGTCACCGCGAGATGCAGTAGAAAACTGGTCAAGATATACAAATAAGAGAAACTGAAGAAGACATGAGTCAAAACCTGTATCAAGACAAAGGGTTTACGTGATAGACCTTCCTGCAACAAACAATAAGCTTCCTTAAGTTTAAAAACAACAACATAGTGATAGATAAGAGGGGAGAGGCTATCATTATCTAGCATTTAAATGAGGATAGTTTATAATAAGATTGAATAAACAATTAATGAAGAGAATATAGATAATAAATTATGATGGATAATTCGCGTAGCAACTTACATATATTGCCTCAAGTTGAGAAACATTATGATTTTCTTTTATATATTCATGAAGAGGTCCAGGAATTTTCCAATTCTGATCTTGAGAACCAGACTCTTTTTCAGTAGCCGATAATATCAAATCCTTAAAAGGCAGAGAGCCAATTGACCTCAGAGCAATATATTCACGGGCAATAGTTGACAAACTGCAGATCTGTATCAAAATATTGCATTCATTAAAGACCATACTAAACCAAATATGATGGTAAGTTAAAAACTAGAGGGCCAAGTCGTTTAAATTGGTGTGCTATGGTTCACAAATATTTAATTAGCTGTGTATTTGAAAGAAAAAAGAAGTTAATTGCCATTATTAAAGGAACAGAAGAAAGAATAATCATTTATCATGTGTCAATCAGAATGATTATAGCAAACAATAAAATGTACTGTCAGAATATTTAGAATGGTTTGCCAGAGCAGAAGATTTATCATTTATGTGTGCGCAAACTGAAAATTCAATACTCAAGATAAATCCAAAAATTAGTAAAATCCTTACAAACAAATGTAACATCAACACAAAGCTTATATAATCTATAACACAGTATGATGGTTGGCTATTATCGTTTGTTAGTGGTCTTGTGTTATCACTATGGTAGTAGCTTTTGGTCATTTTGTAACATTTCAGCATAATACACTTCTACCAAAAAGATGGGAACCTTCCCTGTTACTGTTACTTACATTCAACACTATATTTAAGGACATCTATAATCCAATTGCAATTAGCATTAGTGACTAATCATTGCAATACTCTTATCTACTAAATTACAGATTAGATGAGGATTCTTTAAAAAAAGTGTCAAGTAAACAGGGATTATTGGGTGAATCTTCCAAAAAGTGATGTCGTATCTAAAGATAGCTTGCTTGATCATGGAATGTCCATATCCAGTCAAAGGGCGATAAAAGTTAACTTGGTATCTCCTAATTTATCACTAAACAATTTCTTGAATATCACACTCATTCTTCCTTCACACAATTTATCAAATGCTCATCTTCTGACACACCATCTAATGCTGCTGAAAGCATGACATTAAACTCTTTTTTTCTCAAGAACAAAACAATTTGTATAAAATTAATGAGAGATTTACAAAGAGTGAAAGAACAAGCAATCTACAGCCTAAGAAGATCTATAAGAGATAAGATCAAAATGTACAATTAACGGAGCTGGCTTATACACAAAGTTTCCAAAAGGCAGCCCAAAAAAGACCAAAAAGAACAATAAAAAATCAATCTATTAAGAAAGCCCAAAAATGAATTTTATCCCATAATGTACCGACTTCCATCCTTTTACAATGTTCAAAAACGAAACAATTTCATTCAATCGATACCACCCAAAATTAGTCATCAGCACACATCCCCACAGCAATCCAGCCTTCCTATTTACAAAAGCAGTCTACTTCTCCACAAACAGAGCAACAATAAATTAAACAGTAATTGCTAATACCTTTCAATTGTGTAAGAGATATTAGCACCACAAAAAACTTGTATAACCAATTAATTAATAATATAAAAAATTTAATATTTTTACTCCAACGAACCCATGAACTTTCAGTTTCAATGATTGAAACCAATTAATCCACACTCATTTTAAAGGGAAAAGTTCTTCATCTATAACAAAACATGAAGCTGGAAAGAAATTATGAGTACAAAGAATGACGATAATGGTATTTACAATTGAATGGTAGGAAACTACATTTAAAAATTCAACAAAAAAAGGAAGGAAAATTGGTCAATTAAAAAGCAAGTTTCAAGAGCTATAATCCTCCACATAAAGGAAAGGAACATTAGATTTCTTTCTCAGACTCAAGCATATATAGTTAATAAAATAGTAAGTATCAAAATAAATTGTAAAAAAGTTCTAAATAAGTTATTTTAACTCAAAAAATTCATTTTTACCATAACATAAGAAGAATGAAATTATATATTTTATTTGGGGCTGTTGTGGTCACAAAATGGTCAATAGATAAGAGGTACAGAACAAAATAGAGGAAAATAATTTTGAAGACAAATTTGAGATAGTGTTTTTTTCCTTAGCCATTGCTTTAAAAACGGTAGAAAAGACGAGCAAAGAGGAGGACAGAGACGAGGAGAGAAGAGGATTTAAAATAAGCAATGGATTGAAAAGTTTTCAATATTTTTCAAGTACTTGTGATTTAAGATACTAGAAATTAATTAATAATACAAATCCAATAAATAGATGGTATTAAATTTTTTACATAATGATAAAGCTGAATTAGCTAAAGTATTTTTATTTATTTTTTTGTAATGTATACTACAATCATTATCATTGTTCATTATCATGAAATGTTTTACTTTACACACAATTAGCTAGTGGTATTTCAACAAATCTATCGGCTAAATCAATTTGACATGAAAATTTCTCCAATTACACAAGTTTAACAAAGTGGCTCCTAAGTCATTACAACATTTTCAACTACAAATAAATTCTACTTTACTGAAGATGTGAGTATAAAATAGATGAATTCAAATAACATTTTATTTATTAAGCAATAAAATACCTTTAGACTGTACAAGGGCTTGTCTACTTCATTGACGGATGAAGTTATAAGAGACCGCATATTCAACAACCTTTGAGATTTAACTGCAACTTTATTTACATGAATGACCTCTCCAGCTAAATACATTCTAAGTCTTAAAGAAATGGCTTGTCTGTGCTCCACCAAAGCAAATGCATATGTTGTTGGAAATTTTGCACCCTCGTTGAACTGCAAGCAATAACCTCCACCAAGTGAAGACCACAATATACTAATTACTCTATTAACAATAAATAAAGATCCATTTGATTGCCAAGAACAAAGAATAATTATTCATGATAAAAAATAAAGGAAATAAAGGAAATAAAGAAAAGAAAACCCAATAATTCCATTGATCTCATTTGGAAAAAAAAATGAAAACCATGTTTTGTAATATTACAAGGCCCAATTAGTTGAAGCATATGATTTTTAATATAATTTTTTTTGTTAATAATATAATATTGCAACCGAACTTACGACATATCAAGATTGATTTTCCTTTTAACATCGCATAAAATATGTTCACGTTAAATATTTGTACAACTTAAATAATGGAAGATAAACATTTAGAAACAACTTGTCATTAGAATTACCTGCTGTCTTGAAAACAGCATAAGATCATTGGGTGATATCTTTTCCGTTTCTTCATTTTCATCATAAGTAACTGAGAGTAGGTGAAACTCGTCAGCCTCTGAACACTCAGTGACCAATCTAAGCTTCCATTCTTGCACTGCAATTCCCAAAAACAAATGCTTGCTTGGTCATTTTCTAAGCCTCAAAACATGTGAAAAAGTGATGAAACAACACTTAAATTTCTTCTTTTTTTTAAAAGGAACTCAACAATAAAAGTGTCGATTTTTTATAGAAATCCACACCGAAGCAACATTACACAAACTAGTTGAATTTATTTTCAATTTCTATTTACAAATTCATTCGGAATCCAACAATTGCTAAATGAGAAGTAAAATATATACGGTAACAACAATGTGTGAAATTAAAAATTGCCCCAATTAACAAAGTAGCAAAGAAAAAGAAAAACCTTCTTCATCGTCCTTTTTTTGAATAATCTGAGCTTTGACTTCCTCAAACAGGAGAGGCTCAAAAGTTGCCAAATAATCATCGACGTCATTGTAAGTGTCCTTGACTGGTTTCAAACCCAATTCAGCCCCATCGTTTTTCTTATTGTTTTTGTTGAATTTCTGTTCTTCACACACACACAAAAAAAATGTAAAAAGAATACAAACAGAAGAGATAAAAAGAGAGATGGTGTGTAGAGGGTACTTGGGATTCTTTGAGAAGTTGGAAGTAGTCCCAACCAAGAACCGTTTTGTAGAAACGAATAATGGAAGCGTCTTCTTGAGGATTCTCTCTCTCCACGGCCATCTCCTGTTGCTACTGCTAAAAGACACTATAGGGTTTTAGCCTTTTAGGAATACAGGGTTTTAATTGATATTAGCAGACGCAGGCACGCAACCAATTCAAATAAACAACATGGGTGGGTTATAGGTGATCGTAAACCCGCCCGACTCACCAGATTAAATCCAACCCGCTCCGGTTAAATTATATGTACACCCATTTTTTATGGGTAACTAGATATATACATAATTACACTGGAACCGAAAACCAGTAACAAAATTATGGGAAATTACACACACCTTTGAGGTCTGGGTCCAGTAAAAAAACCAGTTCCGAACCCACAGACCCAAATATTGTAGAAGAAAAGATCAGGTACAACCAATGTTCTAAAAGGCGTTTTTAGCATTGAAGCATTTTTCTCGAGGCGTAAGCCTCACTGGGGAGAGTAAAAATACATAAAAATACATATACTGCATTACTGATTACTGCATACAAATAAACAAAAAAAAAAAGGTCCATAGCAGTCCATATTAGTATACAAATATACAAAACAAAAAAGTCCATAGCAGTCCATAATCCATATATTAACAGTCCATTGTCTATATTAGTATATTACCATATATATTAAGTTATTAACTTATTATTTATTAACAGTCCATAGCAGTCCATATATATTAACATACTAAATACAAAAAAACAGTAGGCAAATCATAAAAAATAGGCAAAAAAACGATGAAAGAAGAAAGAACAAAAACAGGCAAATTAGAAAAAAATAGGCAAAAAAAACGAGGAAGAAAGAAGAAAGAAGAACATACCTTGTCGTGGAGAAGAAGAGCAGCAGCAGGCCAGTAGCAGCGAAGTAGAGAAAAAGACGAGTTAGTGTGTTAGTGAAGCTTAATAAACCCTAACACAATGGGTTTCTTTTCTTTTCATTTTTCTTTTGACTGATGGGCCTTTTTTCGGCTTTAAATACAATTTAAAACCCATCAGTTTATAATTTTAAATGGGCCAATCAAAATTGTCAAATTGGACCTTTGCGCCTCAGTGCATTTTTTAGAACCATGGATACAACTTGATGAAAACAAAGAAAAAGCAAAAGAAACGGAGTGGGAGCGAGTCTTGCAGACAATAGCAAGAACAAAGCTTGAAACGAGAGACTGAAAGCTAATCTGTTCCTAGAAATACACAAAAGAAATTAACAAGAATTAATTCTTTTCCATTTAAAAAAAAAATATATATATATATTAATTCTCTTCCCAAATCAACATCAAACAATCAATTAATCTTAAATCCAAACCCCACAAACAACCAGCAAAACAACCGTACCTCCCAGAACAAGCACAAGCAAACAGTATCCAATTCCGACCTGATTGTGACAGTGCTTGCTGCGGCGGCGGTGGCAAGGTAGGTAGCAGAGGCGGAGGCAGAATAAAAGGGTTGTCGGCACCACCGTAGTCGGAGTAGTCGAGGAAAGTTTGGAATAATTCAAGCCCACCCTGCCCCTTTTAAAAAAAAGTGAAAGTTTAATAATAAAAATTAAATTTTAAATTTTATTCTTAATTGAAGGCCTGTATTTTTAAATTTTAAATTTTATTCTTAATTGAAGGCCTATAAATACAGGCCTTCAATTAAGAATAAAATTTAAAATTTAATTTTTATTATTAAACTTTCACTTTTTTTTAAAAGGGGCAGGGTGGGCTTGAATTATTCCAAACTTTCCTCGACTACTCCGACTACGGTGGTGCCGACAACCCTTTTATTCTGCCTCCGCCTCTGCTACCTACCTTGCCACCACCGCCGCCGCAGCAAGCACTGTCACAATCAGGTCGGAATTGGATACTGTTTGCTTGTGCTTGTTCTGGGAGGTACGGTTGTTTTGCTGGTTGTTTGTGAGGTTTGGATTTAAGATTTATTGATTGTTTGATGTTGATTTGGGAAGGGAATTAATTTTTTTTTTTTTTTTTTTTTTTTGAAAATGGAAAAGAATTAATTCTTGTTAATTTCTTTTGTGTATTTCTAGGAACAGATTAGCTTTCAGTCTCTCGTTTCAAGCTTTGTTCTTGCTATTGTCTCCAAGACTCGCTCCCACTCCGTTTCTTTTGCTTTTTCTTTGTTTTCATCAAGTTGTATCCATGGTTCTAAAAAATGCACTGAGGCACAAAGGTAAAATTTGACAATTTTGATTGGCCCATTTAAAATTATAAACTGATGGGTTTTAAATTGTATTTAAAGCCGAAAAAAGGCCCATCAGTCAAAAGAAAAATGAAAAGAAAAGAAACCCATTGTGTTAGGGTTTATTAAGCTTCACTAACACACTAACTCGTCTTTTTCTCTACTTCGCTGCTACTGGCCTGCTGCTGCTCTTCTTCTCCACGACAAGGTATGTTCTTCTTTCTTCTTTCTTCCTCTCTTCCTCGTTTTTTTTGCCTATTTTTTTCTAATTTGCCTGTTTTTGTTCTTTCTTCTTTCTTCGTTTTTTTGCCTATTTTTTCTGATTTGCCTACTGTTTTTTTGTATTTAGTATGTTAATATATATGGACTGCTATGGACTGTTAATAAATAATAAGTTAATAACTTAATATATATGGTAATATACTAATATGGACAATGGACTGTTAATATATGGATTATGGACTGCTATGGACTTTTTTGTTTTGTATATTTGTATACTAATATGGACTGCTATGGACCTTTTTTTTTTTTGTTTATTTGTATGCAGTAATCAGTAATGCAGTATATGTATTTTTATGTATTTTTACTCTCCCCAGTGAGGCTTACGCCTCGAGGAAAATGCTTCAATGCTAAAAACGCCTTTTAGAACATTGGTTGTACCTGATCTTTTCTTCTACAATATTTGGGTCTGTGGGTTCGGAACTGGTTTTTTTACTGGACCCAGACCTCAAAGGGGTGTGTAATTTCCCATAATTTTGTTACTGGTTTTCGGTTCCAGTGTAATTATGTATATATCTAGTTACCCATAAAAAATGGGTGTACATATAAGTAATAGAATCCACATTAGGATCAATCTCCATCTATTCACAATTTCAAATACAAATAAATAATAAAAATAAGTAATAGTCACAAACACAAACTCAAACACAATCATAGGATTAGAACCAATAGAAATAAAAAGGAAACATATATACTGATATACATTGATATACAAAGGACCCAGAATTCGAAACATATATACTGATATACACTGATATACAAAGGACCCAGAATAAGAAACATATAGACTGTTATACAAAGAAACTTCTCTAATTAATATCAAATAAAAATGAACAATTATTAAATAGTATCTAACTAACAACCCAGGGTGCTACGAATATATATATATATATCCTCTTTGTTTTTTGGTTAAAGTTTATTATAAATTTAACATCCTTCCGAATCCTATCTGAAAACTGGCCATTGATAAATGAATATTATCAACACTTGCTAATACACAACAACACAAATAGTACAGTCTACAACACAAAAAAATGAACAATCACAGATTGATTATTGATACATCACAGATTAATACATCACAAATGAACAATCACAGATTCACAGATAAATAAATCAACCTTTGTTAACCAAATCAAGAAAGAAAAGCTAACTCAAAAAAAAGAAAGAAAGAAAGCTAAATCAACAACAAACCTTTGAAGATTTCTCGTTGAAGCAGATCGAACGATCTGAAGAAGACCAGATCAGACAACCAAATCGGAGGAGCAGATCGGATGTGAAACAAAATAAAAAAACAAGAAGAAAATTAGAAATAGAAGAAGAGAAAGTGACAACTGACAAACCTTGTACGAGCAGATCGGATGTTGAGGAACACTAGACAGCCGAACAGAGTTGAGGAAGAGTCGAAGAGATGAGAGAAGTCAGAAAACTGAGAGAAGTCGGCTAAGTCAAAGACTGAAAGAAAAGAAACAGGTTAGGTTTTTTTTTTTTTTTTTATATTTATATAGACGGTTTAATCGGTTCAAACCGGTCTTAGCTTCCTAAAACCGGTTTGAACCGAAAACCTTTCGGTTTTCAATTATTTAAACCGGTTTAAACCGAATTCATTCTATGAACCGAACCGAACACCCTTTTTTGGTTCGGTTCGGTTCAATTCGGTTCGGTTTCGAACTTAGTGCCCACCCCTAGTTGGAATACTGTATTTGTTTCAACTTTCAACTTTCAGTTCACGCATCCCAAAGATTAAGTTTTATTTTTTATTTTTTCTTATTTCTTTAATAATAATTCTCTCTATCTCCAAATTTACTGCAAATTTACTATAATTGGACTTGATCTTATTGTCAACATGAACCATTGATCTTCCCATAAGTATATTTTTTTGAATATTATAAATTTAAATATTTTATTTTATATTGAAATTTTAGGATTATTATAATTTTTAGTTTATAAAATTTTAGAAGTAATTTAATTTTAAATTTACAAATTAATGATATTGTTGAATGACTTTTTTATTTTTGTTGTTGTTTTGGTTGAAATTTTGATACATACTTTTTTAGTTTTTTTTTTAAAAAAATATATTATTTTGCCTCCAAATATGTTAGTAAAATAGTAATTTAACGGCATAGTTATTTTTTCTGAACAAAGTTGAGATTCTAAGTTCAAACCCCCCTCCCCTAATTCAAAAAAAAAAAAAAATGTATAGTTATTTTATTATGTGATGTTCCATCATAATTAAACTAATATAATAATCAATAAGTTTGATCTTTTGAAAAATCGCTGAATACAACTTAATTAGTGTTTGATTGTATTTCCATTTCATCTTTATTTATAATTTGTTTTGACATTTATATTATTAAATTTGTTAACGTATTTATTTAAAATATACGTTATTGAATGTACACAAACGAAGTTAAATTGCTTAAAGCATACCTAGAGGGGGGGGTGAATAGGTTTTTACACCTTTTTTCAAACCCTTGAACAAACATCCGTTTGTCCCTCAAGGTAGCCTTACACACAACACTATAATCCAAGATAGACATACATAGACAATATGATGACACAATCATAATTGAAATGTCTAAGTATATCAACAAGTCATGTGAGGTAAAATATCAAATAATCATAACAACAAAATAAACTTGTATTTCATAAGATGTTCAATGTGTTACAAGAGTGAGCAAAATGTCACTAAACAAATATTACAATATACAAAAGAATCAAAGATACAAATTGATCTATAGAATGAATACACTAATCACACCATACAAAGACTTGATTCAAAATACATCACAAGTCAATATTATGAATCAAGACAATAAAATATACAATTAAAATATAAGAGAAGAGATAGAAAGAATTAAGACAAGGGATTTTTTAACGTGGTAAAACCTCCAAGGAGGAAACATCCACGGGTTGAATTACAACCATTGGGTACTATATTATTGGAAAGTAAACATAGAACATTCACAAAGTGACCAATCTTTAGCTCACCCAACCTAGTGAAGTCTAAGCCTACCCAACCCTATTGGAAAGTATGAAATCCCTCAATGATGCGGAACCACCATATATTGGACAATACACTCAACCAACATCGATGGTAGATTAGAAATTCCTCAAGAGTGCATACACATCCCGTGTACCCCGCTCTATCGGAGTCTATGTCTAACCATACGCCTAGGCCTACCAATATGTTAGCCAACTCCCTATCCAAGGCACTCTTGCCTCTAGGGAGCCTCCCATGCATGACTATCCGAGTCCTCCCGACTCTAGCCATGACTTCTTGCTTACCTATCCGAGTCATCCCGACTCTAGGCAAGACTTCTTGCTTGGCTATCCGAGTCATCCCGACTCTAACCAAGACTTCATGCCTTTTACAAGGACTTCCTAGTGTGATCATGTGAATGCAAATGATGCAAACATTCATTTCAACATAGAACATGTGATCAATACATTCTATGGCACAAATAGACCTAAACATGTGAAAACACAATTAATCAAGTCTAGATGCAAAAATCCATGAATAGAAACCTAAGCATGTGAAACACCTAACACATATACTCAAAGTCTCATTCACACATATAACACTTGAATCACAAAATGTTCATTAAGTCCTAATTCAAGATGCTATCAATATACAATCAAAGTCTAGATATATGAGATTAAAATCAATCAATATACTAGACAAAAATATAGAACAAGGTTTTGAGATTTACATCAATCAAAACCTATATTCTCTAAATCACAAACAAATACACAAATCCTTGATTTCTTCAATCAAAGGACCAAATCAAATCTCAAAGTCATTTTAACACAAAATTAATTCAATTAAGTATCAAACAACCTAAGATGCCATTCTAATCACAATACAACTCACAAACAAATGTAAAACCTAGAATCATAAAATCTAGTCAACATAAGTCCACAAATTGAGTTTCAATTGGAATGATAATCAAGCTACCTTTTCAAATAGCTTTCATAAAACAATAACATATATATAGAAGAAGAAACCCCAAGCAAATGGAAGGTGAAATAACAAGAAATCCCAAAGTTGAGACTCAAACCTCGAATTCTGCAGCTGGTACGAATTTCAGTGTCCAACCACTTGAAATCACGATCACTCAGCCACCAAATCACTTGGAGATGTTAGAGGACTCAAATACGAACACTCTCCAACTTGAATCACTCAAATCCGACTCCGGATGAGGAAGATATGGTGTTTTGAAGTTTGGAAAAATTGGAGAGAAGTGTAGACGGGAATTCTGAAATTTTTGCTTGGAAATTCAAAATGAGAGAGAGAGGGAAGAAATAGGAGGAGAGAGAGAGAACATTTCGACCAATCTTGTGGTGCCACGTCACCCCCAGGCCGTGGGGGGCGCGTGGCCCACACGGGAGCAGAAGGGGCTCCAGGCCGTGGGGCCCACGGCCTCAACCACGGCCAGCCCATGTGGCCCACGGCCTGGGCTGTCCTCTCCCGCGCACTCTCGGTTCGTCGGCCCGTATCTCGAGCGTCCGAACTCCGAATTCGAATCCGTTTTCGGATTACGAACCGTGACTCTCTCACACATGATAACGACTATACAACTTTGAAAAATGGTTGAGAAATCATCTCGGAAATCATCGATGAAGTCAACACAACGTAAGAGAACGTAAAGTGGCATAGTCAACACGTTTGGACTCGAAACCTTATGAATGAGTAACCGAAACGACCGGAACTCAATAAGGCATTGAATAAGAACATGTTCAAGTCCTAAACACAAAATACGGAAACATATAAACACAAATACACACACATATGCTAGTTTCCGGACATAGTCCTAGAAAATGCAAAACACAAAGTTTATTAACTAAAAGTGAATGCATGAGCATATTTTGCCAAGTGTGTGAAAGTGAAATGTAAATGAAATAAAATCATGAAGGGACACACAAAAATGATATGTGTGGGTGTGTGCCTAGCCTTGTAAGAGATAAGAGGTCATGTATACCTTTGTAGACCGATAATGTCCGAAACTCTTAAAAGCCGGCAACTTGAACGAATAATGGTTGAGACGTCCTTCGTCTTCGAAATCCTTCATTTTCTAACCACTAAACATTACAAGTAAAACACGTTTTGATATGGAATTAATGCCAACACTAATTATCAACCTAACAATCTCCCCCTTTGGCAAATTCCATGTCAAAACCCCTAAACAAACACTAAAACAATTACAAAGAAAATTTGGTCACAATGAGTACAATGAGTTACACATATAGACACAAATTATAAATCAAGTCTTGAACTTCATCTTGGTCTTCTCTTGATATCACCTAAAAAAAAACTTGAAAGCACAAGAATATCCAAGAGACACCAAGTATGGCAATATCCAAGTATCCAATCATAGGCAAGAAAATAATAGCATATAAGTTCAAATGGATCAAGTATGCTCCCCCTTAATACATACTATCCATCAATATATTCTAAGCCAAGATTCAACAAAAAAAATATTACATGCCATATAGTTCAAGCTAGATACCAAATATACAAAAACAACTAACATAAGGCTAAGTAAGCTAGATATCTCCCATGTGTTTCTCATATTTCTCCCCCTTTTTGACATGATATGAAGCCAAAGGGAAAGAGTAAGAAATTATACCTCATGAAGCTTTCTAGCCACTTGAGCCACCAAGGAAAGAAGAACGGTGTGCGGATCTCACATATTGCCTTGTTGGAGTTGATTTTCCTTCCAACTCTTTGATCCTCTCATCTTGAGCAACAAGCTTTGCACTAAGGTCTTCAATCTTCCTTTGTGACGCCTCAATCAACCTATGAGATTCTTCAACCTCTTTCCTCAATTTTAAAGCCCAACTAGGAAGAGCGGGTGAGTAAGGGACATGGTTAGAATCAAGAGAATCACCAAAAAGCCTAAGTACATCATTAGACTTTCCCTTGTCCTTGTATGACATGGTTGCCAAACGTTTCTCACACAACTTCTCTAAGGGAGGAAGCATAACGTCACCATCAAGATTCCTCACACCTTTAGCTAAGCACAATTGAGTTATAAACCCCGGAAAAGCCAATTTCTTGTCCAAACGACTAGTACAAGCCGCACTTTGAATTTGCTCCACAAGCAATTCACCAAGGTTTATAGGTTGGTTAGTAACCAAGGCATACACAATCTTAATCTTGTCTCTATTGAGCTCCGAAGCATTAGTAGAAACAATAAGATTGGAGCATACAAATAAATGCCAAAATGCACTAATTTTTGTTAGCTCACCTTGCCTAATAAAAGCACGTTTCCCCCACACAAAATCATCATCATCACAAAGAGTCTTACCCATTAAATCAAGGTTTTCCAAGACATCAATATCAAGGAAATCCGATTCAATGTCATCGGACAAGTTAAGAAATTCATTAACCTTCCTAGGGCAAACTCTAAAGACAACTTTCCTTATGCTAAGAGTAGCACTAGTCATAGTAGAACCGGATTTGTAAGCATTATAAAATTCGCTAACAATGGTCTCATTAGATACTCCTAACATGTTGACCCATGAAATCCAATTCCTACTCTTAAGCACATCATAGACATATGATCCAATACAAGAGTCCAAGTCAATACCTCTTTCTTGAATTATCTTTTTGCACCCAAAAATTCCCAATTCATCAACTTTGTTACCTTTGGAAATTTTGGACGAAATTGTAGGTTTTGACTTGGCAATGGGAGATGAAGAAGTATTTCCACCAACCTTCTTTGCTTTACCCATGATCTTGCAACACAAAACAAACTAAAAACAAAGTGAGAGGAAACAAAGAAACAAATAAGAAACCAATAAACATATACAAAGGCAAAACACTATATTTAATAAATCACCATGCAAGTAAGAATTTATCATAGCATCTTCATGATTTATCAAAAATAAGAATAATGCCAACAATTAACAACCTTGAAGAACATGTGAACATGTCATAGAAGAGAACAAGAATTTAGCATATTATGCTCCCCCTTGACAAGTGCCTCATCTAAAATCAAGATAGACAAATGTTCACAAAAATCACCACACAATCACATCACAAGCAATCTTTATTAGATTTGCAAATAAGCTTCACATATCTAAGAGAGTTACATCAAGATTTTCAATCACTCTCATATGTCATCAAAAATTGCTAAAGTATCACAAATACTAATTAAGCAAAAGTGAGTGTGTGAAGATTTGCTTCAAGTATATGAAAAGAAGTAGTTTGATAATCAAGCATGCACACAATTTCAACATCTATTCATCTTAGGCCTTTCCATAAAAAGGTCAAACCGGTTATCATCCGAAATTTTGCTTATAAAGAGAATAGATTTCAACATGTGAGCGTGTGTGTGCATGTGGCTCGTCAACCCATTTCTATTTGTCAACCCGAGCTCATTTGATTATTCAACTATACTCCAAAAGCCTTTTATTTTATTTTATTTTATTTTATTTTATTTTTTTTTTATTAAGGCTTGAATCAAAGATTTTTTTTTTTTTTTTTTTTATGATTCAATTCAACACTTCTTTGATTTTTCTAACATAAACATATACACCTCATGGCGGCTTTCACTCATCACAATGATGTAGCCCTTTCCAACATTGGGTGGCTTCACAACCAAGGTGTGTAGCCCTTTCCATGAGGGTGCTCGTTGAGTTCTATGTTGCCGAAGCAAATGGATACCAACCATTGGTCATTTTTAAATGTACTAGTCCTTAGGACTTCAAGGTGTATCCAAAGCGAACATCAATCAAGCTCAACATACTTAACAAAACATACAAGAGAAGCAAAGTGCATTTTTGAAACCAATTTCAAGGCTTAAAAGCACATGATCTAAAAGCAAGTAAAGAGACTTACTTAAGATCTCTACTTCTCAAGAGAGTAGCTATCAAAGAATATGAAGCTCACATTATTCAAAAATTAGCCACTCAACAATCATACAAATAACAATACGCTTCATGAAATAAGATCAATGTGAACACTTATCACCTAAAGATCTTAAACTAGCAAATGTCAAAGAGTACCATATAAACACTATATTAGTTCTCAATTATGACATGCTTCATGAAAGTGATACAAACAATGAGTTGATAGATGAAAAATCAAGTAAGCAAGCAATATGATATAGAGATACCTTCGCAAGCTATTTTCACCAAATACAAAGCCTTCACCCTTTTTATGAGTCCTCTTGGCTTGTGAGTCCTCATGACTACAAGTTATAGGTGTGTCGATTCCAAGAGACTAAAGGCAATGTAATTCAACTCAAACAAACAAAAAAAAAATTGACTTTCTCTAAAAGCCATAACAATAATGTTATCATATAGATTCCAAAAAAAAAACTTCTCAAAAGTTAACCAACAAATTTTGACTATCAAAACAAACAAAGTGAGATAGCTAAGTTCATGTCAAGTTGTAAAGATACAAAGCAAAAAGCTAAGCCTCTTATCAACGACATTAATCTTAAAGCTAACTCACATGTGCAACTTACACTAATGGTAAGAGCACTCACCCTTGACAAATTTTGTCTTGGGTGGACAAACATAAACATCATCAAGATTCTCTTTGACCACAATGTTGAACCTAGAGTAAAGTTCTTCCACAACTTGATTCACAATAATATCATTAATACTCTTCTTCTCAACATTGTTAGCAACACATGCATGGTCAAACTTTGTAGGATATGCATTCTTCACCTTCCGGATATTCTTAGCATGCTTTGACAAATTATCATGCTTTCCATATTCAAAAGCTTTAGCATGCATAGAATTAGGTCCAATCGCTCTATTCCTAGATGCATTTTCTAAGTTGCAATATTCAATGAATTTATAGCACTTGGGCTTGATATGGCCTAAGGTATTGCAAAAATGACATATGGGAACAAAAGGAGAGATTTTACCTTCCGGTGGTGGTGGAGGACAAGTGGGAGTTTCAAGGGGTACCTTGTTCATCAACTTGTTCTTGGTATTGGAACATCTCTTCTTAGAAGCTTTCTTATCAACAACGACCTTGCTTGTAGGAAATGATGCCACTATGAGCTTCTCCTCAACTACCAAGTTGCTTGAGCCTCCTAGAGTCAAACTAGAGATGATCCTATCCCTTTCAAGAACAAACCCTTCAACTTCTCTAAGCTTTTTGGCAGGAGCATTCTTTTCACCTAAGAGCCTCCGAGTTGTTGAGACAAACTCATCCACTTGTAGCTTGATCAAATCATCTTAACCACTCTTAATGATTTGGATCAACCTCCTCATCCAACGAACCTTGACATACATCCTCTAGGATAGAGTGAGAGGTCATGAATGCAACAAAGTTGCTTACCAACTCTTCTTCACTAGAAGACTCATCACTTGAGCTCTCCTCATCACTAGAGACATAATCACTCCATGTGGATTTCTTCATTATGTTGCTTGAGTAAGTGATCAAACCTAAATTGATCAACCTTTGGAACACAAGAACATCTTCTTCTTTGCTTTTGTAACTAACACTCTTTCAAGCTTATCAACAAATTTGTTAGTAGACAAATGCAATGAAAAATGAGAAGAACCTTTTCCACAACAAGTAAAGGAGGACAACTATGACACAAAAACCTAAGCAATTTACACGTAAGTATAAACCGGATCTCGTCGAGTGCCGTCCGACGACCCGCTCTGATACCAATTGAATGTACACAAACGAAGTTAAATTGCTTAAAGCATACCTAGAGGGGGGGGGGGGGGGGTGAATAGGTTTTTACACCTTTTTTCAAACCCTTGAACAAACATCCGTTTGTCCCTCAAGGTAGCCTTACACACAACACTATAATCCAAGATAGACATACATAGACAATATGATGACACAATCATAATTGAAATGTCTAAGTATATCAACAAGTCATGTGAGGTAAAATATCAAATAATCATAACAACAAAATAAACTTGTATTTCATAAGATGTTCAATGTGTTACAAGAGTGAGCAAAATGTCACTAAACAAATATTACAATATACAAAAGAATCAAAGATACAAATTGATCTATAGAATGAATACACTAATCACACCATACAAAGACTTGATTCAAAATACATCACAAGTCAATATTATGAATCAAGACAATAAAATATACAATTAAAATATAAGAGAAGAGATAGAAAGAATTAACACAAGGGATTTTTTAACGTGGTAAAACCTCCAAGGAGGAAACATCCACGGGTTGAATTACAACCATTGGGTACTATATTATTGGAAAGTAAACATAGAACATTCACAAAGTGACCAATCTTTAGCTCACCCAACCTAGTGAAGTCTAAGCCTACCCAACCCTATTGGAAAGTATGAAATCCCTCAATGATGCGGAACCACCATATATTGGACAATACACTCAACCAACATCGATGGTAGATTAGAAATTCCTCAAGAGTGCATACACATCCCGTGTACCCCGCTCTATCGGAGTCTATGTCTAACCATACGCCTAGGCCTACCAATATGTTAACCAACTCCCTATCCAAGGCACTCTTGCCTCTAGGGAGCCTCCCATGCAAGACTATCCGAGTCCTCCCGACTCTAGCCATGACTTCTTGCTTACCTATCCGAGTCATCCCGACTCTAGGCAAGACTTCTTGCTTGGCTATCCGAGTCATCCCGACTCTAACCAAGACTTCATGCCTTTTACAAGGACTTCCTAGTGTGATCATGTGAATGCAAATGATGCAAACATTCATTTCAACATAGAACATGTGATCAATACATTCTATGGCACAAATAGACCTAAACATGTGAAAACACAATTAATCAAGTCTAGATGCAAAAATCCATGAATAGAAACCTAAGCATGTGAAACACCTAACACATATACTCAAAGTCTCATTCACACATATAACACTTGAATCACAAAATGTTCATTAAGTCCTAATTCAAGATGCTATCAATATACAATCAAAGTCTAGATATATGAGATTAAAATCAATCAATATACTAGACAAAAATATAGAACAAGGTTTTGAGATTTACATCAATCAAAACCTATATTCTCTAAATCACAAACAAATACACAAATCCTTGATTTCTTCAATCAAAGGACCAAATCAAATCTCAAAGTCATTTTAACACAAAATTAATTCAATTAAGTATCAAACAACCTAAGATGCCATTCTAATCACAATACAACTCACAAACAAATGTAAAACCTAGAATCATAAAATCTAGTCAACATAAGTCCACAAATTGAGTTTCAATTGGAATGATAATCAAGCTACCTTTTCAAATAGCTTTCATAAAACAATAACATATATATAGAAGAAGAAACCCCAAGCAAATGGAAGGTGAAATAACAAGAAATCCCAAAGTTGAGACTCAAACCTCGAATTCTGCAGCTGGTACGAATTTCAGTGTCCAACCACTTGAAATCACGATCACTCAGCCACCAAATCACTTGGAGATGTTAGAGGACTCAAATACGAACACTCTCCAACTTGAATCACTCAAATCCGACTCCGGATGAGGAAGATATGGTGTTTTGAAGTTTGGAAAAATTGGAGAGAAGTGTAGACGGGAATTCTGAAATTTTTGCTTGGAAATTCAAAATGAGAGAGAGAGGGAAGAAATAGGAGGAGAGAGAGAGAACATTTCGACCAATCTTGTGGTGCCACGTCACCCCCAGGCCGTGGGGGGCGCGTGGCCCACACGGGAGCAGAAGGGGCTCCAGGCCGTGGGGCCCACGGCCTCAACCACGGCCAGCCCATGTGGCCCACGGCCTGGGCTGTCCTCTCCCACGCACTCTCGGTTCGTCGGCCCGTATCTCGAGCGTCCGAACTCCGAATTCGAATCCGTTTTCGGATTACGAACCGTGACTCTCTCACACATGATAACGACTATACAACTTTGAAAAATGGTTGAGAAATCATCTCGGAAATCATCGATGAAGTCAACACAACGTAAGAGAACGTAAAGTGGCATAGTCAACACGTTTGGACTCGAAACCTTATGAATGAGTAACCGAAACGACCGGAACTCAATAAGGCATTGAATAAGAACATGTTCAAGTCCTAAACACAAAATACGGAAACATATAAACACAAATACACACACATATGCTAGTTTCCGGACATAGTCCTAGAAAATGCAAAACACAAAGTTTATTAACTAAAAGTGAATGCATGAGCATATTTTGCCAAGTGTGTGAAAGTGAAATGTAAATGAAATAAAATCATGAAGGGACACACAAAAATGATATGTGTGGGTGTGTGCCTAGCCTTGTAAGAGATAAGAGGTCATGTATACCTTTGTAGACCGATAATGTCCGAAACTCTTAAAAGCCGGCAACTTGAACGAATAATGGTTGAGACGTCCTTCGTCTTCGAAATCCTTCATTTTCTAACCACTAAACATTACAAGTAAAACACGTTTTGATATGGAATTAATGCCAACACTAATTATCAACCTAACAGTTATACCATGTAAGTTTGGCTATGTACTCTTGAATAAGTGTATCTTTATTTTTAATTAAAGAAATTTTATTGTATTGCCAATGTTCAATCTAAAAAAAATTATTCTAGCACACCCTGAAGTTTAATCATGGTTACGTCCTTGGTTTTGATGTCCTGAATGACGAAAGTGGAAGTGGTTAGTGGTGTATAGATCTGGATGGGAAAGAAGAGAATTGTCGAAGGTAAAATTGAAAATAGAATTGGAAGTGGTGGTGGCAGTCCGGGTCCAGGTATTCTTAAGACCGACGGTAGAGGTGGCCACAGTTTCAGTTAAACCCTCGGTTTCGTCCGCGGTTTAACCGAAACCGTATGGACCGAAACCGTACGGACCAAAACCGTTACCAAAATCGACGGTTAGAAAACCGGTTAGAAACTGATTTCCCACAGTTCGGTTACGGTTTGGAGTACAAAAAAAAAAACCACCTAAAACCGGCGATTTAACCGCCGGTTTTATTAAAAAAAAAAACTATGTGGACGAATGAGAAGCGGCACGTGGCAGCCAATTTGAAAAAAAAAAATGGCCATTGGGCAGATGACCGTTGATGCCCAACGGCCGGCAACGGCTATAAATTATTTTTTTCCCCTTAATTTTTCCTAATTGCAATGATACCCCTCTCCACTATAATCCTATAAATACCTCCCACACTTCATTATTCTTCACACCACTCTCATTCTCTCAACTTCTCTCAATCTCAAATTCTCAATTCTCTCTACATTCTACAATTTTCTTTAATTCTCATTTGACATATAAATTAATAAATATTTATTTCTTCTATTTTTTACTATCATCTATTTTTTCAATCATCAAATTTATTTACAATATTTATTTCTTCTATTTTTTTTGCTATCATAATTTTTTTTTTCACCACTATTATTATTTCAACAATTTTTTTTTTTTCAATCATCTATTTTTTTTAAATGTTACCAACTTACCACTATTATTCCAACAATATTTTTTTTTTCAATCATCTATTTTTTTTAAATGTTACCAACTTACCACTATTATTCCAACAATATATTTTTTTTTCAATCATCTATTGTTTTTTACCTTATTGCCACTATTATTCCAACAATATTTTCTTTACATATATCTATAGTTTTTTTATTATTAATTTTTCAATGGCAAATGGGGGAGATGGTTCAAGAAACAACATTTCAATTTTTTTTTATTTTTTTTTAAAGGAACTCAACAATAAAAGTGCCGATTTTTTTATAGAAATCCACACCAAAGCAACATTACACAAACCAGTTGAATTTCTTTTCAATTTTTATTTACAAATTCATTTGGAATCCAACAATTGCTAAATGAGAAGTAAAATACATATGGTAAGAACAATGTGTGAAATTAAAAATTGCCCCAATTAACAAAGTAGCAAAGAAAAAGAAAAACCTTCTTCATCGTCCTTTTTTGAATAATCTGAGCTTTGACTTACTCAAACAAGAGAGGCTCAAAAGTTGCCAAATAATCATCAATCATCGATGTAATTGTAAGTGTCTTTGACTGGTTTCAAACCCAATTTAGCCCCATCGTTTTTCTTATTGTTTTTTTTATTGAATTTATGTTCTCAACACACACACACACACACACACACACACACACACACACAAATGTAAAAAGAATACAAACAGAAGAGAGAAAAAGAGAGATGGTGTGTAGAGGGTACTTGGGATTCTGCCTAACGGCTATAATTTTTTTTTCCCCTTAATTTTTCCTAATTGCAAAGCTACCCCTCTCCACTATAATCCTATAAATACCCCCCACACTTCATTCACTACAAGAAATTTGGTCTATGGCAACACGCAAAATATATTGTTAAAACCTTTCGCAACGCGCGACTGTATGTTGCTGATGCGCCTATTGCCAAAAGTCCAAAAGCTTTTCTCAACGTGCATCGTGAGTTGTCTTAGCACAACGACAACATACTATGTGCATTGCGGTAGATAAAAGACAACACACGTTAGACGTTGTCTTAAATATTTAAGACAACTCATTGAGTTAGTTGTGGTGACTAAAAGACAACATGTGTTGGCTTTGTTCGTAGATGTTGTCTTAAACATTAATAGCAACACACACTATGCGTTGTCGTAGTCTATGAAAAAAAATTTTCTCACCTCATACACCCTACCAACTACTTGGCTGCCTTATGCACCCACCATCTACTATTGGACATATGGCCCAATTGATAATGACACATTTAACTTTGCATGGGAGAAGTATTAAACCATGGTTTTGATAAATGAGAGTGGATGCCTTACCATTTTGCTGCACGCTTAACTTTGTTATTATTATAAACTTATTTATATATAACTTATATATGTTATTAAATTTTTATTAATTATTTTTTAATTAATATTTTATTTAACAACTTAATATTTTTATTACTTGATAATTTAAACTCATTCTGGTAATGAGTGATGCTAGACTGTCAAAAATATTTGTTCAAAATCATGTCCAAAAGATATGACATATGAGTTGTCGAGATCATATCATACACTCGATGAGATGAAGATGGTCCAATGATATGCCTCTCACACCTGTATCATGAGGTTGCGGGTTCGAGTTCTTCCACTTCTTAAAAAAAAACTCCGAATTTTTGTAATACTTTAAAAAATAGAAAAATCATATTACTCACACTATAATTTCATGATTTTCAGAATCTTGGCATCTCACACGCCTCATCATTTGCACAATTTTTTTTTTTTTTTTTTTTTTTTTGGCATTCTAGTATTATTTTTCCGGTAATATTTTTGGATAAATATTGTTCTAATTTTAAAAAGTAGCCAACTTAAATTTGTGTAGAAAATAATTTTACGAGGAATAGCAACACCATTATTGTTTACAATTAATATTTAAATAAATTTAATAATTTAGAAAACATTTGTCAATAAGAAAAGAATGTTAATAATAATTAAAAAAAAAAATAAGACTTTTGACAACTTAATAAAAATGTATGTTGTCAAAAGTCACCTACCGCAACGCGCAAAAAATGTGTGTTGTGAAAGTGACAAATATTTGTACATCAATGCACAAATATTTGTTAGCAATAACAAGACACATACAACAACATCAAAATAGAATGTTTAGCTTCTAATTTCATGACTTCCTAAATGTTTATATATATTCTGCAATGAACAAGAATATATGAGATTAAATAGATTTAAAGATCTAAAAAATCAAAATAATAAATTAGAATATAATAATTTAGTTATTGCTATATATCTTTCTATATATCGTTAATATACACATAGTTTTCTATTTATAAATGAATTTCTAATTTTTAAATTAAAGTGGTCAGATTAAATTATTATAGAAAACAATTTTATAGGTGATAACAACGCCATTATTTTTTTAAGATTAACGTTTAAATAAATTTAATAATTTAATAGACCTTTGTTAATGTGGATAAAATGTTGTTAAAAAAACAGTAGACTTAGTTTTTTCTTTTTTAAAAAAAAAAAAATAAAAAAATTTTACAGCATACAATTGTATGTTGCTAATGTTATCTATACCACAACATACAAAAATTGTATGTTGTTAATTGTCACTCTATGACAACATATAAAAAAATGCATGTTGCTAAAGATATATCTACAACAACATACAAAAATGTATGATGTTAATGATATCTCTACGCCAACATACAAAAATGTATGTTGCTAAGGATATCTCTACGACAACATACAATAATAGCATGTTGCGAAATACATGACTTTTAACAACATGCGAAGAAGTGCGTTGTTAAATCCTAAAGTTTAAACAACTTTCGAAGTCGTGCGTTGCTAAATACTAACTTTTTAACAATACGCGAAGATGTGTGTTGTTAAATACTAGCTTTTTAACAACTCGCAAAGATGTGTTGCTGAATCCCAATAATTTAGCAACACGCATCCCAATAATTTAACAACACACGAAGTTGCGCGTTGCTAAATACTTACTTTTTAACAACACGTGAAGTTTGTGCATTGTTATATATTATGTTTTTTTAACAACGTACAATGTATGTTGCAATAAGTGACTTTTTACTACATCTATCGATTGTGAGTTGTCGTATATGTCTTATTATTGACAATATACGTTTGCGTGTTGCCGTAAGTCACTTCCACAACACACATTTTCTATGTGTTGTGGTAGGTGACTTTTCACAACATATACCTCATGTATGTTGTTAATCGAATGTTATCGTAGACTAAATTTCTTGTAGTGATTATTCTTCACACCACTCTCATTCTCTCAACTTCTCTCAATCTCAAATTCTCAGTTCTCTATACATCCTACAATTTTCTTTAATTCTCATTTGACATATAAATTAATAAATATTTATTTTTTCTATTTTTTATTATCATAATTTTTTTTCACCACTATTATTTCAACAATATATTTTTTTCAATCATCTATTTTTTTTTTTAAGTGTTATCAACTTACCACTATTATTCCAACAATATTTTCTTTTTCAATCATCTATTTTTTTTTTTTTACCTTGTTACCACTATTATTCCAACAATATTTTTTTATATATATATCTATATTTTTTTTTATTATTAATTTTTCAATGGCAAGTGGTGGAGATGGTTCAAGAAACAACACTTTAATTTCTTCTTTTAAAAAGAAAAAAGAAAAAAAGTCAACAATAAAAGTGCCGATTTTTTATAGAAATCCACACTGAAGCAACAATACACAAACCAGTTGAATTTCTTTTCAATTTCTATTTACAAATTCATTCGGAATCCAACAATTGCTAAATGAGAAGTAAAATATATACGGTAACAACAATGTGTGAAATTAAAAATTGCCCCAATTAAAAAAGTAGCAAAGAAAAAGAAAAACCTTCTTCATCATCCTTTTTTTGAATAATCTGAGCTTTGACTTCCTCAAACAGGAGAGGCTCAAAAGTTGCCAAATAATCATCGACGTCATTGTAAGTGTCCTTGACTGGTTTCAAACCCAATTCAGCCCCATCGTTTTTCTTATTGTTTTTGTTGAATTTCTGTTCTTCACACACACACAAAAAAAAAAATGTAAAAAGAATACAAACAGAAGAGATAAAAAGAGAGATGGTGTGTAGAGGGTACTTGGGATTCTTTGAGAAGTTGGAAGTAGTCCCAACCAAGAACCGTTTTGTAGAAACGAATAATGGAAACGTTTTCTTGAGGATTCTCTCCCTCCACAGCCATCTCCTGTTGCTGCTGCTAAAAAACAAAGACACTACAGGGTTTTAATGGATATTAGTAGACGCAGGCATGCAGCCAATTCAAATAAACAACATGGGTGGGTTATATGTGGATGTAAACCCGCCTGACTCACCAGATCAAATCCAACCCGCTCAGAAAATTGGTAAATTAAAAAGCAAGTTTCAAGAGCTATAATTCTCCACATAAAGGAAATGAACATTAGATTTCTTTCTCAGACTCAAGCATATATGGTTAATAAAATAGTAGGTATCAAAATATATTGTAAAAAAGTTCTAAATAAGTTATTTTAACTCAAAAAATTCATTTTTACCATAACATAAGAAGAATGAAATTATATATTTTATTTGGGGTTGTTGTGGTCACAAAATGGTCAACAGATAAGAGGTACAGAACAAAATAGAGGAAAATAATTTTGAAGAAAATTTGAGATAGTGGTTTTTTTCCTTAGCCATTGCTTTAAAAACGGTAGAAAAGACGAGCAAAGAGGAGGATAGAGACAAGAGGAGAGAAGAGGATTTAAAATAAGCAATGGATTGAAAAGTTTTCAATATTTTTCAAGCACTTGTGATTTAAGATACTAGAAATTAATTAATAATACAAATCCAATAAATAGATTGTATTAAATTTTTTACATAATGATAAAGCTGAATTAGCTAAAGTTTATATATATATATATATATATATATATATATATATATATATATATAATGTATTCTACAATCATTATCATGAAATTTTTTACTTTAAACATAATTTGTTAGTGGTATTTCAACAAATCTATCAGCTAAATCAATTTGATATGAAAATTTCTCCAATTACACAAGTTTAACAAAGTGACTCCTAATTCATTACAACATTTTCAACTACAAATAAATTCTACTTTACTGAAGATGTAAGTATAAAAGATGAATTCAAATAACATTTTATTTGTTAAGCAATAAAATACCTTTACACCGTACAAGGGCTTGTCTACTTCATTGATAGATGAAGTTATAAGAGACCGTATATTCAACAGCCTTCGAGATTTAACTGCATCTTTATTTATATGAATGACCTCTCCAGCTAAATACATTCTAAGTCTTAAAGAAATGGCTTGTCTATGCTCCACCAGAGCAAATGCATATGTTGTTGGAAATTTTGCACCCTCGTTGAACTGCAAGCAATAACCTCCACCAAGTGAAGACCGCAATATACTAATTACTCTATTAACAATAAATAAAGATCCATTTGATTGCCAAGAACAAAGAATAATTATTCATGATAAACGATAAAGGAAATAAAGAAAAGAAAACCCAATAATTCCATTGATCTCATTTGGAAAAAAAAAAAATGAAAACCATGTTTGTAATATTACAAGCCCCAATTAGTTGAAGCATATGATTTTTAATATAATTTTTTTTGTTAATAATGTAATATTGCAACCGAACTTACGACATATCAAGATTGATTTTCCTTTTAACATCGCATAAAATATGTTCACGTTAAATATTTGTACAACTTAAATAATGGAAGATAAAAATTTAGAAACAACTTGTCATTAGAATTACCTGCTATCTTGAAAACAGCATAAGATCATTGGGTGATATCTTTTCCGTTTCTTCATTTTCATCATAAGTAATTGAGAGTAGGTGAAACTCATCAGCCTCTAAACACTCAGTGACCAACCTAAGCTTCCATTCTTGCACTGCAATTCCCAAAAACAAATGCTTGCTTGGTCATTTTCTAAGCCTTAAATCATGTGAAAAGGTGATGAAACAGCACTTCAATTTCTTCTTTTTTTTTTTTTTTTTTAAAAGGAACTCAACAATAAAAGTGTTGATTTTTTATAGAAATCCACACCGAAGCAACATTACACAAACCAGCTGAATTTCTTTTCAATTTCTATTTACAAATTCATTCGAAATCCAACAATTGCTAAATGAGAAGTAAAATATATACGGTAACAACAATGTGTGAAATTAAAAATTACCCCAATTAAAAAAGTAGCAAAGAAAAAGAAAAACCTTCTTCATCGTCCTTTTTTTGAATAATCTGAGCTTTGACTTCCTCAAACAGGAGAGGCTCAAAAGTTGCCAAATAATCTGTAAGGATTCCTGTAGTTTTTAATTGGCTTATTTCATGATCAAACCATATGTGGGGATGTTGTAAGGGTAGCTTAGGAATGTGTTCAAGCTCAAGGCCCATGCAAGTGTTAAGCACTCCAAAGGTATATGTTTAGTGCTTAATTTTCTATGAAGAGATTTAGAACACACACTCACTTAGCATACTTGCTTTTGTGTGCATACTCTTCACATGTCACTTTTCACACTTGCACTTCTTTGTTATATGTTGTTGTGTGTTTATGTGTCTTGTAATTCGTTTCTCGTTGTTGTTCGGAAACGTCCGCGCATGCATCTAGTGTGCTTGTTTTTAGCGCGAAGATCGCCGTTGGAGAATGCCCTTGGCTTCTCCCTTGGTTTCACCAAAATTGGTGAAACGGCGGTTTGGATCGGCGGCCTGGCCGCCGAATGAAACCGCCGTTTCATACCTGATTGATTTTATCTCTCGGGTTTATTCGGCGGTTTGATCGGCGGTTCCGAAACCGCCGAATGAAACAGCCGTTGTTCCCCCGTTGTGTCAGGTCCATTTCGACGGTTTAATCGGTGGTCGGTGGCCGCCGAATGAAACAGCCGAAGTTCCCCTGTTTCTCTCGGGACGAATTCGGCGGTCTCATTCTGCGGCCTGGCCACTGAATGAAACCGTCGATCGGTAAGTTTCAAGGGCAATCTTGTCTTTTCACTCAGCCATTTGTTGGCCTCTATAAATACATCTTTTTCTCTAGTTCTAATTGTCACTCTTATTAATCAAGAACCCTACTTTTAAAAGAGAGAAAAAGCAAACAAGATTGTCTTTTTAAACACTCAAATCAATTCCAAATTGCATCATATTTTGTATTCTATCTTCTATACTCATATAGGATAGATCCATGCATGGTCTTGAATCATCACATCATTCTTGGTATGTTCTTCACTAACTTCATCTAATTTTAGTGTTGTTCATATTTGGAAATCTCTTTTTATTGCTTGTATGTTTTTGATCATATATTAAATACAAGTTAGAGATTGATTTGTGATGAAAATGATTGGGTGTTATTTTGTGATAGCTAATTAGGTTTTGTTCATCTTGATTAGCTAAGCTTTATGACATGTCATTTAGCTCATAATATCTAGGTTTGATTTAATTGAAAATTCATCATCTTAGATAAGCATATAAGGTTCCCTTGCTCTATGTTGCATTTTGGATATTTCATTATATTCACTTAGGGTTGTATTCTCTTCATAGAGAAAGTAAGTCTTGTGTGTAGCTTCCGGGATTAGGTTGCTTAGATCGCAAGCAAAATTGGACTAGGTTCACTCATACCGGGATTAGGTAGGTGTGTGATTACTTCCGGGATTAGGTTGTAATCGTTTGCACATTTAGTGGATTCGAGATTCGAGGTTCGAGTGTGGCTTACTTACATAGCCCGTGGTTTTTCCCGTGAGGGTTTCCACGTAAAAATCAAGTGTCTTATTTAATTTCCACACCATATTACACTTGCTTGTTTATATTATCTTGAGGGCATTTTCGTAATTTTGACTAACACGAAAAATTGGGTAAAAAGCGTAAAATCTATTCACCCCCCCCTTTAGATAGTTTTATACACACCGTGCTTTAATTAGTTTCAATTGGTATCAGAGTGGGTTCCTAGACATACATAGGTGATCCTTGCTTATTTTGGTGTGTTTTGCATTTTGTGTGATTTTTGATCATTCATACATTTGCATTCATTTCATTCATTCATAAACACTATGAGTGGAAACGGTGGAAATGGTGGTGGTCACGAAGGTGCTTCTAGCACAAGGCCTCCACTTCTTACCGGTTTGAACTATTCCCAATGGAAAGGGAAGATGGAATCCTACATATGCCAAATTCATGACCGGGCATGGATGTCGGTTGAAGATGGATATGATCTCCCTATGATGACTCCCGCGGGTGGAGGACAAGTTGTTTTGAAGCCTAAGGCGCAATAGAACGCGCAAGAGTTTGAGGCTTCAAAGTGGAATAGGAAGGCGATGCATGCCATCATGTGTGCAATGGATGAGAATCAGTACAAGCTTATTCAGAATACTCAGATTGCAAAAGCGGCATGGGACATCCTTCAAGTTGCACATGAGGGAACCGAGGTGGTGAAGGAGTCCAAGCTTCAAGTCCTCCAAACTCAGTTTGAGCTACTTAGAATGGGAGAGGATGAATGCTTCAGTGACTTCGAAATCAAATTGATGGACATTGTAAATCAAAGCCAGCAACTTGGAGACCCGTATTCGGATAGGAGAGTCAAGCAAAAAATTATGAGATCTCTCCCCGATAGGTTTGAATCTAAGGTGACGGCCATAGAAGAAAATAGTGGCTACATGGATATGAAGCCAAGTGAGGTGATTGGACGTCTCCTTGCATATGAGTCTAGGAAGGCTCCTAGCACCACTACTCCTCCTAAGAAGTCTAAAGGAATAGCTTTGAAAGCATCTAAGGATGCAAAGGAGGCAAAGCATGAATCGGATGAAGACCTTGCCTTATTTGTGAAAAGGTTTAACAAGGTTATGGGGTTTAAGAAGAAGAAGGGATTTGGGTCAAGAGGACAAGACTTGAAGAAAAAAGGTTCCTTCAAGAAGTTTGAGCCTAGACAAGAGAGGACCAAAAGGAAAGGGGTCTGATGCTTTGAATGTGGTGGGATTGGTCACTTTGCTCCCGAATGTGCTAATCACAATGAAAAGAAGAAAAGCAAAGTGATGGCCGCCATTTGGAGTGGGAGTAGTGATGACTCAAATGAGGAAGATGAGTCTTCAAGTGAAGAAGAACTCATGGCTAATCTCTTAGCTTTTGCCTCCTCACATAAGAGCAAAAGTGGTAGTGAGAAAGAAGAAATGAGTCAAGAGGAAAATGACTCAAGTGAAGTAGAAAGTGACTCCTCTTCTATTTCCATAAAGAAATTTGTGGAGCAAAAGGTGCTTGCTAAATACCATGCCGGGTTCAATGATTTAGCAACTAAAAGCACAAGAAAGATTGAGAGGTTGAGAGAGGAGAACCTTGAACTTTCGGCTCACAATGACCACTTGAGTGAACAAGTGGAAAGATTGAAGAGGAGAGAGGATAAGTTAATTGAGGAGTTAGACTTATCCAAGAGAAGTGAAGAAGGCTTGAAGAGGGAACTTGTAGAAGTTAAAGGGTCCTTGGCTAGGATAGATTCTAGCACCAAGAAGCTTGACCATATGCTTGGTGTTGGAAAGAGTCCATGTGACAAGAGGGGTCTTGGGTATGAAGATGACAAGAAGATCTCTACCTCTAACAAGACCGTGTTTGTCAAGAGTTTGAGGAACGAAGAAACCTCATTTGTGCAAATTCCTAGGAAGAAATTAGAAGTAGGACAATGCTCTAATGCACAAGTGAAGATGGGGCCAAGAAGGCAACCTCAAGCTCAACCCCCTAGGGTCCCTCAAGCCAACTTTCCTCAACAATTGGCTCACAAAGGAAAGAGACCAATCATGCAACCTCAAGCTTGGAAGCAACCTAGACTGGTTCAACAACGAAGATGGATTGAACCCACTTATCCACAAAGACATGGACGAGCTCCCATACGTGCACAAAGACAAGGTATGATTCCTTTTTTCATCCCTATTTGTCACTTTTGTGGTTGTGATGGTCATATTAGACCAAAGTGCTTTCAATATATTAAGATGTGTAGAACAAGAAGCATGATAGAGAAGAGAAAGAATAGAGCCAAGATGCATGTTCCTAGGAATGATAATATTGATTTGCATGATCCTAGGAATGGTAGAGCACATGTATCAAAGACCACTAAGAAAGCTAAAATTGTTGCTAAGTGGATTAGAAAGAATGAAAATGTTTGCCATGTTGCACAAATAGCCTTGAAGGCAAATTCTTCTAATTTTTGGTATTTGGATAGTGGATGCTCTAGGCACATGACGGGAAACAAGAGTTTCTTCGAGACTCTTGTTATGGAGAAAGGTGGAAATGTCACTTTTGGTGATGGATCCAAAAGAAATGTTGTAGGGAAAGAAACCATTTCCGTTCCCGGATTACCCTCCTTATCCGATGCTTTATTTGTTAATGGCTTGAAAGCCAATTTAATAAGCATTTCACATCTTAGTGATGAAGGATATTCCGTCTTGTTTTCTAAAGACTATTGCTCTATCCTAAAACCCGATGGACAAACCTTGTTGAAGGGCATGAGATCTAGCGACAATTGTTATTGTCTTGAAGCTAGTATTGTATCTAATCATGTGTCCAGGATGAGCAAATTGAGTTGTGGCATGAAAGACTTGGCCACATGAACTTTAGAGATCTACAGACTCTTGGAAAGTTCAATTGTGTGCGTGGCCTCCCTAAGCTTGGGAAGAAAGCCAATGGTGTTTGTGGACCTTGCCAACAAGGAAAGCAAACTAAAAGCATGCACAAAAAGGGTAAGTATCTCACCACCAAGGAGCCTCTTGAGCTTCTCCACCTGGACCTCATGGGTCCCATGCAAACCGAAAGTTTGGGTGGAAAGAGATACATTTTTGTTTGTGTTGATGATTTCTCTAGGTTCACATGGACATATTTTCTTAGAGAAAAATCCGAAACTTTTGATAAGTTTAAAATGCTTTGTAATAAAATACAAAATGAGATGAACTCTAATATTAAAAGCATAAAACGGATTAGAAGTGACCATGGGAGGGAATTTGAGAATGCTACCTTTGAAACCTTTTGTAATGGTTTAGGCATCTCCCATGAGTTTTCGGCTCCTAGGACACCTCAACAAAATGGAGTTGTTGAGAGGAAAAATAGGGTCCTTCAATAGATGGCTCGTGTGATGTTGCTTAGCAACAATGTCCCTAGGAACCTATGGGCCGAAGCCATCAATACGGCTTGCTATATAGGAAATAGAGTCTTCCTAAGGCCCGGTACTAGAAACACCTCCTATGAGTTATGGAAAGGCAAGAGGCCAAATGTTAGCTACTTCCACACTTTTGGAAGCAAATGCTACATTTTGAATGACCGTGATCAACTTGGCAAATTCGATGCTAAGAGTGATGAGGGTATTTTTATTGGCTATGCCTTGAATAGTAGAGCCTATAGAGTTTTCAATTTAAAGACTCTAAGTGTTATGGAATCATCCAATGTCGTATTTGATGATACTAGGCTCAAGTCTAATGATCATGAGGAGGAGGTTATTTTTAGTGATGGTTCTCCTTTGGAGAAGGTTGTGGTGTCCCCTAATGTTGAGACATCTAATGTCAATAATGATGACACACAACCTATTGCTAGAGTTCCTCTCTTGGACTCTAAAGAACCCGCTCCATGGGTTAGGAAACTCCATGATAAAGAAGATATCATTGGAGAGGTTAATGAGGGTGTTAGGACTAGACGTCAACTTGCTAATCTTATTAGCTACACTTGCTACACCTCTCAAATTGAACCCAAAAAGGTTGAAGAAGCCTTAAATGATGAATTTTGGGTTCTTGCCATGCAAGAAGAGCTAAACCAATTCGAAAGGAATGAGGTTTGGACTCTAGTTCCTAGGCCTAAGACCACTAATGTCATAGGCACTAAATGGATATTTAGGAACAAATCCGATGAGGATGGCAACATAGTGCGGAACAAGGCTAGACTTGTAGCACAAGGGTACTCTCAAATTGAGGGTATCGACTTTGAGGAGACTTTTGCTCCCGTTGCCCGTTTAGAGTCTATTAGGCTTCTCTTGTCCATTGCTTGTGTGCACAAGTTCAAATTGCACCAAATGGATGTCAAGAGTGCCTTCCTCAATGGCTTCTTGCAAGAGGAAGTGTTTGTTGAACAACCCAAGGGGTTTGTGGATGCTCACCACCCCAACCATGTCTATCGCCTCAAGAAGGCACTATATGGGTTGAAACAAGCACCAAGGGCTTGGTATGAGCGCCTCACTCAATTTCTTGTTGACAAAGACTACACACGTGGTAGTGTTGACAAGACACTATTCATCAAAAGAAACAATGATGAGCTTTTCATAGCTCAAATATATGTTGATGACATAGTGTTTGGCTCCACCAACAACACCAAGGTCCAACAATTTGTTGATGTTATGTCTCATGAATTTGAGATGAGTCTTGTTGGTGAGCTTAGTTACTTCCTAGGTTTGCAAATTAGGCAACTAGATAATGGGATTTTCATAACCCAAGCCAAATATGCCAAAAACCTAGTGAAGAAGTTTGGTCTTGAAAAAGCCAAACATTGTGACACTCCTATGAGCACCACTTTGAAGCTTAGCAAGGATGCTAGCGGTAAAAGTGTGGACCAAACCTTATATCGTGGCATGATAGGGAGCTTGCTCTATTTGACCGCAAGTAGGCCCGATATATCATTTAGTGTAGGAGTTTGTGCTAGGTACCAATCCGATCCCAAGGAGTCCCATCTCTCTTCGGTTAAGAGAGTCATTCGCTTTGTGAATGGGACTTCCAACTATGGGATTTGGTACTCATTTGACACTAATCCTAGTCTTGTAGGATATAGTGATGCGGATTGGGCAGGAAATTGTGATGATAGGAAGAGCACATCGGGCGGTTGCTTCTTTCTAGGCAACAACTTGGTGTTGTGGTTTTGCAAGAAGCAAAACTCGATTTCCTTGTCCACGGCGGAAGCCGAATACATAGCCGCGGGGAGTGGATGCACTCAACTTATATGGATGAAGCAAATGCTAGTAGACTACGGATTCAACCAAGGTACTCTCACTCTCTTTTGTGATAATATGAGTGTAATTAATATTTCCAAGAATCCGGTGCAACATTCTAGAACTAAGCATATTGACATCCGCTATCACTTCATTAGAGAGCTTGTTGAAAATAAATGCATAGTACTTGAACATGTAGGTACTAATGATCAACTTGCGGACCTATTTACTAAACCCTTAGATGCTACTCGATTTAAACTCTTAGTAGATCTATTGGGATATGTCTTGTGGAGTGATGTGAATTATACTTGACCCCATATGGGGAACTCAAGCAAAGAGAGCTATTTTGCATATTTGTTGTTTGCAAAAATTTGAAAAATCTTATGCCTCTTTCCTAATTGCTTGAGTAAGCTTGGTTGCACATATGTATATATGTTTTCTATCTAATAAGTGTGATCAATGCTTGTCTACAATCCATGTCATATTTATGTTCAAACATGCATTTTTGGACTAGGAGATTTACATAGGAAGTATGATGTGAATGACCTATAGTTATCTCCATGACATGATGATTCTTTTAATAACATGCTAATGCCAAATGAAAAAGCATGAAATTCATATAACATGCTCACATGAAAAGCGTGAATTGATGATTGCATATTCTTAAAATGCAAAACTTGTGTGAAAGCTTATGAGACTCAAAATGAATAAAGGATCTTGTATCCGTTCAAAGGAATTTATTTTCCAAATGTCTCTCTTTCTTTATTGGTTGAACATGGCTACTATCATACGGATATCTTATCCGGAAAAATCAAATAGGGTGCAAAGTCGCTCATGCCATGTTTCGCTTATAAAGTTGGATATAGTTACTCTTAAATTGATATCAATAATCTCTATATCCTTGCTTTTCTCATGACATTGGTGAAATTGGTTTGAATTCTTATTAGAAACTTTTGTCATTTGCTTTGCCAAATACCATTGTTTTTAGACTTGAATGCTATATGTCTTGTATGCAAAGCATGTTGAATTCACACATTTTCAATAAAAATAAATCTCCTTGTTTCTCTCCAATTTATTGAGATGCATAAAGTGGCTTATATGACTATGCAAATATTTTGTATGCTACTATCTCTTTTTGCCTTGAGTAACCCGGTTGGGGACTACTCCTTTGTCTATATCATGACAAAAAGGGGGAGTAGGATATGGTAAGGGGAGATGCAAATTGGTGTTGCAATTGTGCACTTTGGGGAGATAACACATTGAGGGGGAGTAACCCTTTAAGGGGGAGCATTGCATTTATCATACATTGCATATATTTTGTAATGTTGTGCCTAAATTCTAAAAATGCAAATGCGTGTTTTGTTCTCACTTGATTAATCTCACTCTTTACTTGTATTGGAAATGTTAGAAACTTATTTTCAGGGATGGATTATTCTACAAGAGGTTGAAGACTTCAAGTTTCATTTTCTTATCTCTTTGTAATGTAGAATATCATTGTAGTCCCGTAGTTTCTATTTTTTTTTTGTGAGGAATCAATGTGAGTGGTGGTTTTGTCACGAAATAGCCAAAGGGGGAGATTGTAAGGATTCCCGTAGTTTTTAATTGACTTATTTCGTGATCAAACCATATGTGGGGATGTTGTAAGGGTAGCTTAGGAATGTGTTCAAGCTCAAGGCCCTTGCAAGTGTTAAGCACTCCAAAGGTATATGTTTAGTGCTTAATTTTCTATGAAGAGATTTAGAATACACACTCACTTAGCATACTTGCTTTTGTGTGCATACTCTTCACATGTCACTTTTCACACTTGCACTTCTTTGTTATATGTTGTTGTGTGTTTATGTGTCTTGTAATTCGTTTCCCGTTGTTGTTCGGAAACGTCCGCGCATGCACCTAGTGTGCTTGTTTTTAGCGCGAAGATCGCCGTTGGAGAATGCCCTTGGCTTCTCCCTTGGTTTCACCAAAATTGGTGAAACGGCGGTTTGGATTGGCGGCCTGGCCGCCGAATGAAACCGCCGTTTCATACCTGATTGATTTTATCTCTCGGGTTTATTCAGTGGTTTGATCGGCGGTTCCGAAACCGCCAAATGAAACCGCCGTTGTTCCCCTGTTGTGTAAGGTCCATTTCGGCGGTTTAATTGGCGGTCGGTGGCCGCCGAATGAAACAGCCGAAGTTCCCCTGTTTCTCTCGGGACGAATTCGACGGTCTCATTCTGCGGCCTGGCCGCCGAATGAAACCGCCGATTGGTAAGTTTCAAGGGCAATCTCGTCTTTTCACTCAGCCATTTGTTGGCCTCTATAAATACATCTTTTTCTCTAGTTCTGATTGTCACTCTTATTAATCAAGAACCCTACTTTTAAAAGAGAGAAAAAGCAAACAAGATTGTCTTTTTAAACACTCAAATCAATTCCAAATTGCATCATATTTTGTATTCTATCTTCTATACTCATATAGGATAGATCCATGCATGGTCTTGAATCATCACATCATTCTTGGTATGTTCTTCACTAACTTCATCTAATTTTAGTGTTGTTCATATTTGGAAATCTCTTTTTATTACTTGTATGTTTTTGATCATATATTAAATACAAGTTAGAGATTGATTTGTGATAAAAATGATTGGGTGTTATTTTGTGATAGCTAATTAGGTTTTGTTCATCTTGATTAGCTAAGCTTTATGACATGTCATTTAGCTCATAATATCTAGGTTTGATTTAATTGAAAATTCATCATCTTAGATAAGCATATAGGGTTCCCTTGCTCTATGTTGCATTTTGGATATTTCATTATATTCACTTAGGGTTGTATTCTCTTCATAGAGAAAGTAAGTCTTGTGTGTAGCTTCCGGGATTAGGTTGCTTAGATCGCAAGCAAAATTGGACTAGGTTCACTCATACCGGGATTAGGTAGGTGTGTGATTACTTCCGGGATTAGGTTGTAATCGTTTGCACATTTAGTGGATTCGAGGTTCGAGTGTGGCTTACTTACATAGCCCGTGGTTTTTCCCGTGAGGGTTTCCACGTAAAAATCAAGTGTCTTATTTAATTTCTGCACCATATTACACTTGCTTGTTTATATTATCTTGAGGGCATTTTCATAATTTTGACTAACACGAAAAATTGGGTAAAAAGCGTAAAATCTATTCACCCCCCCTCTAGATAGTTTTATACACACCGTGCTTTAATTAGTTTCATAATCATCGACGTCATTGTAAGTGTCCTTGACTGGTTTCAAACCCAATTCAGCCCCATCGTTTTTCTTATTGTTTTTGTTGAATTTCTGTTCTTCACAAAAAAAAAAAAAAAAAAAATGTAAAAAGAATACAAACAGAAGAGAGAAAAAGAGAGATGGTGTGTAGAGGGTACTTGGGATTCTTTGAGAAGTCGGAAGTAGTCCCAACCAAGAACCGTTTTGTAGAAACGAATAATGGAAGCGTCTTCTTGAGGATTCTCTCTCTCCACAACCATCTCTTGTTGTTGCTGCTAAAAAACAAAGACACTACAGGGTTTTAGCCTTTTAGGAATACAGGGTTTTAATGGATATTAGCGGACGCAGGCACGTAGCCAATTCAAATAAACAACATGGGTGGGTTATAGGTGGGCGTAAACCCGCCCGACTCACCAAATTAAATCCAACCCGCTCCGGTTAAATTATATGTACACCCATTTTTATGGGTAACTAGATATATACATAATTACACCGGAACCGAAAACCAGTAACAAAATTAGGGGAAATTACACAACCTTAAACTTGTATGGTGAACAAGTTAATATAAACCTTCATGAACAAGTTCAACGTAAGTTGAACGAGTTTAACGGTCTTATCAACATTAAACTTGTTTAGTGAACAAATCTACGTAAACCTTAATGAATGAGTTTAATGTTCATCACAAAGTTAAACTTGTTTTGTGAACAAGTTAACATAAACCTTCATGAACAAGTTCATCGTAGGTTGAACGAGATTAACATTCATCTCAACGTTAAATATATTCGGTGAACAAGCTAACGTAAACCTTCATGAACAATGTAAATAACTAAATACTCGAGGCGTGTTATCAATATATAGCTAGGAGGGGGGGGGGGGGGGGGGGGGGGGTGGAATAGATTTTAGCTAATTATTACCCAATTTTCGCGTGCATGTCAATTTTACGAAAATACCCCTAGCAAGTCAAATATACATACAAGTGTAATAAGATGCGGAAATAATAAATGACACTTGATGTTTACGTGGAAACCCAACCACTGGGAAAAACCACGGGCTGTTTAGTGCGCCACACTCGGAACTCGAAATCACTAATTGAAATGAAGTTTACAACCTATGTAGACCTCGTCTAACACTCCGGTCTGTAACCCCTCACTTCTACCCAGCGGGCCTTTATTAGCAACCCTATTCCAATTTGCTCGATCCTCGAAGTCACTACTTGTAATGATGTTTACAGCCTAATCCCAGTCTGTAACCCACCACTACTACCCGCAGGCCTGTAATAGCAACCCTAGACCAAGACTTCAATCTCTCAACAGAGATGCACAACCCTATGTGAATATTCAATGATATCCAAATATGCAATATAGAGCTAGGGTACTCTAGATGCTTACCTAGGATGATGAATTTGCAATTAAAGCAATCCTAGATATTAATGGCTAAATGACATGTCAAATAGCATAGATAATCATAGATTATAAAAACCTAGATATCTATCAAAAACATCACTCAATCAATACATCACAAATAATCTCTTTTCTTGTATTTAGCATATGATCTAAAACATATAAGTAATTTAAAAGAGATGGCTTGGTATTTAAAATACTAAAATAAGATGAAATTAATCAAAATCTTACCAAGCAAGTTGTGATGATGCAAACCCATACATGGATGCACTCTATATAGACATAGAAGATGCAATATGAAATTTGATGCAAAAAGGGTTTGATTTGAGTGGTTAAAGGTGAGTTCTTTGTATTTTTCTTCTCTTGAAAAATATTCTAAGTATGAAGAATGAATATGAACTCTCTTGGACGACCTAAAATCATAGAAGACTTTATATAGGCAACTCTAGTAGAGTGAGGTCGTTTTGAAAAAATCGCACCTGATTGGTCGATGTGCGCTGGTCAGCTTGCGCTGGACGTCCAGCGCACCACCAGCGCATAGACCATTTTCCATGGTGCGCTGGTGGCCTGCGCTGGTTGACCAGCGCACGACCAGCGACAGACCACTGGGCGATCTGCACTGGTGGGCTGCGCTGGTCCTGCGCATGACGACCAGCGCATAGCAGAGCCTACTCCTTTGAACCCAAAAATACATGCAAGGGTAAAAAGGTAAAACAGAATGCATCCTAATGCCTATCATGTCATGGCATTTCATAGAACAAGATGCAATCAAATAAATGCAAGAAGAGATATTAAATAAATCAATAAAGCACAATGCACACAAAATATAAACACAACATTCAAGAATAAGAGTTATGCATGTTGTGTGTGTGTGCAACTAATCTCTTCAAAGCAAAATCAAGCACTAGATATACCTTTGGTGCTTGTCCTCTTGAGGTCTTGGAAAGGGTCTTTGATCTTCAACAAATCACCTAGACTACCCTTACAACCAAACCCCAACATGTGGTTTGCCCACGAAATAAGCCAATCAACAAAACGGGAATCCTTACAAACAAGTTCAATGTTAGTTGAACGAGTTTAACGTTCATCCCAACTTCAAACATGTTCGGTGAACAAATTAACATAAACCTTCATGAACAAGTTCAACGTAGGTTGAACAAGTTTAACGTTCGTTGAACAAGTTTAACGTTCATCTCAACGTTAAACTTGTTCGGTGAATAAGTTAATGTAAACCTTCATGAACAAGTTTAACATTAAACTTGTTCGGTAAACAAGTTAACGTAAACCTTCATGAACAAGTTCAACGTAGGTTGAACGAGTTTAGCGTTCATCTCAACGTTAAACTTGTTCGGTGAACAAGTTAACGTAAACCTTGTTGAACTTCTTGAACAAGTTCAACATTGGTTGAACGAGTTTAACGTTCATCTCAACGTTAAACATACTAGGTGAACAAGTTAACATAAACCTTCATGAACAAGTTCAATGTAGGTTAAATGAGTTTAACGTCCATCTCAATGTTAAACTTGTTATCTCAATGTTAAACTTGTTCGGTGAATAGGTTAATGTAAACCTTAATGAACAAGTTCAAAGTAGGTTGAACGAGTTTAACATTTATCTCAATGTTACACTTATATGGTGAACAAGTTAACCACTACAAGAAAATTGTTCATCGGCTACAGCCAATGCCTGTTTTAGATATGTATCGACTATGGACATTGCCTGTTATAATGTCCGTCGTCTACGAAGGTGTGACAGAAAGTTATGCGTTTCGAATATTGTCCGTTTTAAATACGCTTATCTACAACAGGCATCTAACGTAGTGAATTTGCTACTTACTATAGGCAATACACGTGTTTGTTGATTTATATAAAATGTTATATGTCCATGATAATTATTTGACCTAAAACGCTGGTTGTCCTTGATAAGTTGTGTTATTTAAAACGGGCATTGTCCGTTGTCAATGAATTACTTACAACGGGCATTGCCCATGGTCGATGACTATTTTTTTTTTAAATATAAAAAATTAATATATTGATTTTATATTAGTGCAAATAATTGGAAGATTAAACTCCAAAGCATTCAAATAAAAAAAATCCACAAGCATTCAATATATCTATTAAAAGTTATATATCCATAAACATTCAATTAAAAATCTTCAAGTATTAACATTACATTCACCTATAAACATTCACTTAATTAAAAAGTCTACTAGCGGAATGCGAATAAATATTAAGTATAGCTAGGTCTCTACATGGCTAATTTCTCAAAATTATTAGAACATGTCAAAAAAAAAAAAAAAAAAAAAAAAAAGGCTCTAGTTATCCTTTTTTAATGAAGTAGAAAGTAATAAGTACCACATCAGGCTTTAACTAGATGAGACTCGCACATCAATCATAGTCTTTCCGGATCATACTTGTCTAATGTTGCTAACAATTTTACAGTCAATATGTACATATAAGAGTATCTCTATATATGAAGTGCATTATGTCTTGTAGGAAATACAAAAGGTAAAACAGTGATGGTGTAATACTTTCATAGGAGCACAAACAATTGACCGAGTATCACATCTTAAACCAAAGTATTGTAGATAATAATAAATTTTACCTTAAAAACCTTAGGCTCTAGATCACTAATGACAATCTCTTGGCCTATCTTCCTCCAACCTCTCAAAAAATTTAGAACAAAAAGTAGGAGATCGAGCAGCCAATACCAGCTTGTGAGCATGAAACTTTCAAGCAATCATCCTCAAGGAAATTTGATGTCTCGAGCAAAGCTCATCTAACAAAACGATTGCAAAAGGATTGTATTAACTGAACATAAACTAATGGGTTTATAAGAGAAAGCAAAAGAAGAGGAAAAGTCATGCAATAAATCTTTTTTTTTTTTTTTACTTGTCAATTGTTTACTCCAATTGACAAGTTATAAAATGGTAAGGTGATATCCTATTACATGTATGATATCCTCAAATACTCTTATCTCATACGTTGTACACGAAAAAAAGCAAACACAGGATATAATGTGAAATACAATCAAACAAGATCTCTCACAAAGCAACAAAACCTTGAAAAAAATTATATGTCATCATCCACCATCGACCCACCAATGCATTTTCCTCATCCATTCATCATATTTTAAATCAAATAATCAATGGACACACGCACCCCTATATATCCAGGCTGAACATATTATATATCATATCATCTATAAATTCTTACCTATTTGGACTATCAACTAGCTAAGGTATATCAAGTTCAATTAAACATATTAAATAAAATAAAATGTATATTAGGTACAATTATAAACCACCATTTGCATCAACCAACCTAAGTATTATGATTCTGAGAAACAATTAAATTATTCTCATGAACCAATTAAATTATTCAAAACAAAACATAGAGGTGGGGAAGTCGTATAAAGCAAAAGATATGAATATGAGAAACAAAATAGAATATGGTTGCTTCCCGTAACCAAAGAAAGAAAAAGAACAATGAAAATAAAACAAATAAAAAGGACCATTACGGATCATTTGAATACGGTAGCGAACCCCTAATATCCATTATCCACATCAACCAAGCTAGCTAAACAAATACCTTTAATTTTCTGTTTACAACACTCTAGAAACCCACATTATGTATAATAAAAGCAAAATTGATGAATTCAAACTACCCTTGACATCCATTGTTCACATCAAGCACACTAAAACAAAATAACTTTGACTTTCTTCTTATAACACTCCACAAAACCCACATAATGCATAATAAAAGCAAAACTACTGAATTCACACCATCCCAAATGATTTGAAAAAAAAAAAAAAGACATTGAAACAACTACAAAGTCTCAACAAAACAAATACCCATATTAAGCATACATAAAAAAAATTGACAAAATGTAACACTATACTTTTTTTTTTTTTTGAACTGCACTTTTATTCAAAAAGGGCACCAGAAGGCCAAGCAAAAGCAAACACAAAAGGCAAACAAGCCAAAGACAAACACAAAAAAACAGGGCACATCCCACCCAAGGCAAGAAAAAACATAGAAAGTAAGGCACAAGCACCAAAACACAACAAAACCAACCAAACCACACCCAACATCAAACAATAAAAAACAAACAACAAGCAGAGCAAGGCTGCCACCACTAAAGCCGAGAATCCATAGCACAAGAAGCCTAAGAGCAGCCAAAAAGCAGATAGCAAAAAGTAAACAAACGAAGCAAAGAGAAACAAGATCAAACCGAAGAAGACCTAAAATCGAAGAAGAAAGCACCACAAACGGCCAAAGAAGACTATACTATTAAATATATATTAAGAAAAAAAATACACATTTCAAATCTTTCAAATTTGAATAGTGTAAGATCCTTGATTTATGTTGGCTTGATTCCATTGCAAAACTCTATTTATTTGTAATGGTTAGTTGTTTAGGTGGTTCTTGGTGAAAAAAGCTTCAAAGGAGAAAAGCAACTTCTCATGCAAATATCATCTTCAAGAGGAAAAGTGCTTACTTGGATGCTAAGGTATCAAGATACTTCTTCCTCTTGCAAGGTGTAAGCGCACACACACAAAATTCATATATGTGTGTCCCTGCATTGTTGAGCAAACCGCACACACATACATTGCATTCATGTGTCCCTGCATCGTTATGCTCATTTGGTATAACATATTCACACACTTGTTGAAGTATGCACATGTATTATATTTAATTTGATAAACATTGTGAAATTGCATGTTCTAGGACTATCTCTAGGAAACGGCATACTTGTGTGATCTTGTGTTTTTGTTGTTTTGGACTTGAATATAATCTCATATGATTCCTTATTGAGTTCCGGTCATTTTGGTTGCTCACTCATTAGGTTTTGAGTCCAAACTAGGAAGCTCGCTACTTTGCATTCTCATACGATGTGTTGTCTTCATCGTCGTGTATCAAGTCGAATTCTTAATCTTTTGTCAAAGTTTTATATTTGTTCTTGTGTGTGAGGGAGTCACGGTTTGTAATCTGAAAACAGATTCAAATTTAGAGTTTAGAGGCCGGAGAACTGTCGAAGAACGCGAAAGGAGCACAAAGGAGGGGAATGGCCAAAAGCCATTTTGGGCCACCTTCCCATGAGGGCGCGTGAGCCTCACGGGAAGGCCACCTCTCTACCCCGTGAGGGTCACGCGTCTCTCATGGGGAGCTGAGGTGGAAATACCTCATTTGGTGGTCGACTCTCTCTCTCCTCCATCTCATTTCCTTCCATTTAAATTGAAATCGCGAGCAGAAATTTTCATAACTTTTGATTTCTTGTTTTAATCATATCTCTCTCAAATCAACTCCGAATTAAGTGATCCAAAAGCCAAAATTGTTGGTTTTGAAGAGAGGAACAAGTCCCATGCATTTTTAGAGTCAAAAGATGTCCACGTTTAACGCAGTCATCTGATTTCAGTCCGTGGTTCATCTTTTTGTATGGTAATCATCTTCTCTACATTTTTCTTATGATCAACTTCATGGATCTACTTTATTGATTGATGAAAAATGTTTAGAATGTCTTTGATTCCATTTTTAGACTTGTTTGATTGATTTTTGAGTTGTAGCTTTTGTGATTTTGATTGAACATATTTCAAAGCTAAACTTGATTCACATGAAATTGATTCTAGAAATGAATTGTGTAATGAGCTTGATTGTTGATTTCTAGATTTAGTTTCATGATCTAAGAACTAGGATATTTTGATTGTGATATTCATTATTCTAATCTAGTTCTTATTGATTCACATGCCTTGGTTTCTAGATAACTTTGTGATTGATTGTTGAAAGCATATTCTAATTATCCTATCGCATGTTCATAGAGTTTGAGTGATCTACTTGCTCTATTTGATTGTGTTTGCATCATTTGCATCACTTAGATCATTTTGCCTTGCAAAAGGTTGAAGTCTCTTTCAAAGTGAGTGAAGCTTTGTTTAGAGCAAGAAGACTTGACTAGGACATATGGTCTGGATAGTCAAGCAAGAAGTCTTAGCTAGGAGTGTGATTCTCCGAATGGTTGAGCTAGGGAAGAAGCATGACTATGATCTTTGTGATCCAGATAGCTAAGCAAGAAATCTTCCTAGAGACGTGAGCATCTTGAATAGAAAGTTGCTTCCTAGAGGTGTAGGACACACCTTGGATAGGGAGTAGACAAAGTGACTCACTTGGCCTTGAGGGTAGACTAGGAGTTGATAGCTTAGGGTGTTTGTCATGTGTTGATTGTCTTGAGTGTGTATCTCATTTTTATCATAGTGAATTGCTTGTCGGTGGTTGTGGTATCAACCCGTGGATGTTTCCTCTTAGGAGGTTTTACCATGTAAAAATACTTGTATCACATTTCGCTTTATGTTTCATTATCTTCCAAATCATATATTGTTTACATCACTTGTGTATTGTTTTCCGCTTGTGTTGATTAAAACAATTCATTTTGTTAGACACACCAAGTGTGCAATTCGTTGTTGTATTTTTGGAAGAAATTGGGCCTATATCTATTCACCCCCCCCCCCCCCCCCCCCCCCCCCTATCTAGGTATATATTACACTATATTGCTTAAGGGAATTTCAAATAGAAATATAAAGAACTCACATTTGCATCAGCAGAGCCACTACCAAGCATAACATCATTATTAGGCACTCTTTCTTCACATTAATCTCACAGACATTGCATTTCCATTTCCAAAAATACCTTCAGAGTCCTCTTCTTTCACGGACCTATCCTCGAATCTTCTCCTCTCTCTCTTGACATCAAAAACCCTAGCCTTCTTCTCTCATATCTTCTTCTCCTCCCGCTTCCATCTCATCTCGCTCTTCGACATCATCGCCATCGAAATCATGGTGCTTCACTTCGTTGTGCCTCGATCCCTCCTTCTCGTGAGATCTCTCTTGCTTGCGCCTCGACTTGCGATTGTGTCACTAAAAGAAGAGTCATCACCTGACGCACCAACGAAGAAGAAGTGATTTATTTGCTATGAAAAATCGATGAGATTTAGGGTTTCGAGTTTCAAACGATTTTGAGTTTAGGATTTGGGGATTTCTTATTTCAATAAATAAAAAATAAAAAAACCCACATATTTAACATGACCCAATATTTTGCTCGTAATAGTTAATGCACATCTAACACAACCATTTAAATACCCGTGGTGAATAATTTTCAAGTGCATATCAACCACGGACTTTTAAAGGCTCGTAGTAAATAATGCTTTTCAAACACAGGCCCATCAAGCCTGTGTTAGATAATCCATGATAAATAGCTAATTTTCTTGTAGCTCAACGTTAAACTTATTCGGTGAACAAGTCAACGTAAACCTTTATGAACGAGTTTAACGTTCATCTCAACGTTAGACTTGTTCAGTGAACAAGTTAACATGTTAACGTTGAGATTAACGTTAAACTTGTTCGGTGAACAAGTTAACGTAAACATTCATGAACAAGTTCAATGTAGGTTGAATGAGTTTAATGTTCATCTCAACATTAAACTTGTTCGGTGAACAAGTTCAACATAGGTTGAACGAGTTTAACGTTCATCTCAACGTTACACTTGTTTGGTGAACAAGTTAACGTAAACCTTCATGAACAAGTTGGTTGAACAAGTTTAATGATCCTCTCAATGTTAAACTTGTTCGGTGAACAAGTCAACGTAAACTTCATGAACGAGTTTAACATTCATCTTGTTAGGTTTTAGATTTGTATTGGCTTGATTCCATACCAAAACTCTCTTTATTTGTAATGACTAATTGCTTAGGTGATTCGTGGTTGATATGAGCTTCAAAGGAGAAAAGCAACTTCTCATGCAAAGTTCGTCTTCAAGAGAAAAGGTGCTTACTTGTATGCTAAGGTATCGAGATTCTTCTTCCTCTTGCAAAGCATAAGCACACACATACACACTGCATACATTTGTATTCCTGCATCGTAGCGCTAAATTGGTATAACACAATCACACATATATTGTGTTATGCACATGCATTAGATTTAATTTGACAACTTTTGTAAAATTGCATGTTCTAGGACCATCTTTAGGAAATTGCATACATGTGAGTTCTTGTGTTTGTTTGTTTAGTTTTTTGGATATCAAACTTGAATATGTTCTCATATTATTTCTTATTGAGTTCCCAAATATTTCGGTTACTCATTCATTGGTTTTTGAGTTTCGAGTTAGAAGTTACGAAACTTTCCGTGTCTTTATCGTACATGGTCTTCGTCCTTGTGTATCGAGTTAAATTCCAAGTCTTTGATAAAAGTTTTGTAAACATCCATGTTTGTGAGTGAGTTACGGTTTGTAATCTGAAAACATATTCGAATTCGAAGTTCGGAGGCTGAAGAACGGTCGAAGAACACGAGAGGTGTACAAAGGGAGTGAAGGAGAAGAGAGGTGGCAAAGGGCCAAACCACCCTCTCTCCTGTGGAGCCGCGTGGCCACCACGGGGACAGAAACGTTTCATAAGGAACTTTTTTTGTTTTTTTTTGTTTTAGTCATATCTCTCTCAATACAACTCCGAATCTAGAAATTCAAAAGCCAAATTGTTGGTATTTGAGAGAAGAACAAGCCCTAAGCATTTTCAAGGCGAAATGATGTCCAGATTTCTCGTAGTGATTTGATCTTCATTCGTGTGTCATCATTTGGTAAGTGAATCATCTTCTCTACATTTTTCTTATGATCAACTTGATGGATCTTCTTAATTGATTAATGAAAAATGTTTAGAATGTTTTTTGTTCTATTTTTAGGCTTGTTTAAGTGATTTCGAAATTAGCTCTTGTGTTTTTTTTTTTGATTGAATATGATTTTAGCTAATTTTGTTGAATATGAACTTGAATCTAGAATACTTTGTGATTTGTTCTTGAATGTTAATTTCTAGGTTTTAAGTTTTATGTTCTAAAACTAGAATACTTTGATTTGGAATCTTACGTGATCATTTCTAGTTTCCATAGAATACATTGATTATATATTCTATGTTGCATGTGTTTACATCATTTGCACTACACTTAGATCATTTGCCTTGTAATAGGTGGAAGTCTCTTGTTGGAGTGTGATTCTTCAATATTGAGCAAGAAGTCTTGACTAGAAACATGAGATGTGTTTCGGTAAGTTGAGCAAGAAGACTTGGCTAGGGTTGTGAGAATCTGGTTAGTCAAGTGAAAATCTTCCTAGAGACGTGTTGATAGTCTTGGTTAGAGAGTGTCTTTTTAGAGGCATACGATGTGTCTCGATTAGAAAGTTGAGACAAGTCTTTTGCTAGTAAAAGGCACGAGGGTAGGATAGAAAGGATATTCAAGAGAGAGTGTTCATGATTGCTTTTGAGAGTGTACTTTTATCCAACTAATGAAATGTGGTGTTGCCGGTGGTTGTGGATTCAACCCATGGATGTTTCCTCTTTGGAGGTTTTACCACGTTAAAAAAATCCTTGTGTTGATTTTCGTTCTTTAAGGGCGCGTTTGTTAACGTTTTCAAAAACTGTTTTTTGTTTTTTGAGTCACAAAAACTGGAAAAAACGTGTTTGGTGGGACGATTTCAAAAAACTGTTTTATAAAACATTGAGAACAGTTTTCAGTTTTAATGAACAAAAAATTGAGAACACTGAGAACAACAATTTGTTGTTCTCAGTATTCTTGAAAACTTTTTTTTAGCAATAAAATTTACTCAAACCAAATCCATCTTTTGGATTTTCATGGATCTATACCAAAAGGATGATGATGATTTCGATAGGTTTGATGATGAAAATTAAATTTATTTATTATTTAATTTTAATTTTTTTAGTTTTAATGTTTAATTATTTTAATATCACTTTTCATTATTTATAATATTAATCTTTTAAAAATGATTTTAAAAATATTATACCAAACATGTTTTTTATGTTTTGATTCTCCGAATATCGTTTTCAACCATTGCTACCAAACGCGTTTTTGAATTCAAAAAATCCAAAAATCAGTTTTTTGAAAACTTCAGATTACAAGAAAACAAAAACTGAAAAACGAAAACGTTACCAAACGGCCCCTAAGTTTCTTTACTTTTTTAACTTGTATGGCTTTTAACACTTGTTTAATTGGATTCATATTGACTTGTTAAAGCAATTCACTTGTTAAATTCTCTAAGTGTGTACAACTTTGTTATATGAAAACAAAGTGCAAGAATTTGAGCATATACCTATTCACCCCCCCCCCCCCCCCCCCCCCCCCCCCCCCCCCCCCCCCCCCCCCCCCCCTCTCTGAGAACCTTCTCCATGGAGACCATTGGCTTATGTTGCCAAGTTTCGAGGAGGTCGGCGGCCTCTCCCATTAAAACGAATGGGAGGAGATCACGACCTCCTCCCTTCAATCAAGAAGAGGTCGGCCAGCCTACTCTCGTTGGATGCAAGGAGGAGGTCGGCTGGGCCTTCTCCAATCAAAGCCCATAGAGGCGGCATCGCCTCCTCCAAGATCAATCTAGGGTTAGGTTAGTTAGGGTTAGGGTTAGGATTAGGGTTAGGGTTAGTTTTAGGGTTTCTTAGGAAATTGAAGAGATATATATATATATATATATATATATATATATTGTTTAGGGGTATTTTTGGTAATATATTAATTGTAGGAGGTTAGTTTTAGAAGAAATTTGTAATGTGTTAATTATGACTTATTAAATAAATGAAAAGTCAATTTTTTTACTTTTTATATAAGATGTTTTTTTAACTTAATTTAAAATTTAAGTCACAAAAACAAACAACACAAACCATTTAATTTAAGTCCTTAATCAAATTAAGATATAAGTGAGGAAAACGAACAGCCCCTAAGACATTGTGTTTTTTTTTTTTTTTTTTAAATCCCTCTAGATATGAAATGAGGCAAAAAAGAATTGAAAATTTTAAGTTAGAAAAATTGACTTTTAAGTTTTATTTGAGAAGGGAAAACTGAACAACTATTTAACACCAACTCCAGTAACGCCCTTAGAAAATATAACAATTACAATATTATTGTATTATAGAAAAAAAAACAGAGAAAAGAGATTCGCTAGCACAGTTCGGCGGCCATCGTCCTTCAGCAAGGAAAAGTGTTGGAGGAGGTAAAGAGGAAATCAGTGCCGTACCGTCGAAGGAGGGCGATGGTCTCCTCCTTACAGTTGAAGGATGACCAACCAGTGGCCTCTTTGTGTCTGGATGAAGAAGACGATCTTCTCCCGTTTACTATTTTTTTTATATTTATTTCTACATTATCCTCTATTTTGTTTCAAATCTATTCCTATTTCAAAAATAATTATGTTTTTATTTTTATTTTGAAAGAAATTATGTATTTATTTAGTAAATAGAAATGAATGATTTTTTATTGTTAAAAAATCATTAAAAAATGAATTAATTTCTACTTTGAATTTGGACGAAAATTTAAATATTAATATAATTAATAATTTAAACTATAAATATTATAATTACATAACCAATAGAATTATATTAATTACAAATACATAATAGTTATTAGGGTATAAATGTCTTGATACTAGATTTTGTAGATGGTCGAACTATGTGGTACGTCAAATGGGTCGGGTTATACTGGGCCCAGAGCAACTCAGTTGAACTGTTGGTTGTATGATGTCGACTGTCATCTAGCAATGGTCGTCTCAACTTTACTTATCCTGCAAAAGAGTTTAAACAGAGAAATATAGAATGAAAATGAAGAGATGGGGGTTGGAATATTAGCCTTAGGTGTGCTTGGGCTGAGCAATGATTGAGGACAATCGCGATGATGAGGATGATTGAATTCTGGTGGCCAAAATGTTCTGGTAGCAAAATTTCGGTATGCCTTTATAAGCTTTTTAGTATCAGAGTTTTCAAAGAGGTTTCTAATAAGGGAGCCCTCCTATTTATAGTGTTAGCTCACCTTAACGTTCACTTTGGCCATTCGTAGATAATGGGCGAGATTTCCTCTCTTTTGATTCATAGGTTACGAATTTCTGTAACTGACTGTAACTGAAGCTGAAACTTTGTGACCAAGTCTCTCAAGCCTTGTTGGCATAGAGTTTGGGTCTACCTGGGTCAGATGGGCCTGGAATGGCTTTATGAAGTTTCTTTGGGCTTCTGTTTGCATTTGGGCCTATGAGCCGTTTTTGGCTACCACAGTTTGTCCCCCACTCTCTAAAGAAATGTTAAAAGATTTAGAGAGTGATTTTCGCTGAGTCGACCACTAGTTTGGTTGATCAGTCAATCACTGAGTCGACTGTTGCTTTGGTCGACTGCTCTTGTCATCGAGTCGAATCATTGGATATTATCAGATCGTCAGATGAAGTCGAGTCTCGGAAGTAATTCGTCGGTTGACTAGTTCCGAAGGTAATTCGTCGGTCGATGATTTATGCTTAGAATAATATCGAAAAGTCCAATCGATCGAGATTTGGCAGTCATATCGATGGGATTGAAACGTTTAAGCTGACGTCAGGAGCATTAATTGGAGCGCTATTTTCAAGAAATAATTTTCGAATTTAAACCAGAGTGGTTACCTTGGTTAGTCGGCAAATGAAGGGGCGTTGACACGTGGCAACTAGGGTTTATATATTGGTTTATAAATAAACCGTTCCATTCGTTGGTACCCACTTTGCATAACTTGTAGTTCTTCAAACTCTTCCAACTTCTTCGTTGAAACTCCTGTGAAGCGCTGATACTACCCATTTCGTAGGATTTCTTCACGATCCTTTCTTGAATCTCTTTCAGGTTGGTAAAAAACTTTCCATTTTTTTTTGTTCTTGTGCATAAAACAAACTTATAAATCTGTTAGGAAGTAGATAGAATAGAAGAAGTTTTTTCTTTTTATGTTTACCTGAAACTGAAAATGCATGTTCTTCACTGGTTTTGTTGGCTTCTAATGTTTTGATCTATGTTGAGTTGATTTTACTTGAAAAGTGTTGTTTCTGCTTTGCGTGTATGTCGTTGCGATGAGAGTAGTCGTTTAAATTTGACAATAAGTAGATTCATTTCTTAGGGTTTAGTTGAACTTTAGGGGAGGACCCTTCATTTTAAAGAAACCCTAGGTGTTGATCGAAAAATCCTTAGGTTGTGATTGTAGCGCTTAGTTTTCGTCTGACTTGTGCATTTTTGCATCTGTCAGATTTTGGAAGTCATGTTGAACAACGATACAATTTCAGACCCTCTTACCAACTGGTCTTCCAATGACATGGAAGGTGAAGATAACAGAGGAGTCGACAGTAGACCACAAGGTGTCGACAGATTGGTCACGCTCAAGGATCCATCAAGGGTCGTCTCCGTAAATACTAGGGGTATGTTAGAGCAATGCGTTGTACGTGCTATGGCGTTGATGGTCGAACATCCGGAGCACGTAGAAATCGCTGAGGCATCGACTTCTGGTCGTCCTCTAGGTATCTTGAATAAGAATCCAGCTAGTTTATTCTCGAAGGAGAACTTGTGAAGTTTACAGGTGATTTATGGCATCCCCGATGATGTCGAACTTCGTGCGCCGGATGCACATGAGCAGGCCGACTGGGATGTACCTGGGTGGACTTGTTTTTACGAGTATACCCTTCGTTTAGGGTTTAGGTTTCCTGTCCCCCAACTGGTTCGATGAATGTTGGTGTACTACGACCTTGCACCTGGCCAGTTGATGCCAAATACTTGGAGGATATTATTAAGTTTGGGAGTTCTATGTGAGAGACGGAATGTGCAATTTGGACTAGGATGTCTCCTCCATAATTATTATATGAAGGAACATGTTGGCGACCAAGGTGTCATCCTGTTAGTACCTAGAGACAAAAAGAAAGAACTTATTACTAACACCACAACAAATGACCGTTATTGGAAAGATACCTTCTTCTTTGCGAGAGGTCCTCCAATTGACAGTCCTTGGGGAGAGCAATAGTATCAGTTTCGTCGAATTTGGAACCGATATGGTAAGCACTGTTTGAATGCCAGTTGTCGATTGAGTTTTTTTTTTTTTTTTTTTTGTCTGAATTACTAGTATTGATGAACTGTTTTTACAGAAATAAAGGGGGTAGAGAGTCGACCGGAGTGCGAAGTTGCTCCTGAACGTACTCAGGTTCTACTTGATATTCCTGCACATGAGAGAAGTTGTAAGGTATTGCTTACCGAAGGTAACCTTAAGCCTAGTCGCATGTGGAGATGGTCGATGTTAAGTAAACCGAGGGCACCGTATCCTCTCGTGAAGGATTTCGTGTCATATATATGGATTAGAAGGAGTTTTGAAATTCTTTAGTACGATCTGAGATTTTTGTCACCTTTAACTGATATTGAACGTCATTTCGCAGTGACGTCGATGGCGAGTGCACAACTGAACATCCCGGAACAAGCTCTATCGATCAAACTCTACAAGGATGAATTTGCTAAAAAACAGGCAGAATCAAAGAAGCAAGCTGCTGGTAAGTCAAAGGAGAGGGCTCCAGCAATGCTTGAGGAGATAGTTGAGTTGTCACCAGAGAAAAGCCCATTGAAAAAGAGGCAGAGGAAAGACTCTACTGTCGACCGTCAAAGGAAGGCAATCGCTAGGTCAAAAGGGAAGTCGATTGCAACGACGTTCGAGAAGGATTCTCCAATGAAGCTTCCTTCTCCTGAGTTTTCGTCGTTCAAGGAGCCGACAGAGTTCCTGGAGAAGTCGTACCAATTCCTTCTTCCTAGTGACGATAAGTATTTGAAAAGTAAGAAGATGGAAGATGCCTTCAATGCGGGTATTGTTTCATCGTTCCAGGCAAGCTTAGTTTGTAAATTTATGTCTTCTCATCAGTCGTTTCTTCTACTAATTCGACATATTTCGTTGCAGGCCATGCAAATGCAATTGCACCTTCACGACAGGTACAAGGCTGTCACCGACAAGTGTACAAAGCTTCGAAGGTCGAACGACGCCTTGCAGGCCGACAATGCAAAGCTGAACATGGAAGTGAAGGAGGTGAAGCAGAAGAGCCTGGCTCTTGAGGAGGAATGGAAGAAAATGGTCGACCGCCATCAATCTGAGATGAAGAGAGCTCAAGAAGAACACGAGAAGATTGTTGAAAGCTTAAAGAGTAGAGTGATGTCGATAGGAGCAGAGGCAGTGTGCAAGACCAGGGCGAAGCTTTTTAAGGAGTACTTGTCTGGTGCATACGCAGATTGGGATTCTAAAGAGATGTAGGAGGAGATAGATGACTATGAGGAGATGGAACGCCTGAAACTTGAAGAATCTCTTGCTGAACAAGGGGCGGTCGATGAAGTAGGTGATGGAGGTGTCGACAAAAGCCCTGGAAACGAGAATCTCGATGATGCTAAAGGTCAAAATACTGCTGTTACTGGTGTTGAGTCTACTCATCAAGATGCTCCAAAAGATTCTTCTACTTAAATCTCTCATTGTTATTATATTTTTTGTATCTATATTTTGTACGGCTGGATGATTTGGTCGATGCGACCTATTTTTATTTAGAACATTTGCTGTTATTTTGAGCCGACTTCTTTTTCTTTATCGATTGTGGAAACAATATGACCATCACATAATGGGGTTAACACAATGATGAAGTCTAACTGAATGAGATAAGCTTGTAAACTCATGCTCACTCTAAAGTCGAACGACATTAAATATTAATAATATCGTATGGAAATTGCGTACATGCGTTATTTATAGCTGTCGACATAGGAATCGCGTGATTGTTTGTTTAGTCGACAAGTTTATATGTAGTAATCGCGTAGGGTCATCAAGACTTTCCTTAAAAATTGATCGCATTCATGTGTTAAATGGTCGACAAGAATTTTGCATAATAATTTCGCGTACAAGCGTTTATGTGATCGACAAGACCTTTTTGCATAGAAATTTTGCGTACAAGCGTTTATGTGGTTGACAAGACCTTTTTACATAGAAATTTTGCGTACAAGCGTTTATGTGGTCGACAAGATCTTTTTACATAGAAATTTTGCGTATAACCGTTTATATGGTCGCAAAGACCTGTTTACATAGAAATTTCACGTACATGCGTTATATGGTCGACAATTGTCGTTTGAATCGACGTTTGTCCCCATTGCTATTCCCCCACTCTTAATATGCATTCATTGAAAGTTTAGGATATTGAGAGTTGATGTTGTAACTGCCGATTCGATATAGACTTCGATTTATGGATATCTGAAATGGACATTGCTTGTCGAAGTTGTAAGGATTCCCGTAGTTTTTAATTGGCTTATTTCGTGATCAAACCATATGTGGGGATCATGTAAGGGTAGCTTAGGAATATGTTCATGCTCAAGGCCCTTGCAAGTGTTAAGCACTCCAAAGGTATATGTTTAGTGCTTAATTTTCTATGAAGAGATTTAGAGCACACACTCACTTAGCATACTTGCTTTTGTGTGCATTCTCTTCACATGTCACTTTTCACACTTGCACTTCTTTGATTATATGTTGTTGTGTGTTTAGGTGTCGTGTAATTCGTTTCCCATTGTTATTCGGAAACGTCCGCGCATGCACCTTGTGTGCTTGTTTTAGCGCGAAGATCGCCGTTGGAGAAGCCCTTGACTTCTCCCTTGGTTTCACCAAAAGTGGTGAAACGGCGGTTTGGATCGGCGGCCTGGCCGCCGAATGAAACCGCCGTTTCATACCTGATTGATTTTATCTCTCGGGTTTATTCGGCGGTTTGAACGGCGGTTCCGAAACCGCCGTTGGTCCCCTGTTGTGTCAGGTCCAAATCGGCGGTTGGATCGGCGGTCGGTGGCCACCGAATGAAACAGCCGAATGTCCCCTGTTTCTCTCGGGATGAATTCGACGGTCTCATTCTGCGGCCTGGCCGCCGAATGAAACCGCCGATCGGCAAGTTTCAAGGGCAATCTCGTCTTTTCACTCAGCCATTTCTTGGGCTCTATAAATACATCTTTTTCTCTTGTTCTGATAATTACTCTTATTTTATCAAGAACCCTACTTTCAAAAGAGAGAAAAAGCAAACAAGATTGCTACTTTAAACACTCAAATCAATTCCAAATTGCATCATATTTCGTATTCTATCTTCTATACTCATATAGGATAGATCCATGCATGGTCTTGAATCATCACATCACTCTTGGTATGTTCTTCATTAACTTCATCTAATTTTAGTGTTGTTCATATTTGGAAATCTATATTTATTACTTGTATGTTTTTGATCATATATTAAATACAAGTTAGAGATTGATTTGTGATGAAAATGATTGGGTGTTATTTTGTGATAGCTAATTAATCTTTGTTCATCTTGATTAGCTAAGCTTTATGACATGTCATTTAGCTCATAATATCTAGGATTGATTTAATTGAATATTCATCATCTTAGATAAGCATATAGGGTTCCCTTGCTCTATGTTGCATTTTGGATATTTCATTATATTCACTTAAGGTTGTAATCTCTTCATTGAGATTTAAGTCTTGTGTGTAGCTTCCGGGATTAGGTTGCTTAGATCGCAAGCAAATTGGACTAGGTTCACTCATACCGGAATTAGGTAGGTGTGTGATTACTTCCAGGATTAGGTTGTAATCGTTTACACATTTAGTGGATTCGAGGTTCGAGTGTGGCTTACTTATTAGCCCGTGGTTTTTCCCGTGAGGGTTTCCACGTAAAAATCAAGTGTTGATTTATATTTTCCGCACCATATTACACTTGCTAGTTTATATTGACTTGAGGGCATTTTCGTAATCTTGTTCATTAAACGAAAATTGGGTAAATTTGTTTAAAATCTATTCACCCCCCCTCTAGATTAATACTATACACACTATAATTAGTTTCAGAAGTCGATAGCAAGATGTGATATATATATATATATATATATATATATATATATTGTGAGCTCAGTTCTGCACTTAGTTGCACTAAGTTTTCATCATTGCTCATTGTTGGTCGAATCGTTAGTTTTGCAGTATCGATAAAATGGACAAGTAAAATAGTGGAAATAAATATAGAAAAAGGGAGTTTATAAATGGTACTGCTTTAGATGTGGAACGTTCCAGCTGTTATGCCGCTCTCGACCGTCGAGCCCCCGTAATTTGTATGTTCCTCGTCTGACGACATCTTTTATTTGATATGGGCCTTCCCATGTCGGCCCCAGTTTCCCAGCGCCTTCCTCTCTTGTGTTTTGGAAGCCTCGTCGGAGTACCCAGTCGTTGACTCTGAAAACCCTAGCACGTACTTTTTTATTGTAGTGTTGTGCGACTTGCTGTTGGTATGACTGGATTATTATAGCAGCACGGTCTCGATGTTCGTCTAGGTGATCGAGTTCGAAACTGAGCTCCAGACTGTTCTGTTCTTCGTTTGGGTTTTCACTTCGAGCTGTCACTAGCCGTGTCTCTATTGGGATCACTGCTTCAGAATCGTAGACGAGTGAGAAGGGAGTCTCGCCAGTCGACCGTCGTGGAGTTGTTCTGTACGACCACAGAATTTCTGGTAGTTTTTCTGCCCACTTGCCTTTTTCTGCCTCCAGTCGACTGTACCTAGTCTCGACATCGAGTAAAGTTTTGCTGACGTAGTAGACTGGGTGCTAATTGTTATCTTCTTCTCGAACAAGTACGGCACTTACCGCTGTGTCAGACACCGCCAGATATAAGAGTAGTGTTTCGTTGTCCTTGGGTTTTGACAGTAGTGGAGGCGACTTCAAGTAAACTTTCAAGTCTTGTAACGCTCTTTCGTAATCGTCGTTCCACTCGAATGTCTTATTTTTTTTAGGGTGTTGAAAAATGGAAGGCACCTTTTGGACGACTTTGAGATGAACCGGCTCAGTGCTGCTACACGACCAGTAAGTTTTTGTACGTCTTTGATGCATCTTGGTGATTCGATGTTTTCGATCGACCGTATTAGATCTGGGTTGGCTTCGACACCTCTTTGGGTGACCTGATAACCTAGAAACTTCCCTGAAGATACGCCAAAAGAGCATTTAGTGGGGTTAAGTTTCATACCGTATTGGTCGAGTACGTCGAACTACTGTCTTAGATGGTCGATGTGTTGCCGAGCGACTAAGGATTTGACCAGCATGTCATCGATATAGACCTCCATTGTCGATCCAAGCATCTTGGCGAACATCTTGTTGACCAGCCTCTAGTATGTTGCACCTGCATTTTTTTAAACCAAATGGCATTACTTTGTAACAAAAAATACCTCTTTCTGTGATGAAGGCAGTTTTCTCTTGGTCGTTAGGATGCATCAAGATCTGGTTGTAGCCTGAATAAGCGTCCATGAAGCTTAACAATTCATGCCCTGCAGTTGCATCGACCAGCATGTCGATGTGCGAGAGTGGGAATGAGTCTTTGGGGCATGCTTTATTGAGGTTGGTAAAGTCGATGCAGACTCGCCATTTCCCATTTTTCTTCTTCACTACCACGACGTTTGTCAACCAGTCTGGATATTTCACCTCTCTCACAGAACCAATGTCGAATAATTTTTGTATTTCCTCGTTGATCACCTTGTTCCTCTCAGGAGTGAATTTTCTCCTTTTTTGTTTCACTAGCTGGTGATCTGGGTCAACTTGTAGTCGATGAACCATTACTTCTGGGTCGATACCAACCATGTCTTCGTGTGACCAGGCAAAGCTATTGTGACGTTCTTTCAAAAATTCGATCAATTGTTTCCGGATGTCGTCTGGTAACCTGGATCCGATGAAGATTTTGTGATCTAGCTGATCGGGGTCGATGGATACCTCGTCGAGTTCTTCTATGTTTGGCTTGTTCGGGGTCAACTCGACCTTGGCTTCCTGTAATTGCTATAATTCTTGTCTCTTCTTTTTTATGGCGTTCTGATAGCATTCTCTAGCTGCTCTTTGTTCTCCTTTGATTTATTTTACCCCCCACTTGGTAGGAAACTTGATCATCTGATGGTATGTCGACGGAATCACCTTTAGCTCATGTATCCATGGCCTACCAAGGATGGCGTTGTATGGGGATTGACAGTCGAGCACTAGGAAGTTAATGTACAAGTTGACTCCTCTCTGCATATACGGGTAACACGATTTCGCCAAGTGTGCTTTTTTGTTCTCCACTGAACCCTGTCAACATGGTCATTCGACGACTAAGCTTTGACTCGTCGACCTGCATTTCTCTCAGAGCACTATTAAACAAAATGTTGCAAGAACTGCCATTGTCGATTAAAATGCGTTTAGTTAAACAATTAGCAATATGTAAAGAAATAACTAAAACATCATAATGGGGAGAAAACAAATCTGATTTATCTGTCGACCTAAAGGTGACAGTTTCGTCGACTTTGGATGGATGTTCCCGATTTGGCTGGATTTCTGTGTTTGACACTTGTCGTGTGTGCCTCTTGGCTGCTGAGTAGCTTACGCCATTGACTTCAGATCCACCCGAAATGCAATTGATCACCCTGTCTTGTCTAGGAGGTTTTGGAGGACTGTCGACTGCACTGGTTTGCCTTTGGTCGTCGCGTCTTGCGTATGTTTGTTTACCCTTGTCTGTTAGGAATTCCTGTAGGTGTCCCTGTTTTAAAAGTTCTGCGACTTTGAATTTTAGGGCGATGCAATCTTTTGTGCGATGGCCATGATCTCTATGAAACTCGCATCGCAGTTTCGGGTCTCGATGTTTGGGTAGTGCATTCATCTTTCGTGGCCACTTGACTGTTTTTTCCCATTTCCCTCATTACTGCTACAAGATCGACTAGCTTGATGCTGAGGTTATATTCTGGGGCTTCTACTCGTGGTCGACTAGACCTTGTGTTGCCACGCCCATGAGAATTCCTCTCGTTGGATCCCTCATGTCGCGACTGGGTATTTCTTCTGTCGCTCGTCCGGTATGGTTCCGACCGTCTGTTGTTAGACCTCCTATCTACTCGATCATTTTGCCGATTTCCGTAATAGCTGTTGTTGGCATGACCGATGTAATTTGCTTCATCTGCTTCCCATTTGATTTGAGCCCATGCTTTTGCTAGTACATCTTCCATTGTCCTGCATGGATATTTAGTGAGTTCTTTATATAAGTCGGAATCAAACCTGAGGCCTTTCCTGAAGGCATAGATGGCGGTCGCTTGGTTGCAATGCGGGATCTGCACTTTCTCCCTGTTGAAGCGTCCGACATAAGTCCTCAAGTTTTCGCCAGCTCTTTGCGTTATAGTGTAGAGGTCGTCCGACTGTTTTTCTAGCTTGCGGCTGCTCGCAAATTGCTCCACGAATGTGTCCGTCAGCTGCGCAAAAGAATCAATGGAATTATTAGGTAAATTAGTGTACCATTGTAAGGCAGGACCACTGAGGCTAGATCCGAAAGCTTTGCACATGCACGCTTCTCTTAGGTCGTGTGGAATTGCAGCGGTGAACATCCTTTGCTTGTACTGTGCTATATGGTCGTCTGGATCGGTCGTCCCCTCATATTGCTTTATGTTTGGGAAGTTAAACTTCTTGGGCATCTCGATGAGAGCAATTGCATCGACGAAGGGTGAGTCAGCAAAGCTGTTGGCTGTGCTTTTCTTGATGGGAGCCGGGACTCTTGGGATTCTCTAGATGAGAGCCTCCATTTCTGCAAACCTGCAAGAGAATTCCAAATTAGCAGTTAAATGTGAGTCGAGCCCGGGTTTTACCAATCCCGGTGTTGACTGGAGTGACACGGTCGTCCGATGGACGTTGTCTGGTTGTTGATTCATCACTGGGTCTTGTTCGTTTAACATTTCATTCCGAGCCGGCATGTTGTTGAGGTCGATTTTGACTCGATTTGTCTGAGGCATCGACTGGTTCTGCTGATCACCCGGATTGGTGTTTGGTACGATGGCATTGCCTGGTGCTCTTGGAGCTGTTCGATCGACAACCTGTTCGCCATTGTTAGCCAAGATTGGACGCTCCGACGTCGTTGAGTCTGGTACTACTCCGTCGACCAGGGCTCTCAGCTCTTCATTTGTCGCTCGGATCGCTGCATTCTATGCTTCGAGCGCCTGCAATTTCTCAGCGTTCGCTGTCATCTGAGCAGTCAACGCAGCAATCTGTTCTTCGATAGTTGGGATTGATCCACTTCCAAACATATTGATCGGTGATTTGATTTGAGTTCAAAGATAGTTGCAATGGGCCCCACGGTGGGCGCCAAACTGTAGATGGTCGAACTATGTGGTACGTCAAATGGGTCGGGTTATTCTGGGCCCAGAGCAACTCAGTTGAACTGTTGGTTGTATGATGTCGACTGTCGTCTAGCAATGGTCATCTCAACTTTACTTATCCTGCAAAAGAGTTTAAACAGAGAAATATAGAATGAAAATGAAGAGATGGGGGTCGGAATATTAGCCTTAGGTGTGCTTGGGCTGAGCAATGATTGAGGACAATCGCGATGATGAGGATGATTGAATTCCGGTGGCCAAAATGTTCTGGTAGCAGAATTTCGGTACGCCTTTATAAGCTTTTTAGTATCAGAGTTTTCAGAGAGGTTTCTAATGAGGGAGCCCTCCTATTTATAGTGTTAGCTCACCTTAACGTTCACTTTGGCCATTCGTAGATAATGGGCGAGATTTCAGGAGAGATTTCCTCTCTTTTGATTCATAGGTTACAAATTTCAGTAACTGGCTGTAACTGAAGCTAAAACTTTGTGACCAAGTCTCTCAAGCCTTGTTGGCATAGATTTTGGGTCTACCTGGGTCAGATGGGCTTGGAATGGCTTTATGAAGTTTCTTTGGGCTTCTATTTGCATTTGGGCCTATGAGTCGTTTTTGGCTACCACAGATTTCAGATATTGACATTCAGATATCAAAATAAAAATAAAAAAACATATCATCCAGATTTAAGATTTCAGTCACTATTTTGACTGAAGTCTCTACTTCAGTCGATTTCAAACCTATCCCGACTTCAGAGAAAAAAATAAACGCTACCTTAGTATTCTACTTATAAAGAATGGAGTCGGAGAAAAAAAAAACGAAACTTGAATCCATATAATTGGATGATGAAATTACATCTTTTGTCTGATTTAATCTAACTTCACTTTTTTTTAATCATCTTATTTATACTTTAAGTTCTCTAATTTCTTGCTCATTTTTTAACGAGGAGGCTTCTTCATCATCTGTAATATCAACATTTGATTTCAAGTGAGTATCGTTAACAATTTCAACCAATTCAGATCCTTGGGAGCTTTTTGATGGCAATATCTGAGTTTTCTTCTTCATCTCCTTGTTTTTACCCCAAAGCACCATATATAATCCACAAACAATCAACACTGCTCCTAGCATGCTGCCATTAATATAAAATATATGATTTCAGTTCAGGTTAAAATCATTGTTTTTCTCTTGCATGTTATGCGTTTATGCTTAAATATAAGGGCATTATCACTAAAGTCCCTACTTTTTCATGAATTGTCACCTATTTAAACGTCTTTGTCATATTAGTCACTTTAGTAGCTTGTTTTTTTTTCAAAATACATCACTTTAGTCCATTTAACTAAAAAACTAACGGTCAACTATAATAGAATGTATAAAAATACAATTTTACCCTTTATTGTTATGTTTTTATTTTTTATTTTAGTCCCTCTAGTTTCAATAATAGATGGTCAGCCCCTGAAAAAAATTAAAACGCTTCCATCAGGGATCGAACCTTCAACCTTAATATTAAAATCTACAAGCATTAACCAGCTAAGCTACTCTAGCTCATTGATGAAGGTTTGATGATTTAAATATATATATATAGTTATATAATTAGTTTAAACTAATTTAAATCTTTTTATATAATTTAAAATCAAAGCCCATAATTTTTTTTCTTTCTTTTTTTGGTTTTTTTTTTCTTTTCAAAAAATATATTATTTCAATTTGATAAAAATAAAAATAAAAAAAAAAACATAGAAAATCAAAGCCCATAAATTGAAAAGGGAAAAAAAATCATATATAATAATAATATATAAAAACATAATTTTAAATAAACTCATATATAATAATAATAAACTCATATTTATATAATTTAAAATAAACTCATATATAATAATAATATATAAAAACATATTTATGAGAATGAAAAAGAAAATAACAAAACAAAAGGAAAAAAAAAAAGGAAAAACAAGAAAAAAAAATTCAATTTATGGGATTTGATTTTCTAGGTTTTTTTTTTTTTTTTTTTTTTTTTTTTTTTTTTTTTTTTTATCAAATTGAAATAATATATTTTTTGAAAAGAAAAAAAATCCAAAAAAAGAAAGAAAAAAAAAATTACGGGTTTTGATTTTATGGGTTTCCTTTTGTTTTGTTATTTTCTTTTTCATTTTCATAAATATGTTTTTATATATTATTATTAAATATGAGTTTATTTTAAATTATATAAACATATTTTAATTAGTTTAAACAAATTATATAACTATATATACATTTAAATCAACAAACCTTTAATAATGAGCTAGAGTAGCTAAGCTGGTTAAAGCTTATGACCTTTAACCTTAAGGTTGAAGGTTCAATCCCTGATGGAGGTGTTTTAACTTTTTTCAGGGGTTGATCAACTATTATTGAAACTAGAGGGACTAAATTAAAAAATAACAATAAATGGTAAAATTGTATTTTTACACATTCTGTTATAGTTGACCGTTAGTTTTTTAGTCAAATGGACTAAAGTGATGTATTTTGAAAAAACAAGGGACTAAAGTGACTAATATGGCAAAGACGTTTAAATAGGTGACAATTCATGAAAAAGTAGAGACTTTAATGATAATACCCCTAAATATAAATAGACCTATAGATAGTTTATTTTAAATATTTGAATATTATTACAGACATCTCCTAATTCCACTATAAATATTATTTAGATTTTGTCCAATTTTTTTTTTTTTCAAAAAAACATCTATTCAAAAGAGATTAGTGATACTTTCTCTCTTATGAGTAAAAAAAAAGAGCGGTGCTATTGGCAACCCACTAATGATCTTATAATACCCCGGTTTTTAAAATTCAAAAATTTATTTGATATATTTCCAAAATTACCCTTTTTTATTTATCTTCCAAACTTAACTCACCCCATAAATCTCTCTCTCTATATATATATATATAAACTCCTCTCTCTCTCTCTCTCTCTCTCTCTCTCTCTCTCTCTCTCTTTCTCTCTCTCTCTCTCTCTCTCTCTCTCTCATCCACCACCACTTCATTGTATCATTGTTTTTTTCATTCATGTTGTTTATCATACAGGGAAGATAAAAAAAAAAATTATTTGATCATATTGTGTTCATTTGAGAGCAAAAAAGAAAAGAAAATTCTCAGTGACAAAGAAAAGAAAAAAAAAATTAACACAAGTGACTTCAAGCTTACTTTTAAATAATGATTGCTTTGAAATGCATGATGTTATCCGTTTCTTTAATAATATAAGTTGTATGCAACACTACAAAAAAAAAGGTCTTTTCCGACGGCTAAATGCCATCGAAAAAGACCATTTCCCGTCGGAAATACGCTTTTTCGACGGGAAAAGGCCGTCTCAGGCCGTCGCAAATACGATTGTCAGAAATAACTAATTACTGACGAGCCGTCAGAAATACTACCATTTTCGACGGCCATGGCCGTCGGAAAAGATGAAATTACTGTCGGTAATAGTAATTCAAGGTGGTCAAAATTACTTATATTTCCGACGGCTTTTACCACTATTTCCGACAGTAATAAGCCGTCGAAAATAGTCGAATTTTAAAAAAAAATGGTGCGACTCGACTTGATAGTCGCCACGTCACACAGCAACTTTAATTCCATGAAATTCGTATGGTTTGAACCCATGACTTGGATGATAGTAAAGGGTTACCTTTACCATTTTGCTATAACTTTATATCTGATATGTTTTGCATACTATTTATATATAAGCTATTGATATGTTTGTATAATATCTAATTAAATATATTTTTTTGTATACTATTTAAATATAACTATTGAGATATTTAAAAAAATATATATATTTTATTAAAATTATTAGAGTTTGTTTTAAAAAATCTGATATAGTAGTGTCACTAAATATAATTAAAAATAACTAAATGTTCTTGTGATTACTAATAATTTTGCTATATTTTATATTTAGTTAATTTAGTAAGATGTGTCCATAAAGTAATTCGAATTAAATTTTAGCATTTCCAATGACACTTTTTATGTTGTTAAAAAAGTGGTTAATATTGACAGCTTATTTGACTATTTTCGGACGGCCCAAAAGCCATCGGAAAAGCTGTATTGTTTTTTTTTTTTTTTTTTTTTTTTTTTCGACGGCACAAAAAGTCCCACAAGTCATTGGCATAACTCGATAATTTGACACAACCCGAATCAATCTTGCAAATGTCATGTACGAGGGCGTTGTAATGTTCCTTTACATCCCTATGTGACTTTCCCGGCAGTTGACTGTCGATATTTTACCATCGGGCAATTTCTCAAGATAAAAATGCTTATAATAAGAGGGAGTTTCTAAAGAATGACATAAATATCTCACAAATCCCTTCATCATAATCCTAACAAATGTTTTGTGTATTTCTGTTGTATCAAAGTGTTCACTCTTGATTTTTGCACATATATGTTATTGTCCGGATAGCAATTTAGGGAAAATCAGGCGTATTAAATGCATACTACGAAATAGAGTTTATATAATTATTTTATCTAACTTTTTATTTTTCAAGAAAAAATAAATTATGAAATTTTTATTTGTACGAATTATTTGAAGAAACTTTATATAAAAAATACGGTTTTAACACTAAAATAAAAAATTGGTCTTTTCCGACGGCATTAGCCGTCGGAAAAGACCATTTACCGTCGGAAATGTAGACTATTTCCAACGGCATTTAGGCTGTCGGAAAAAATGTATTACTTTTTCCTCATTTCCAATGGAACAAAGACTATTTCCGACGGAAAAAAGACTATTTCCGACGGCTTTTAGGCCGTCGGAAATGTGGTATCATATTTTTTCTCATTTTCGACGGCACTGAAATGATCGTCGGAAATGGTACATTTTCCGACGGTAATTAGTGCCGTCGGAAATAGTTCATCACTGATAGGTTTTTTTTTTTTTTTTGTAGTGCAATAAAATAAGCAAATAAAATTAGGGTTTAAAGCATTAAAAAAAAAATAAAAACTTTTTTTTTTTTTTTCCAGATAAACACATTATTCATGGATGTGAGGTTTTATTATAATTTAATTTGATCATATTGTAATAAACGAAATGAAGGGAAAAGAAATTGCAATTGAGGGGTGCTGGATGTGTGTGTGAGAGAGAAGGTATTTTTTTTATTTTTTTTTTTGAAGATATATAGAGAGCATTATGAGGTGAGTTAAGTTTGGAAGAGAATTAAAAGGGACAGTTTAGGAATTAAATCAAGTAAATTTTTGAATTTTAAAAGAAATCTTCTCCTTACAATCCACAAATTATCTATTCACTCTCCAATTTTTTTTTTTTATTAATGACAATTTTAACCTAAATTAAAATTACTAAACAAGACCAAACAAATTTAAAGACACTCCAAACTAATTAAATTATATATATAAAAAAAAAAATCTCTCTCATAAATCATTAGATTAAATATTATGTATTAAACTCTATCTCTTAAATATGTTATTACCATATTAAACACTCTCTCCTAATTAATCTCTCCCCATTTTTCAAAAAAAAAAAAAAAAAAAAAAAATCATATTTCCATAATTTCTCGATCAATCTCTGATTAATAGTTAAAGAAAAAAAAAAAAAACTTATGAATATTTTAGTTTTTTACTAACAGTAATATATATATATATATATATAGTCTTTCTATTGTCAATTCGTCCTGACAATAAATATATCAGGACGAATAATGTGAACCACAGATTATGGAGAAGTTTTGACAAGTGCATACACTTTGAGTCAAAGTATGTAAGTCTAGTGGTCCACATTTTTCGTCCTGATATATTTATTGTCAGGACGAACTGATAATAGAAAATCTGTATATATATATATATATATATATATATATATATATTAAAAAGTCAATTTTTTTTTTTAAAAAAAAAGATATATGAAAACTTGAATTGTTTCAACTAGAGTCGATTAAACTAAGAATTTCTAATACTAATGAAAGAATTAAAGTTCTCTAGGAAATCACATACCTACAAGAGTAATAAATTAAAAACATTTTTCTTATTTCGATTTTTTGTTTAAAAAAAAATAAGGAACTTGTTTTTTGAGTTTTTTTTTTTTTTTTTAATATATACATAAATATAGTTCCTAAAAATCAAGCTTATTAGTAATTTTTTTTTCTTAACAATTAGTTTTGCTTGAGAAAGAATGGAGATAGAAAATTAGAAATATGTATTGAAGGAGAGAGAGTTTAAAATGGAAATTAAAAATTTAAGAGAGAGTATTTAATATGCAATAATTAATCTAATGATTTAGGAGAGATAATTTCTTTTTTTAATAATTTAATTCAAAAAAGATAAAAAGGATAATCTTGTAATAAAATAAAGTGTCTTTAGAATTTTTTAAAATTTAAATTTTGAGAATGAAGTGTTTTTAAAAAAGAAGTGTAAAAAGAAAAAATTGAATTGTCAAAAGAAGCTCTCATTTTAAAAACGGGGGCATTATTAGATCATTAGTGGGTTGTCAATAGTACCACTCAAAAAAATATATAATAATATATAAATATTTTTAGTGAAAATTGTACAAAATGACAACATATATTATATGAAATATGCTTTTAACCATATATGAATTTTTAATCGTTATTAATCACGTTGTAAAATCTCTTTTCAGTCTATAAGCAAAAATTACAAAAATAACCATGTAACATCTTTTCTATTTTTTTCAACAAAAAATTGAAACCTTGACAAAAATGCGACATCTTGAAGAAAACGTGACATCTTGGTTTTTTTTTATTTTTTTATTTTTTTTTATTTTTTATTTTATTTTATTTTATTTTTAAATCTAAAAATTACTAGAATAGCACCTCAAAAACCTTTTTTATTTTTTACTTTTTGTATGAGAAAATTATTGAAACATCTCTATAGAAGGGTGTTTCGGTAATTTTCTCATTTATTTTATTTTTCTCTTCTACAAATGAACAATGGTGTCGGGAAGGGCATGCCTTGATGGCAATGTTGTCGTGCTTAAGCACATGATGCCCGGGCACAACGTCGCCTGGGTGTGCGATACCCAAGAGCGATGTTGCTTGGGAGCGCGATGTCCGGGTGACTTTGCCTTGGCTCACGCTGGCCAAACAGTGCACCGTCGACTCTTGGGCTTGGGGGTGCATTCGTCGAGCGGCACATGCCCATGCATTGCTGTCTCGATCGTAGTAGGGAGTTGTGAGAGAGAGATGAAAGATAAGAAACAGTTTCAGAGTGTTCTTACATGAGGGTATTTGGGTAATTTTATAAAAATATGGTTATTAACGATTAATTTTTCGTATACGATTGAAAACAAAAGTCTAATATTTTGAATGACTTTTTTCCCCATATTCTTAAGGCAATAGAGAGTTGGTAAATGGTATTTAAATAAGAAAAAGGCTTCTAAGGGAAAAATGTTAATATGTGTCAATGTGTCATGAGAATTGAAAAAAATAACTATTCTTTAAAGATTCACGAAGTCGTGCATTAATATATTAAAGAGTAATTGGCACAAATTCCCCCTCGAATGTATATGAATTTACATGTTGCCCCCTATACTTTTTTTTTTAGGCATGTTGCCCCCTGAACTATCACTTTATTGGTAGAACAAGAGTAAAAATGCCCCCTCAGGGGAGGGCATTTTTACTCTTGTTCTACCAATAAAATGATAGTTCAGGGGGCAACATGCCTAAAAAAAAAGTTTATGGGGCAACATGCAAATTCATATACAGTCGAGGGGGGATTTGTGCCAATTACTCTATATTAAATTATTTATTTTTCTTTTAGGGGACACGTGTGATTGTGTTAACATATGACCCATTAAATAACGATAAATGAAAAATATATACCTTCCAAGGTGCATGTTTTCGTCCAAGACCAAAGAGCCTGCAACTGTGACTAGCAAAGGGGACAAAGGGTTGAAAATGGAGATAAAAAGTGGGCCTCTTCTCACTACACACCATGCAATGAGTGCCACAGCCACTCCAGATGTTACAATTCCCTTCAAAAAAAAAATATTTCTAATTAGTAGGAAACATTAACCATCAATAATATGATCATTTTATGATACTCAAATGATCATTTTTTGAGTTGTGTAAATATACCGAATAAGCAGCTGTGTAGAGTCTAATATTGAGGTTCAAGTTCCAGTCTTTAGTTTGTGTGTTCATGCATAAAGCAAAGATAACACATTGGATGGATCCCATTAAAGACATCAGAGCTGTGCTCGAGTAATGGCATGGATATCTCCTACTCATCTTGCCCTATAATGTTTTCACCTTGTTAGAATAATAAAGCGTACTTGTGTGTCATAGTGTGTATATATATATATATATATGAGAGGTTCTATCATCAACATATGGCTGTGGTTGGTCGTCCTGAAATAAAATTATAATTTCAGGATGACCTGATGGGTGAATCTCCCTAAGTAAATATACACAGATATGCCCACCATAAGGGTTCTACAAGATTATCTACATAGCTGCAATAATCACCATTCACCAATAATCTCCACAAGAGCAGTAGCCATCTCTGAAGTGGTGAAAAACTTTATATATAGAGAGCTAGAGAGAGAGAGAGAGACTGGAGTGACCTGAATGATCAACCAAATTGCGTAAGAGAAACAACAGCAGATAGCTAAAAAAGAACCCAACACGTGGCTTTTTGTTGGTGGAGGTGAATCTGATGTCATTTGATGACTATTCTGGTGCATTAAGTCAACATGCGTTGACCATATAACAATCTGTTGCCCTTTATAGAAAGTGAGAAGCATTGCCCCTCCTATGCCCATCAATGTCCCCAAAACCTTGGCATTCCCACTCATACTTCCTATTCCCACTTCCTCCATCCTGCCATTAATTGCCAATACTTAATGTTACATCAAATTTTGATTATAGACTTTTAATATAGGGGTACCCTTTAGTGCACTGTCGCACCTATATACCCATTATGATCATACATTTTTTTGACACCATCATATGATCAATTCATATGTGATTATATACATATAAATTTGAATTAGTTTTCAACTTGTAAAGTTACATTAGATCTAACTAATATATATGTTCGAGTTTGATAATACTTTCAAAAAAAAAAAAGTACTTCTATAAAGATATTTAAAAATATTCTATCAAATGGTTCTTATATAATTTTATCTATTCATGAGCTTTTTTTAACAATTAGAAAATAAATAAATAGATGAAGATGTACGTTCGTTATTAATTATTTACCCATGTTATTAATTATATATATACCTAAAAGAGACAGCCAGAACAAAGGTAACGGCAGGAATGAGATTAGTTACAGCAGAAGCAAATGATGCAGATGTTAAGTACAAGCTTTCTATGTACAAATTTTGAGCCAATAGACCCCTGAAATCACAATAATAAACATAAGGAAATTTAATTAAACTTGAAATAGTATGAAAACTATTCAATAAAAAAAATAATAATAATAAAAAAAAAAAACCTAGAGAGGAGCAGTGACTTACCCAAATAATCCACAAAGGAAAGCTTGGAATAATATCACCCATGTAAGTTTTGGCCTATTATTCCTGTAATTCATGACCTAGTGAGTAATTATATATGTAAATGTTTTTGGTATTTATCTCAAAAACCATTATATATATATATATAACTAAATTAATTAATACTACAAAATAGACTTAAAAATAGTATATATATATATATATATATATAAAGTTAATTAAAATAACCTTTCGAAAATGAGAGCAAGAGGAGCAATGAAGACAGTGGCAAACATCATCCTGTAAGCAACAAGAACCCTCAAATTCATACCATCATTTGCTGCAAGTTTGTAGAATATATTCATCCCTGCATATGCTATTTGAACCACCACCATCACCATCACTGGCTTCACTCCTTTCAAAGCCTCACACATTTCTATTGGTCCCATCTTCTTCTTATATAATTTCATGTATATATATATATATATATATATCCAGAGAGAGAGAGGGAAGAAATTGTCAGAGATTTTATGGCACCAGAGCTAAAACTAAGAAAAGATTTTAATATATTATTTTCTTTATTCTTTTTATATGTCAAGTGTAAAGAAAAAGTTTACTAGTATCATTTGATCTCATGATTATGTTTAAATAATACAAGTTTTGGTCGTCGCACCTGCAAGGCACATGCTTGTTTTCATATTCTTAATTAAATAATATGTACTATGTCCTTCATACTTTCACCATTGAGATCGTAAATTCGATCAAATCTTATCTCTTCCACAAACCTAAAATCAGACGTAGTTGTATCATGACTCATGAGTAACAGAGAGGAAAAGGCCAAAAGGGTAAGAAACAAGCTGTTTTTTTTTTTTTTTTTCAAAATAAACGTAATTCATATACAAGAGGGAAACATACAAAAGGGGCTGGTATGCAGCCACAAGGACTCCGTAACAGAGGAGGAGGCCAAAGAGGCAAGATTGTGAGCCAAGCTATTGCCGCTACGGGGGATAGCATGACATTTACACACACCTACATCTCTAAAAAAAGGCCTTAATATCTTTGATAATAAAACAAGCATCACCGAAAATCAGGAGATGAAGAATTCAGCGCGGATGCAATAAAGGAGGCATCAACCTCGACAAGCTGGACAGTGAGATTTAATATCTTGGCTAGAAGGAGACCTTCACGGAGAGCCAGGAATTCGCCAAGTTCTGCAGTAAAGGACCCCGCAATTGGTTTTGAGATTACAGCCATAACCTTGCCATTGCAGTCCCTGATGGCTGCACCCACCCCAGCAAAAGGAGCACCCTGGAGGATAGAGACATCAGAGTTCAATTTTAGGGAGTCCAGCGGGGAGGTGGGGGGCAACTAGGGCTTGGGAAGCTTGGAGGAGGAGGGCTTGTTTGGGGGCCTTAAAGCTGAGCACGTGCCTTGTAAATCCAATAGAAAGTCCCTTGCCCAAGAGACAAGATCAGAAGGAAGCCTCACACGCCCACCATTAAAGACAACATTCCTATTTTCCCAAATGCTCCACATGACAACACAAGCCAAAGCAAGCTCATCCTTGCTAAATCTTGATAAAACCCCTACCAAAGTATCAAGGACCGGGAGTTCCGTAAGGCTTTCTAAGAAAGTATCAAAATGAGTGTAGCCCCAAACCTTCTTAGCCTTTTTGCACCAGAGAAAGGCATGAGACACATATTTTGTGCCCTGACCACACAATTTGTAGCAATCATGGTCCACCACCTTCCTTTTCCTAAGGTTGAGGAGAGAAGGTAAGGCATCTTGGCAAGCCCTCCAAGCGAAGATCTTGATCTTTGGAGGCATGTTAAGGTTCCAAAGAGCGGCCCACCACTTGTGGTTGACAGAATGGGAAGAAGGAGAAGCGCGAATCTTACCCTCCGCGGCGAGCCTATAACCACTCTTGACAATGAAGAGGCCTTTTTTATCGAAGTGCCAGGAAAGGAAATCATCCCCACCCCTAGCACTAATAGGAATTGATGATATAGCCTCTATATCAATGGGTTGGAAAGACTGGTTTGGCTTCACACTATTCCAGCAATGGTTGTCACTATCAATCAATTCAGCGACTCTCAAATCAGGCCCACATTGGGGCGAAACATGCATGAAAAAAGAGGGCCTAGGGATCTAGGGGTCCGAGAAAATCCTAACAAACGAGCCATTGCCAATCTTTAACGCAGCCCTTTCAAAAGGAGAGATCGATCCCACATGATGCTTCTCCAGCTGTAAGAGCAACTCGGTTTCATGGAAGCTTGGAGGAAATCATTCCTTCTGAAGTACTTTGCTTTAAAGACCTGAGCGACCAGAGAATCAGGATGATGAAGGATGCGCCAGGCTTTTTTCTCCAAAAGGGATTGGTTGAAAAGAGTGAGGTCTTTAAACCTCAGCCCTTCATTGCTCTTGGGGAGGCACATATTATCCCAACTGACCCATCTAGTTTTTCTTTTCCCATCCTTTGACCCCCACCAGAATTTGGAAATTAAGGCACCAAGCTCTTTGCATAGGCAGAAGGAGAGCTGAAAAATATGTAAGTCGTGCAACGGAAAAGAGTTAGTTTTTAAATTAATAAAAACAAATTAAGAACGATAGATTTCAAAAAATTTCTATCGTCTTTTTAGGACCTTTTGTATATACGTGAATATGAGGAAGAGATTTGTTTTCATACCTTTGAAGAACACTCATTCGTTTCTTTTCGATCCTTCTCTACGATCCAATACCACTAAGCCTTCCTAGCTATGTCCCGCGATCTAGCAACTGTGTGTGTGGACACGTCACGGATTTCGGGAGCAGTTGAATGGAGGCTTAAGAGAACCAGAAGACAACACCTTGCTCCTCTTTGATGAATTCGGCCAACCCTTGTATGAGAGAAATTTTTATTTATTTTTTCTTTTCCCTCTATAGTTGCCGCCCACCTCTGTTCTCTGTAGGGTTCCGAATCCCTTCTTTTTCCTGACAAGTATATCTTATATACTAGGAATCTAGGGTTTAGTAATCCAAGTTAAAATAGGATTCTAAATCTTTTTTTAATTATTACTTTTACTAGAGTTTGAGCCTTTGACCTATTTAGAGTAATTAAATAAAAATAATCAATTATTATTTTATTGCTCTTGTTAATGTTAGAAACTGAAACCTCCATATGACAATTTAATAATTCTTAATTATTAACATGTCAATTAAATAATCATATTATTTAATAATATTTAATTCAACAATTAATTAATATATTAATTAAATAATCACATCATTTAATTAATTCCCAAAATATATTTAAGTTACTTTTGTAACATAATTAATTAGACCATCCAATTCTCTGTGAGTCTTTGTTAATATCAATCGTATAGGGCTAGCAAGGGGACCTAATGGACCCACAGTTTGAGCTCCAATAATTCTTAGAAAAAATTAATTAAACTCTTTAATTAATATTTTACAATTATTAACCTTGGAGTTATTCCACTAAAAACCCAAAGTTGTACTCTCATAACTGTAGATGTTTTACATAACCAATTTTATCAGTATCCATTGATATAGCTATTACATACGGCATGATCCTCCACAAGTAGTTCATAATTAGAGTTAGGTCATAAAGTCCGTTATACCTCTCTAATTATATCTTTTCCTTTAAGTACTATTGATTCTCTTGAATGATTATATCCTTCATTCATTTACGGAAGAAGGAGAGCGCTCTTAATTGTTCAAGCCCCGAATCAACCCTTAAGGGAACTACTTATCTACTTCTCGCAAGAAGGAGTGGATTCCACTATTGTGTGTATACCTTCTCAGCCACAAGCTAAACCGTGATTCCAAAATACTAAGATATTGACCAAGAATGATATTCTGATCTCACCTATGGTAAATCAAAAATCACGATCTAACCTGAAGGAGTCAGTAAAACACTCAGGATTTAGATCACCCATATATAGCCATCATTAGTCGATATATATGAATCTTTTCAACTAACGGATCTTAGTGACAGATTCATATAGATCGTGGCCCAGTCCTATATGATCACATCATATAAGGTGCCTCCATTCTCATAACACCATATGAGTAGTCTAGGATAAGACCACTGTACAATACGGAATGTGCCACAGCTGTAGATTAACCACAAATAAATTACCCAACTTTATTTGCTTTCTACGGACTATTTAAATTACATGTTGTTAGGTTGATAATTAGTGTTGGCATTAATTCCATATCAAAACGTGTTTTACTTGTAATGTTTAGTGGTTAGTAAATGAAGGATTTCGAAGACGAAGGACGTCTCAACCATTATTCGTTCAAGTTGCCGGCTTTTAAGAGTTTCGGACATTATCGATCTACAAAGGTATTCAAAGACCTCTTATCTCTTACAAGGCTAGGCACACACTCACACATATCATTCTTGTGTGTCCCTTCATGATTTTATTTCATTTACATTTCACTTTCACACACTTGGCAAAATATGCTCATGCATTCACATTTAGTTAATAAACTTTGTGTTTTGCATTTTCTAGGACTATGTCCGGAAACTAGCATATGTGTGTGTATTTGAGTTTGTATATTTCCGTATTTTGTGTTTAGGACTTGAACATGTTCTTATTCAATGCCTTATTGAGTTCCGGTCATTTCGGTTACTCATTCATAAGGTTTCGAGTCCAAACGTGTTGACTATGCCACTTTACGTTCTCTTACGTTGTGTTGACTTCATCGATGATTTCCGAGATGATTTCTCAACCGTTTTTCAAAGTTGTATAGTCGTTTTCGTGCGTGAGAGAGTCATGGTTCGTAATCCGAAAACGGATTCGAATTTGGAGTTTGGACGCCCGAGATACGGGCCGACGAACCGAGGGAGCGCGGGAGAGGACAGCCCAGGCCGTGGGCCACATGGGCTGGCCGTGGTTGAGGCCGTGGGCCCTACGGCCTGGAGCACCCTCTGCTCCCGTGTGGGCCACGCGCCCCCCATGGCCTGGGGGTGACGTGGCACCACGTGATTGGCCGAAAAACTTCTTCTCTCTCCTCCTATTTCTTCCCTCTCTCTCTCATTTTGAATTTTCTAAGAAGAAAAATTCTGGTTTTCCCGTAAGGCATTTTCTCCAATTTTTCCAAACTTCAAAACACCATAACTTCCTCATCCGGAGTCGGATTTGAGTGATTCAAGTTGGAGAGTGTTCGTATTTGAGTCCTCTAACATCTCCAAGTGGTTTGGTAGCTGTTTGATCGTGATTTCCAGTGGTTGATCACTGAATTCCGAACCAGCTTCAAAATCCGAGGTAATGGTCTCATCTTAGGGATTTCTTGTTATTTGACCTTCCAAATGCTTGGGGTTTCTTCTTCTATATCTATGTTATTGTTTTATGAAAGCTATTTGAAAAGGTAGCTTGATTATCATTCCAATTGAAACTTAATTTGTGGACTTATGTTGACTAGATTTTATGATTCTAGGTTTTACATTTGTTTGTGAGTTGTATTGTGATTAGAATGGCATCTTAGGTTGTTTGATACTTAATTGAATTAATTTTGTGTTAAAATGACTTTGAGATTTGATTTGGTCCTTTGATTGAAGAAATCAAGGATTTGTGTATTTGTTTGTGATTTAGAGAATATAGGTTTTGATTGATGTAAATCTCAAAACCTTGCTCTATATTTTTGTCTAGTATATTGATTGATTTTAATCTCATATATCTAGCCTTTGATTGTATATTGATAGCATCTTGAATTAGGACTTAATGAACATTTTGTGATTCAAGTGTTATGTGTGTGAATGAGACTTTGAGTGTATGTGTTAGGTGTTTCACATGCTTAGGTTTCTATTCATGTATTTTTGCATCTAGACTTGATTAATTGTGTTTTCACATGTTTAGGTCTATTTGTGCCATAGAATGTATTGATCACATGTTCTATGTTCAAATGAATGTTTGCATCATTTGCATTCACATGATCACACTAGGAAGTCCTTGTAAAAGGCAAGAAGTCTTGGCTAGAGTCGGGGTGACTTGGATAGCCAAGCAAGAAGACTTGCCTAGAGTCGGGATGACTCGGATAGGTAAGCAAGGAGTCATGGCTAGAGTCGGGAGGACTCGGATAGTCATGCATGGGAGGCTCCCTAGAGGCAAGAGTGCCTTGGATAGGGAGTTGGCTAATATATTGGTAGGCCTAGGCGTATGGTTAGACATAGAGTCCGATAGAGCGGGGTACACGGGAGGTGTATGCACTCTTGAGGAATTTCTAATCTACCATCGATGTTGGTTGAGTGTGTTGTCCAATATATGGTGGTTCCGCATCATTGAGGGATTTCATACTTTCCAATAGGGTTGGGTAGGCTTAGACTTCACTAGGTTGGGTGAGCTAAAGATTGGTCACTTTGTGAATGTTCTATGTTTACTTTCCAATAATATAGTACCCAATGGTTGTAGTTCAACCCGTGGATATTTCCTCCTTGGAGGTTTTACCACGTTAAAAAATCCCTTGTGTTAATTCTTTCTATCTCTTCTCTTATATTTTAATTGTATATTTTATTGTCTTGATTCATAATATTCACTTGTGATGAATTGTGAACCAAGTCTTTGTATAGTGTGATTAGTGTTTTCATTCTATAGATCAATTTGTATCTTTGATTCTTTTGTATATTGTAATATTTGTATAGTGACATTTTGATCACTCTTGTAACACATTGAACATCTTATGAAATACAAGTTTATATTGTTGTTATGTTTATTTGATATTTTACCTCACATGACTTGTTGATATACTTAGACATTTCTCTTATGATTGTGTCATCGTATTGTCTATGTATGTCTACCTTGGCTTATTGTGTTGTGTGTAAGGCTACCTTGAGGGACAAACGGATGTTTGTTCAAGGGTTTGAAAAAAGGTGTAAAAACCTATTCACCCCCCCTCTAGGTATGCTTTAAGAAATTTAACTTCGTTTGTGTACATTCACATGTCTCAAACTGAATTCCTCTGTATATGACATTCATATACTCAGTTTGAGATTACATCTAGTAATCTTAGATGTTTGCATATATAATATAAGCATATGAATTAATATATTTGAATGAAATAACTACTTCTTTTATTATTGTATTTATAACATTTACAAATTACAAGCTTTAGGGCATAAATCCTAACAAAATACTTATCACATAGGTTGGGATGGCCTGGGCGACAGCTTTAATCAGGACTTCTTTTCCCCCAAAAGAGAACATATTGCCCTTCCAGCTTCCAACTTTCTTCCAGACCCGCTCTTTAATATCATTAAAAGTCTTCCTTTTGTTTTTGCCAACTAAGTCGGGAGACCAAGATACTTGCTACGGGTATTACAATCAGCAATATAAAAAAAAACCTGAAAACCTCTCCTAGTCATGGTTGGGACATTCGGACTGAAAGTAATCCCCAACTTCTAGAGATTCACTTGTTGGCCCGAGCCCCTTTCATAGGTGGCCAACAAATTCCGGATAAGGAGGCAGTTATCCCTAGAAGCCTTGCAAAAAAGAACACTATCATCAGCAAAAAAAAAGTGACTTACCAAAGGGCTGCCTCTACAACATCTCACGCCCAAACATCTACCATTTTTCTCAGATTTCTTAATCAGACTTGAGAGAGCTTTGGCACAAAGGATAAACAGGTAGGGGGAGAGAGGACAACCTTGTCTGAGGCCCTTGGAAGGAACCACACTATCAACAACTTTACCGTTTAGCATAAGGGGCAACTTAGAGGTTGAGATACAATCCAAGACCAAGGCAATCCAGTTCGAGTGGAAGTTCATTTTTTCCATCACTGCCTGAAGGAAACCTCACTCTACATGACCGTAGGCTTTGCTCATGTTTAGTTTTAGGGCCATTTGACCCTGCTTTCCCACTTTCTTGTGACTGATTGAGTGGAGAACCTCAAAGGAAATAAGAATGTTGTCAAAAATGAGCCGTCCTAGGACAAAAGCCGATTGGCTTGGGGAGATGAGAGATGAGAGGAGGTCCTTCAACCTGTTCACCATGACCTTGGTAACCGTTTTGTAAACTACATTGCAAAGAGAGATCTGTCTGAAATTTTTAAGAGAGGTGGGGTTGCTCAACTTAGGAATAAGGACAATGTTGGTGTTGTTGAAGTCCCTGATAGAGGCTGGTCCATTTAGCACTTTGAGGCAAATGTCCGTCATCTCTGATCCCACAACATTCCAAATTTTTTGGAAAAAGATTGCTTGGAAGCCATTAAGGCCTGGGGCCTTAGTAGGGTTCATATCAAACACATCTCTTTTCACTTCCTCTACTCTAAAAATAGCCCCTAAATTGGTAGTCATCTTCGAATCTAGTTTGGCATCAATAGCTTCGGTTGCTCTATTGATATCATTGGGACTCAGAAAAGAGGACTGAAATAGAGAAGAAAAATAAGAAACAACCACCCTTGAAAGCCCCTCCTCGGACTTCTGAAAGATACCATCCTCATCTAAAAGCTTGGAGATTAAATTCTTCTTTTTCCTGATCGAGGCCTTCTTATGGAAGAATTTGGAATTATGGTCTCCCGCCGCAAGCCAGTCAGACCTGTCCTTCTGTCTCCAGTATAATTCCTCACAAGAGAGGAGGTCCTCCAAATCCCTCTCCAGGAGTTTAATCCTCTATATCACATCAAGATCAGAGCTTCTGACATACAGAGATTCGATCTCTCTCTGTTTGGCATCAATCGATTTTCGAAGAGAACCAAAACGCTCTTTGCTCCAGCCGAGAAGCTTTACTGCACACCAATTTAGTTTATATTTTAGCTTTAGAACATCTTGAGGGGGTCTTTTGTCCGCCCAAGTGAACACGCTTTTTTTGTCGTTAGGAAATGCGATTCAAAAGTTGTTTATAATGAAATTCCTACGCAATATGCTATAAGTTTTGAAAACAAGTAAAGCGGTAAGTAAAGGATTCGTTACACAGGGATTAGGTTAAATTAATCGATTTGTGATCTAATCTAAGTTAGCCTAACTAATGTGCAAGAAAGTAAATCATGGTAAGTTTGGATGGTGTATGGTTTGAGAAACCATCAAACATATCATGTAAAGTAAATGACAATAATATAAAGAGAAATTGAATAGATAGGAATCCAATATCAATAATACTAGATAAGAGAATGAGTTTAAACAATTAAGATAGATGCTAGGGAATTGATGGATTAACAAGTGGGTGTGGGCAATGCTTTATAAGCCACTTTAATAGACCAATCTCTTATATGTTAACCATTTGTTTTCTAGGATGTGTTTAGGTTATCATTATGAACCCTAAACATCTTCCCACCAAAATGCCTAACCGATTAAGAAAAGGGGATCAATGTGGGATTGGTTGGTTACAAATATAGGTTTAGATTAATGTGGTTGATATACCTTCCACTAATCTATCATATTCACTATGTTCCTAACCAATCAAGGGTGTCAATCCAAGATAGATTTCACAACAATTTATACCACACAAGATTATGATCTACTAGTAATATACAATGCAAGTCATATAATGAATATGATCTAAGTATAAAGTGAATAGAACACACATATAGATTCAAATACAATAGCTTAAACAAATACCTACATCCAAATGTTCTTCACATCTATCTCCTAGATTAGGGGTTTAGTAACACATACTTACAATCAAATAGAAAGAAAGTGATAGATAAGGAAATCACCATTGGGCCTCCTTCTTTAATGCTTGATCATTCCTTTTCTTAGATGCTCCTAGTGCAAAGAGAGGTAAAAGAGGATGTGTCTAGATAGGTGGGTGTATAATGGTGAGGGACAAATGTATTGGGATGTAGAGAATGGAAAGAGAGGAATGATTTATGTGAAATAATCTAGTTGTTTGTTAATGAGATTGGAGAGGAGAAATTACGGGATTAGGAATGGTGCAAAAAGGAATTTCTTGCTTGAACAAGTGTGTTTTCAAAAGAGAAACTGTGATGAATTTATAGGGCATTCAAATCAGGTCACGGATGGTTAAATACCAAAATATCCCTCTGGCATGGTAAATTACCATTTAGTCCCTTAGAAGGGTACTTTCTGTAATTCGCCCAGCCAATCAGAGATTAACACAATGAGTTTCACGATTATGTTTCACAGTGACAATTAGAGTGACAGTGTTAGGTGCCAAAAATACTTCCTGTCGCTGTGGCGACAAATTAAATTGAATAGTGACACCAGATTGGATTCTTCTTTGTGGTTTGATTTTCACGGCGACACTTGGGGAGGCAACAATGGTGAGAAGAGAAACACGAGGACTGTTGAACTACACTGCTGGTGAATTGAATCGATGCTGATCTGGTCACATCGAGCTACACCTTTCTTTTGCATCGGAAACCGTTTGGGATGAGGCACGTGATTGTCGGAAACGATGACTGAACCATCTAGGTTTTGCTAGTCGTCAATGGCGCCTATCAAGAGGAAAAGGATGAAGGATGGAAAATGACATGTGGGGTGCATTTAGCCAACGGGTCGAGGTGCACCCAAGCTTCTCTTTAAATCACTTGGGCCACTGTCTTGGGCCTAAGCCCACTCGTGAAACGCACCGTTTCACTAATTGCCTATGGCGTGGCCTGTTTTATTTGGCCAATTACAATTCAATCTCCTACATTCTTCCATATTCACAATAACTTCGATCTTTCCTCATATTTTACACTTTTGCCCCCAGTTTCTCCAAATTACTACAATGCCCTTGATCTTTAGAAATACCTGAAAACACTTAATTAACAACATTAAAACACGGGGAAAAATGACTAAGAATCAAGCATAAGGATACGGAAATGATGGCTAAAATCATGCCAATTTTTGTTCGATCACCAAGTAGCACCCACTATCTTAGAGATATCCTTCTTCTTTAACCAAAAAGGTTCAAATTGGAAGTCCTTCTCAGCGCCCTTTATCACATGTAAATCCGAGTTGAAGTTCAGAAGGATAGGGCGATGGTTAGAGAAGTGGAAACCCAAGTACTCCACTTTAACCTGGACAAAAGTACCGACCCACTGTTGATCTGCAAGGAATCTGTCCAGCCTCTGTTGGATATTATTATTCCCCTCCTGCTTGTTATTCCAAGTGAAATTTGGGCCATTAAAACCTAAGTCAATGAGATCACAGTCATCAATAGACTAGCGAAAGGCCACCATGTCAGAAACTGGTTTTACCAAGCCACCCTTTTTTTTTTTTCTAAAGCACTCAAGAGTTCATTGAAGTCACCGCCACAGACCCATGGGAGGTCATCAATCACACGCAGCCTACGCAAAAGGTTCCAAGAAACGGCCCTTTGGCTCTGGCATGGGTTACCGTAGAAACTTGAGAAACGCCACACAAAACCATCTTCCATTCTAATCCTAGCATCTATGTGACCAATTGAAAAGGAGAGAACAATTACATTCACACTATTTTTCCACATGAGTAACAAGCCACCGCTCTTGCCTTTATAATCCACACTAAAACCACCTGCAAAACCCAAACGTTCACAAATTTTACTTGCCCATTGGCTATGAATCTTCGTCTCCGATAGAAAAACCAAATTCAAAGAATTCTTTTTTAGCAGCATCCACAGAGCCACGAACACACGGGGGTTCCCCAGCCCATGCATGTTCCAACAAACACCTATCATGGCTCCCGACGGGCCTGATTTTCAGGCTCTATCGATACAAGGATGTTGTTTGCCACATACATAATTTTTTTTTGTCTTTGAATCCCTAATTTCTTCATGTAGAACTGCCACTCCCTTCCTTTTGGAGTCGAAGGTTCCCACTGGCTCAGAAGAGATAGAGGAGGAGCCTAGATCAGAGCTGATGGTCAGGCCACCAGTAATCTCCAAAACACCTCTAGTGGTAAAGCTGAGACTTCTCTTGGTTTTGGGGGACTTGTGTTTTTTTTTTTAGGGGCTAGCCTTTTTCAAACCTTTACGAGCTATTTGGTTCACGGTAAACAGCCTATGAATTAGACTAGAGATTTTCTCTCCCACAAAAGGACTTTGAATTCCCTTGGCCACACGTTTCCATTTTCTCCCAGTCTTCTTCCTTGTAATTGGCCTATCCTCCTCCTCAATTTCCTTGGGTTGGGTCGCTGTCACTGCCCTTCCCTCTGAGTCTGTCTCAATTCTTTCCATGGTAGAGTTTATGACTGGAATGGCCGGCCTATCCAAGTCTTTTGTCACTGAAAGGGTTAGCATATTGAAGAGTCCCCATGACCTTGAGCTGAACCTATCAAGTTGGTAGAATCCTCTTGCATTGGTTTTGATTGACTGCCTGAGGTTTGCTATGAATCCCTCAATTGAATCGTTAGCTTGCCCATTGAGCCACGACTATCTTCTCTGTCAGTAAAATGGAGAGAATTGTGGTTTTTCTTGAGGCCCTTCGCCCCTTTTGCAGACCCATTAGAGGTCGAAATAGACTTTCCTTCCATTGTGTTCGAAGAATTCCTATCTCCTTGCCTCTAGTTTCTTATTTTCGATAGTTCCTCAACTGGGGCATGCATCTACAACCCAAATTTAGTGGAAGATCCTTTTAGGGCTTCAAGTCTTGCTTCATCATCCGCACATTCTCTGAGAACATGACCCAATTTACCACAAGCATAGCAGAACTCCGGTAATATTTCATAAATCATCGGCAAAATCACCACTTTCTCTGATTCATTGACACTTAGCTTAATAAATCTCTTTAACAGCTTCGACATGTCAATCTAGACTTTGACTCGAAGAAACCTTCCCCTACAATCCCTAGATTCAGTTGGGATTTCGACAATAGGGCTGATTTGTTTCGTGATCAACTTCGTTGCTCAATGATTCATACATATTAGAGGAAGATTATGCACTTGAATCCACATTTCCACTTTATCGAAGGCCAGCTTGGAAATGTCTCTAGCTCCCTTTGGCTTCTTAAGATTGATTAGGTTGTTGTCAAAATGCCAAGGGCCTCTCGCCCACACTGGATCATGATTTTCTAGATTGTTAAAATAGAAAAAGAAGGTATTTTCAGCAACGGCTTCGATATCGACCTGACCAAATTGGCTCCATAGTTGCTCTATTACTCTAATGAAGGCTTCTCTATTGACCTTTTCCCCGACAAAACCTTTCCTACCAAATAATGGAACACATTAGAGAATCCTTCTTGTTGAGCCTCTCCCTGGATTTGAAAAAAAGGTCCCTCGTCGGAAAGGGAAAGAGTCTCGCAAAGCTTCACTATCTCAGAAGTACCCATAAAGACACTAGATCTGACGGAATAGAGAAACGAATAGACCAGAGAACATCACTCCTCTCACTTACAAGAGACCCACTACTTGAAGGACCCACAACTTCCACGCCCGTTTCTCTAGAGAGAACATTCAAGAAGACCGCCTAGGAAAACACACTCATTCTTGAAAAGTTTTAGAAACAAGCTGTTATAAGTGAAATTTTTAATCATTATGATGGTATCAATGTAGACTTGGATGACCACGGAGTCCTTCAGCAAATGGACAAAGATATTCTAACAGACTTGACTTCTAATTCGATTGTTCGGTATCAGAATTTATTATAATACTTGAAATATGTGTTCGACTTTATCGAATTTGCAAATTCTCAAAATCCGATCAATGATGAAGATCAACATCAAATAGTTAGCTAGGTTACATCGTAATATCATATGTACACTATAATTTCATCATGATATGTATAAAAAAAATGTAAATGGTGATCATCCCCTATAGGGGCGGGCCCACCTTAAGGCCAGGTGGGGCCCGTGCCCTACCTCAAAATTTTATATAAAAAAATGATTTTGCTTTTAATTAGATATATATATATATACATATCAAATAACAAAAATGATAGCAAAACATTTCTTATTAAAACTAGTATTCCATAACCTTTTTGTATTGGTGGTGGTGGTTCAAGCCTCACCATTTACATTTTGCAAGGAAAATGAATATCTTATTTTACATATTTAATTTTATAATGTAATTTTAATTTTTTTTATGCCTATTTTATTTTACCATCTTTTTCAATTTCTTTCTCAAATTTTTATCTTATTCTAAAACAAAACAATTTATTTTGTCTTTCCATCATTGTCAACTTCTTAGCTACATTCCATATGTGGTTACTTAATTCAATTTATGTTATGTTAAATTATCTATTATTTTGAACTTTTATTATTTCTAATAGTTTTAGTTTCCAATCAATAAACTCAAAAATCTTGAATTTTAATTTATTATATTAAAATAGTCCATCTATTATTATGATTCATTTTATTTTATCCTTGGTATTTTTCTTTATTTTATAGCTTTAATTTATTTCGAATCAATAAATCAATAATTTACCAATAATTAGAAGAATAAAAAAAATTAAAAACATGTCTAGTAATATTTATTAATCATTTATTTTTGTATAAATTTAAAGTGAATTCACTATAAATATAAAACAAAATTTCTTATTATAAAATTAGATTGTAATTTATTTTTTTTAAGAAGAATAAATGTTGCAATTTTATTGTTTATGTTGTTTTTCTTGTTATTATTTAATTTTTAATGTCGTGTTTCTTGTTTTTACTTTTTTTTTTTTTTTTTTTTTAACATAAGATTATTTAGTTCATCTTGAATATGTGTTCTATTTGTTTTATTTTATATAAACTTCAGTATATCATCAATTTTTTTTTTAATATTTTTTATAATATAATTGTTATTTTGTTCAAGTGCCCCACCTGGTTAAAATTCCTGGGTCTGCCACTGATCCCCTATAGTTTCAAGTCTGAATCACATCACATATCAACATTCTTGAAAAGATCGAGTTATGCTCTACACTACCCACCCACTATCCCACTCCAGTAGTTGCTAAGAATACCAAGTATGCAGTCATATATATGTTCACTCAATGACAATTAGTAAATAATAATCAAACTCTTAATCATAAGATACATGTGGCCATGTGGGAGTGTGACAAAGCTCATCATAATCCAATATTATGCACTGTTTTATTTATTTATTGACAAGTATCACTTTATTAAATGATATTTGTTTTGGGTAAATACATTGAGAACCCCTAAAGTTTGATATAAATACAGCTAGAGATGGAGAAAGTATGTATTTATCTACTCATACTCCACTGCTTTTAAAATTGAACTAATAACAAGTCCAGATTGTCCATAATTTTTTTATAAAAAATTGTAAAAGCTAGTACAAATAATTTAAATTTGGAAATAATTTTTTATTAAAAAATTTAAATTTAAAAACACTAAGCAAATTTAAATATATTGATATGAAGATAATTTGAAAAATTAATTTTTTTTTATTTACTTTAAAAATAGTACACAAAATAAATGTAGAAATTAAGATAATTTAAATTTTAAAAACAATTTTTAATTTTTTTTTAATTTATTTTTTATTTTTTATATTCCATTCAGAAAGATTATTGTTAACCACCTTTTTTGGCAGGGGTCCAAAGAAGAATATTTCATCCATGCCAAGGTCATTTGATTGTTGAAAGAATGAGCCCAAGGTCCTGAGGATTCCGCTACAACACTATCCCGGTATCCCGCTACCGCATGATCCATGATACACAGTATCTCAATGTCGCACCGCACCGGTATCCCGGAACCCCGCACCTAGTACCCTGTACCCCGCACTTGGTACCTGGTACCCCGCACCTAGTACCCTGCACCCCGCACTTGGTACCTGGTACCCCGCACCTAGTACCCTGTACCCCGCACTTGGTACCTGGTACCCCGCACCTAGTACCCTATACCCCGCACCTGGTACTCGGTACCCCACACTCGATACCCCGTACCTCGCACCCCACACTCGGTACCCCGTACCCCGCACTTGGACCGGTCCTCCAAGCACCTCCCAACCACCTAACATAGAAGGCGTCAACAAGGGAGGTCTTAATACACCATCTGCCAAATTACCAAGGAAGAGCTAGACCACGCCATAATGAGAGTAGCATGCAGTAACACACAATTAATGATAAAATAGTCAACTCTCTAATGGCCATTCACAACGCCATTAATGAGAGATCAGTCAACTTTTTAATGGCCATTCATAATGCCATTAATGAGAAATCAGTCAACTCATTAATAGACATTCACAACGCCATTAATGAGAGAATATTCAACTCAATCAATGCCAAATCATTATTCCTATAATTGTGGATTGATTGACTAAATTGATGGAGTGGGCAACAAGAATTAGAACCTATAAATATGACAAAGTTCTCTATTGAAAGAGGGGGATCTTCTGCTTCTTCTTCTTTTCTACTGATTTCAGAAAAGGGCCTATGCCCGCCTATTATTGTAAGTTCTCTGGAGCACTTATGTTATATTATTCTCCTACTTGTATAAGCTCCTCGGAGCATGCCTTATTGATAAATATATAAAGGATCCCTCTCCACCGGATTCTACCTAGGGGTTTTTTAGTATATGATCATACATGATGCTTTTTCCCCTAGGCCAGTCCACCTTCTACCAAAAGAATTGTCATTCTCCCTTTTATCTCTTTTATTATGCATATATGTGAGTTAGATTCCGACCCCACTGGCCCGAGCTCTCTTATACACCTATTTGCATGACGTGCCACAATAAAAAAATGATCAAAGCCCTCACACCAGCATGGGAACCCCAAGCGCCATATCTTCTCCATATGCTCGAAGCCCCGACGGGCGGGGTGATTTTTTCTCTTACCTATTGCATCTTACTTCGGATATTTTACTCATAAAAAACCATGGTACCTAGAGGTACCTACCCTGCTGCAGCTTACCAGGTAGCAGTTTGAGGGTGTTAATTGAAATTCCTCACCCAGAGCGAATTTTTGGTTAACAATTATCTTATTTTGAAATTTTAATAACTATAAGTAATTTGGTCTTTTTATTAGTTTAATTTTTAATTACAGGGAAGGTTTGAACAGATAAATCCATATTTGCACTCTAGTTACATGTAATCATTTATGCATAACTTAAGAGAGCTTAATGTATGTAGTCCTTTTGTTTTTATTTTTATTTTTTTAAAAGATCGTATACCCATGAAAAAATAACAATTAGAAGGTTAAATTTAAAATGTATTTAGCATTACTAATTTTAAGGGACAATTTTTTTTTTTTTCAGAAACAATTACATTAATACCTCGATATAGAGAAAATATTGTAAGGACCCTTATTTCATTGGCTTATTCAACATTGGGCCCCACGTGAAATAGGTGCCGTACATTATTTTCTTTATGCCAGGGTGTGTTAGTGTAATTGTTTTATTATGGGATGAAAAGAAATTTTCAAAAACTGTAAGTGCCTCACTTTTGATTGGCTCATTTCGTTGACATAACCATAATGGGGTTCAAATATGTAATGGTAGCTTAGGATTGAAGTAATCCTCATCAAATGTCAAAGAACCTCATTGTGGATATCATGAGCTTCAAGGAAAATAGTTTACTTGTCTTGACTCTTAATTGAAGAGATTTAGATTGCACACACACATCTCATGCATTTACACTTCTTGTATTATGTTGTGTGTTTCTTGTTGGTGCATATTCTCTTTTCATGCATGATCACTCTAGTGTAATTTACTTGATCATTGCCATGGCTATTAGCCTTGAAAATTGCATGCTTTTTTACCTCTGACCGCTCCCATGACTGCTGTGATTTTTCGCAGCGGTAGAGACAGCGGTTCATGGACAGTAGCGACTGCTCCCACGACTGCTCTCGTGATTGCTGTCAATTTCTGCAACAGTGTCATGCACAGTGCTCACTGCTGTGGCTTTCACAACGGTACAGACAGCGGTGGACGGCTAATAGGTTTTTTTTTTAAGAAAAAAAATGACCTTTCACATTCTCACACACTTCTCTATAAATACATCCTATTCTCTTGTCTCTTTTAGGTTTTGAGTTTCAAATCATCTAGAGAGAGTTTTTAGAGTGACTTCAAAGAAAAGCAGCCAAGATTTGATCTTTCCTAATCAAAACCAAAAACCCATCATCCTTTCATGGTTCATTCATCATCTAGCATCTTCTAGGTATGATTTCTCATAGGTTTTCTTCATTACTCACATGACTTGTAGTTAGAACATCATCTACATCTTTTTATATGTTCTTGTTTTACAAGATAACATTTTTATTACTTGATTAGTTTCAAGATAGCTTTTTTATTATGTTTTGTGAGTTGTTTGTGATAGTTATTGCATATAGGTTTGATTTGCACATATAGCTAGGTTGTATACATCTCATATAGCTACATGATATCTAGAAATGTCTTTAACATGTTTATCCATGCCTAGATAAACTTAAATGTTTAACCTTGCATTTATGCTCTTTGAATATTGCATATATTCACTTTAGATTGTTTATCTCTCCTCTTTAAGAGACAAGTCTTGTATTTACCACTTGGTAGTTTGCAAGCAAAAGAACTAGCTAGGTTCACTTTTGAAGGCATGCGGGTAGTAGTGGTAGATTAGTAACCGTGTAAGGTTTGACGTGGTCAACCTAGGTTGTAATTGCCATTACAATTAGTGGATTGAGATTCGTGTGTGGCGCACATAACAGCCCGTGGTTTTTCCGGTGAGGGTTTCCACGTAAAAATTGAGTGTCGTTTGTATTCCGTTTTATTACACTTGATTTTATTTTATGACTAGTTAGGGATTTTTTGTAAAATTGATTAATCACAAAAAGTTGGTAATAGTCCGATTAAAATCTATTCACCCCCCTTCTAGATTAATATGACTCATTTCAATTGGTATCAAAGCGGGTTCCTTAACATGATTAGGAGATCCCTTGCTCTTAATAGAGTCTCTTGCATTTATTTGCATCTTTTTTGTGTGTCTTGTGTGTTTTGCTTGTTTATTTGCATACATATCATTTTCACCCAAACACAATGAGTGGAAATGGAATTGGAAGCGAGAGTGCTTCTAGCACAAGACCTCCCTTGCTCATCGGGGTCAATTACGCATCGTGGAAGGGCAAAATGGAATCATATGTGTGCCAAATTCATGATCGTGCGTGGATGGTGATTGAAGATGGGTACACGCCACCTATGATGACTCTTACAGGAGGTGGAGAGGAAGTCCCCAAGCCGAAGGCACAATAGACCCCCCAAGAGTTCGAGGCTTTAAAATGGAACAACAAAGCCATGCATGCAATCCTATGTGCCATGGATGATAACCAGTACAAATTGATTCAAACTACAAGGATAGCAAAGGAAGCTTGAGACATATTAGAGACAGCTCATGAAGGAACCGAGGTGGTCAAGGACTCCAAGCTTCAAGTCCTCCAAACACAATTTGAGACCATTAGGATGGAGAAGGATGAGTGCTTCAATGACTTCCAAGTGAAGCTTATGGATATAGTGAATCAAAGTCACCAACTTGGTGATCCTTACTCGAATAGAAGAATCAAGCAAAAGATCATGAGATCGCTTCCTGAGAGATTTGAATCCATAGTGACGGCATTGGAAAAAAATAGTGACTATATAATGATGAAGCCAAGTGAAGTAATTGGAAGGCTCTTGGCCTATGAATCTAGGAAAGGTCCTATATCTATACCTCCAAAGAAGCAAAAGAGTTTTGCCTTGAAGAGCAGAGAAGGATGATGAAGACTCGGATGAAGAAATTGCTTTAATGGCAAAGAAGTTCAAGCAATTTATGAGGTTTAAGAAGAAAGGGTTTGGCTCAAAGGGAAAGTTTATGAAGAAAAAGGCTCATTTCAAGAAAATGGAGCAAACTCAAGAGAAAGACCACAAGAAGGGTGTCCAATGCTATGAGTGTAGTGGCTTTGGACACATTGCTCCCGAGTGTGCTAATTTGAAGAAGAAGAGAGGGAAAGCCATGGCGGTGACTTGGAGTGATAGTGATGACCTAGAAAAAGGCTCATTTCAAGAAAATGGAGCAAACTCAAGAGAAAGACCACAAGAAGGGTGTCCAATGCTATGAGTGTAGTGGCTTTGGACACATTGCTCCCGAGTGTGCTAATTTGAAGAAGAAGAGAGGGAAAGCCATGGCGGTGACTTGGAGTGATAGTGATGACCTAGAAGAGGAAGATAAGTCTTCAGATGATGATGAAGATCAAGTTGCCAACTTCATTGCTTTCTCATCCTCTTACAATAGCAATGAAGTTGTGAGTGACAAAGAAGAGGAAGATGACAAGCAAGAAGAAAGTGACTCAAATAGTGAGAGCAACTCTTCAAACTCCAACTTTGAGTTTGATGAAGAGATGGACTATGATGACTTCATGAGATTCTTTGAGAACTCAAGATTGAAGAAGAAAAAAGAGATACAAAAGTTAAAAGGGGAGAAGCTTGAATTAACTTCCAAGGTGACTCATTTGAGTAAGGAAATAAGTAAAGCTAAATAGATGGAAGAAGGATTGAAGATGGAGTTAGTCTTGGCCAAGAAGAGTGAAGAAAGCTTGAGGAAAGAGCTCATGGAAGCAAAGGGGTTGATTGCTAAGATGACTTCCGGAACCGAGAAACTTGACAAGGTGCTATCTTGTGGGAAGAGTCCTAGTGACAAGAAGGGGTTAGGATATGTGGAAGAAATGGAAGCCACATCCTTGAAGAAGACAACATTTGTTAAGAGCAAAGAGGTTGAAAATGATCAAACCCTTCAACAATCAACCAAATGGGTTGAAGTTGGTGAATTCTCCAAGCAAGCACAAGCAAGGATTCCAACAAAAGCTCCACCACCACAAGCTAGAGCTTCACAACCAAGACCTTCTCAACCAAGACCTTTACAACAAAGGATCCCACAAGCTCAACATGGGGTCTTTCATGCTCAACTTAGAAGACATGCTAACTTGGCTCAACCACAAATGAGAGAGTTGCCTCAACATCCAAGAGCAACTCAAGATAGAAGGAGGCCACAAATGCTTGCACAAGTCTATGGTATGAACTCCTATATTACTCCCACTTGCCATTTTTGTGGAATCGAAGGCCATATTAGACTTAATTGCTTTAAGTATATTAAATTGTGTAGAAGAGAAAGCATGATTGAGAAAAATATGCATAGAAGAGCTATAATGCATGCACCTAGGAAATTTAGAGCTAATAGACCCATGGCTCATAGGAATGACCATGTTGCTTATAGGATGAATAGAAATGATGAGTATTATTGCTATGTGGCCCAAGTTGCCTTGAAAGCAAATGCCTTCAACACTTGATACCTTGATAGTAGGTGCTTTAGGCACATGACCGGAAACAAGAGTTTTTTAAAACTCTTGTGATAGAGGATGGTGGATGGTAGATTTGTCACCTTTGGTGATGGATCTAAGAAAAAGTCATAGGGAAAGGTAATATATCCATTCCCGGTTTACCCTCCTTGCTCAATGCTCTTTATGTAGATGGCTTGCAAACCAATCTCATTAGTATATCACATTTGAGTGATGAAGGGCTTTCGGTTATGTTTGGCAAAGTTGATTGCTCTATTCTTAAGGAAAATGGACAAGTTTTGTTGAAAGGCAAGAGATCAAGTGACAATTGCTATTGTCTTGAGTCCAATCTCATCTCTTGTAACTTGTCTACTAGTGAGCAAATTGAAGTGTGGCACCAAAGATTTGGCCACATGAACTATAGGGACTTGAAAGTCCTTGATAGGTTGAATGTTGTGATAGGCCTTCCCAAGCTTGGGAAAAAGGTTGAAGGAGTTTTGTGGACCTTGCCAACAAGGAAAACAAACCAAGAGGGTGCACAAGAAAGGTAAATACCTTTCCACCAAAGAGCCTTTGGAACTTCTCCATATGGACCTTATGGGTCCCATCCAAACCGAAAGCTTAGGTGGTAGAAGATACATTCTTGTGGTTGTTGATGACTTCTCTAGGTTCACATGGACTTACTTCCTTAGAGAAAAGTCTGAGGCCTTTGAGAAATTCAAAATGCTTTGTCTCAAAATCCAAAATGAGAAAACTTCTCACATTAAAAGCATTAAGAAGATTATGAGTGATCATGGGAAAGAGTTTGAAAATGTTAGCTTTGAAAACTTTTGCAATAACTTAGGCATGTCCCATGAATTTTCAGCCCTTAGGACTTCTCAACAAAATGGTGTTGTTGAGAGGAAGAATAAAGTCCTCCAATAGATGGCCTGAGTGATGTTGCTTAGTAACAAAGTCCCTAGGAATTTTTGGGCCGAAGCCATCAATACGGCTTGTTACATAGGGAATAGAGTGTTCCTTAGGCCTGGGACTAAACAAACATCCTATTAGTTATGGAAGGGTAGGAAACCCAATGTTAGTTACTTCCACATCTTTGGAAGCAAGTGCTATATATTTAATAACCGTGATTAACTTGGCAAGTTTGATGCCAAGAGTGATAAGGGTATTTTCATTGGATATGCACTTAATAGCAAGGCCTATAGAGTTTTTAATCTAAAGACTCGAAGTGTCATGGAATCATCAAATGTGGTCTTTGATGATTGTAAGCCTAAACATGATGACCATGAGGAGGATGTTAGTGAGATAGATGACCTTCCTTTGAAGGAGAGCGGTGAGACTTCAAGTGGTGTGAAGTCAAACCAAGATGAAGAGGATGATTTACCTCTCAATAGAGTTCCTCCTTTGGACTATAATGAACCCGCTCCTTGGGTAAGGAAACTCCATGATAAAGATGATATCATTGGAGATGCTAGAGAGGGTGTTAGAACTAGACGTCAAATAGCTAATCAAATTAGCTATACTTGCTACACCTCTCAAATAGAACCCAAAAAGGTTGATGAGGCCTTGAATGATGAATTTTGGGTTCTTGCCATGCAAGAAAAGCTAAACCAATTCGAGAGAAATGAGGTTTGGACTTTTGTTCCTAGACCTAGAAACACCAATGTCATAGGCACTAAGTGGGTGTTTAGGAACAAATCTGATGAGGATGGCAACATTGTGTGAAACAAGGTAAGGCTTGTTGCACATGGATACTCTCAAATTGAGGGTATTGACTTTGAGGGGATTTTTGCTCCCGTTGCCCGTCTTGAGTCCATAAGGCTTCTCTTGTCCATTTCTTGTGTGTACAAGTTCAAACTACACCAAATGGATGTCAAGAGTGCATTCCTCAATGGCTTCTTGCGTGATGAAGTGTTTGTTGAGCAACCCAAGGGGTTTGTGGATCCACACCACCCCTCTCATGTCTATCTCTTCAAGAAGGCTTTATATCGGTTGAAACAAGCACCGAGAGCTTGGTATGAGCGCCTCACCCTTTATCTTGTTGACAATAGCTACTCTAGAGGTAGTGTTGACAAGAAATTGTTCATCAAGTGCACTAAAGATGAGCTATTCATAACTCAAATTTATGTTGATGATATTGTATTTGGTTCCACCAACCAATCCAAAGTTAGACAATTTGTTGATGTCATGTCTCATGAATTTGAAATGAGCATGGTTGGTGAACTAAATTACTTCCTAGGCTTGCAAATCAAGCAAATGCATGATATGATCTTCATATCCCAAGCTAAATATGCTAAGAGCCTAGTGAAGAAGTTTGGTCTTGAAAATGTCAAACATTATGACACACCCATGAGCACAACCTTGAAACTTAGCAAAGATGCTAGCGGAAAGGATGTTGATCAAAGTCTATATCGTGGCATGATTGGTAGCTTGCTTTACTTGATAGCAAGTAGGCCCGATATTTGTTTTAGTGTGGGTGTTTATGCTAGGCACCAAGCTAATCCCAAAAAGTCTCACCTTGTTGCGGTGAAGAGGATCATTCGGTTTGTGAATGGTACCTTAAATCATGGGATTTGGTACTCCTTTGACACTAATCCAAGTCTTGTTGGATTTAGTGATGCCGATTGGACGGGAAATTGTGATGATAGGAAGAGTACATCGAGCGGTTGCTTCTTCCTTAGGAACAATTTGGTTTTTGGTTTTGCAAGAAGCAAAACTCAATTTCCTTATCCACGGCCGAGGCGGAATACTTTGCTACCGGTAGTGCTTGCACTCAATTGATGTGGATGAAACAAATGCTAGCTGATTATGGCTTAGAGTTAGATACTTTTACTTTATTTTGTAATAACATGAGTGCCATTAACATTTCTAAGAATCCCGTCCAACATTCTAGGACAGAGCACATTGACATTAGACACCATTTCATAAGAGAGCTAGTTGAGAGCAAAACCATTGCATTGGAACATGTGGGAACAAATGATCAACTAGCGGATTTGTTTACAAAACCCTTAGACACTCTTAGATTTGGGAACCTTAGCAAGTCTATTGGGATTTGTCACTTATGTTGAAATGGTATGTCTTGACCCCATATGGGGAGCTTAAGCAAAAAGAGCAAAGTTGCATGATCATGCATTGTGCTACATTAATATTGTTAACTGGAAAAATAGGCAATTAATTCAAGGAAGAGCTTTTCCCATTAAAGAGCCTCATCACTCCCTAGTACCCACCGCGGAAACATCCCTGACCGCTCTAAAACGCCTAATAAGAAGAAAGGCCCGGTCCATCACATACCGCGCCTCCCCTCTCCCTCTAAGCACACTGGGTCTAAGCGCGGCTCATCAGGGAACCGGGCTCCCCCAAGAACGCCTATTAAGAAGGGGGACTTGGTTCTCCTTAAGCGCCTAATAAGAGGAAGGACATGGTTCAGTAGAGGACTCGCTCCTAGCCAGCAACCCGGTTAGGAGCCATCCTAAGTAGTGCCTACCTAGTCATGCATAACCCACTCCTACAACTAGAACGAACCCCTAGAGAAGAATTCCTTGGAACAATCTAGCAACCCTCCGCTCTAAAGGGCTGACGTCGGTCATAGTAACCAACAGGTCACAACCTTTCCAAGAGCTGACGCTAGCCCTCACCTTATCTCATATGGGATAAAGAAGGGATTGGAAACAACCTGCAAAGCTTCAGCACCAGCCCATTAATGTGAGGCAGCAAGCACAAGTAGGGGAAGATAAGCAGCCTACGGTCGAGATCATCTGCTGGCCATATTACATCAACGGTTGAACCTCACTCCATATCAACCCTAGCTGGAGGTCAACTATATCATGCATGAAAAGGGATACTGTGTTTCCCTAGCAAAATATTCACAGGAACCCAGCAAACATGAAAAAGGAAATGGTGGAGGAGGGTGTCTGACAGTGTGCAGCGGGACAAGCGCTGACATTGTCCCCCCATTAGGCCAGATTTTGATAGCGACCTTCCGCTGTTGCAATGACCTTATCCAACCAATCAAAACCCCTGGAAACATTACCTGTTCGCCATATCAGCCCTACAGAGACGCCTATATGGACCTAAGGCCTAGGTGGAGCGATTAAGGCCCTCTAAGGCATGTGGCCACCACGGCCTTGCTCAAAAGTAGGGGCTAGGATCAGCCCCGCCAATTTCGCCTTAGGGACTAGGGCTTCTACCTACCAAAACCAAGGCCCTAACGAAGGAGGAGCTCGGTGGCACGATCATAACCCTCAATTCTTTACTACCGCGATCATTGGCAAGAGGGAACGGTAGAGATGGAATCAAGGATTCCCGCCTAAATGAGCTACTCCCACCTACCCCCCTACCAGAGACACTATAAATACCCATACATTCCAAGAATAAGGGGTTGGCCTCTAAAAAGAAAAACATCTACTTAGCTACTACCTCACCTAACCCAAGCTTCTATACGTGATCTACTTGGCTACTACCTCGCCTAACCCAAGCTCCTATGTGTTATCCTACTTGACCACTACCCCGCCTAGTTCAGACTCCAATATGTTTACTCCATTTAGCTATCGTCCCATTTAGTTCAAGCTTCTATGTATGATAATGTCCCTCACATTTGTTGTAAGGTTCATGATTTGTATTGGCTTGATTCCATTGCAAAACGCTCTATATTTGTATTAGTTGTTGCTTAGGATGTGCTTGGAAGAAAAGAAACTTCAAAGTTGAAGAGCAACATCTAGTGCAAATATCATCTTCAAGAGGTGAAAGCGGCAAAGGTATACTTAGACTTCTATTATCTTGCAAGGTGTTAGCGCACACACACACAATTCATACATGTGTGTCCCTGCATCATAGTGCAAACATTTGGTATAACACATTCACACACATTTGAGTATGCACATGCATTGGTCTCTTATAGACAAACATTGTAGAATTGCATGTTTTATGACTATCTCTTTGATATGGCATACTTGTGTGAATTTGTATTTATTTGTTTGTGTCTCTTGTATTTTGGACTTGAATATATTCTTATTTGATTCCTTATTAAGTTCCAGTCATTTCAGTTACTCATTCATAGGGTTTTGAGTCCAAACGATGTAGCTATGCTACTTTGCATTCTCATTCGTTGAGTTGACTTCATCGTTGTTTTCCGAGATGATTTCTCAACCATTTTTCAAAGTCTTGTAGTCGTCGTCGTGCATGAGGGAGTCACGGTTTGTAATCCAAAAACAGATTTGAAATCAGAGTTTGGATGCCCGAATACGGCTGAAGAACGTGAGGGAAGCGCGCGAGAGGCAAGCATGGCCAAAGGCCATGCATTGTCTACCAAGTGTGGAAGCCGTGGGATCCACAGCCAGAGCACCCCTCTGGTCCCGTGTGGCCCATGCGCCCCACACGGGGATGGGTGATGTGGCCGCCTCCGATTGGGTCCTTTTTGTTCCCTCTTTGAATCATTTAAATATGATTTTCTTTCCCTCCAAACACAATTTGAAGAAAATTTTCAAGAGAAAATTCTGCAGAATTCTTCATGTTTTTCATTTTCTTATTTCGATCATAACTTTCTCATACGAGCTCAAAATTGATTGATTTAAAAACCAAAATTGTTGGTCTTGATGAGAGTTACAAACCCCAAGTATTTTCGGAGTCAATTGACCTCCCAATATTTCCCAGTGTCTAGATTTCAGTACGTGGTTCAACTTGTATGTGTCACTTGTTCTTCTTTCAATTTCTTTTGATCATCTCTTTTATTCTTTCTATTTGATTGATGAAATGTGTTGAGAAGAATGCTAGTACATATGCTATGGTTTTTATGATTGTTTGTTTGTTGAGTTTTTAGCATTGTGATTTTCATTTGAACATAGTTTGCTAAACTTGACTATTCTTGAAATTGATTTTAGAAATGATATATGTGATGTGCTTCATGACATGTTCTAGGTTTAATTTCATGTTCTAAGAACAAGGTTTTATAGTGTGATATATTGAATATTCTTGACTTGTTCTTATTGATATTACATGCAATGATTTCTAGGTTCTTTTTGTGATTGTGTGTTGAAAGCATATCCTAGAATATCTCTAAGCATGTTCATAGAGTTTGATTGATCATCATACTTTATTTGATTGTGATTTGCATAATTTGCATCACTTAGATCATTGCCTTGTGTAAGGTTGAAGTCTCTAGCAAAGTGAGTGAAGCTTTATGGATAGAGCAAAGAAGTCTTGATTAGAGTCGGGAGGACTCGGATAGTCAAGCAAGGAGACTTGTCTAGGGTTGGGAGGATCCGGATAGACAAGCAAGAAATCTTCCTAGAGACGTGAGCGTCTTAGATAGGAAGTTGCTTTTTAGAGATGTAGGACACATCTCGGATAGGAAGTAGGCTTGGTAGTTCACTAGCCCGAGGGTATATTAGGAGGTGATAGCTTGAGCGGATATCTTGTGTTGATAGCTTGAGTGTGTAAATCCTTTTCATATAGTGGATTGCTTTGCCGGTGGTTGTGGTATCAACCCATGGATGTTTCCTCTTTGAGGTTTTACCACGTAAAAATCCTTGTGTAAATTTTTGCTTTAATATTTCTTTATCTTCCATATCTTACATTGATTGCATATCTTGTAAATTGATTTACTTTTGCATTAGTTAAATCAATTCATTTGTTGAATCTTATCAAGTGTGCATTTTCTTTATTATATTCCGCATTATTTTTAATATTGGAAGAAATTGGGCCTATACCTATTCACCCCCCTCTAGGTATATTTTACACTACTACTTAAGGAAAATTTCATTTGTTCTATTTTCTTTCGTTGTAATAGTTGGCCCTAGCATGCGAAGCAGCCTACGATGTACCCCATCCTAAAATAATAAAAAGATCCCCCCTTTTACTGTAGCAAGATATCCCTGTCACACTCCCTATATACCTTAAATATATTATCTCAACCTCATTCCTCCTTGCAGGACCGGTCTTATCGCATTATATCGGTCCTTGGCAACCGGACCAAGGGTCTCCTCCGGTATCTATTTCGGGAGGAGAGCCATCCCATACCCGGTCCGGACCAGCCACAGCGCACCTGTACGTCGTGGTCCAGGTTGTCCCGGGAAACTCTCAACGGATTTTTTAGGATAACAAATATATTTTATGTCTCTTAGTTAATTGCTTGAGATGATTGGTTGTACATACTTATATGTATTTCTTCTAATGAGTGTGCTACAATTGCCTTGTTTGCAATCCATGTCATATTTATGCTCAAACATGCATTTTTGGAATACGAGATATACTTTGGGAGTACTTTTTGAATGACCTATAATTGATCTCCATGACATGATGATTCCTTCTAATGACATGCTTAAGATGAAAAGTGTGAGATGAAAAGTGTGAGATGTTTGATTGCTAAATCTTGAATGCAAATATGTATGCAAAAGCAATATTGAGACTCAAATAAAAAAGGATCTTAAAATCCATTCTCTCTTTCTTTATTTGTAGAACAAGGCTACTATCATATGGATATCTCACCCGGAAAAATCAAATAGGGTGTAAAGTCGCTCATGTCTTGTTTTGCTTATAAAGTTGGATATAGTTGCTCTTTAATATTTGAAATGCTCAGACTCTATATCCTTGCTTTTTCCATGACAAAGTGTGAAATTGGTTTGAATTCTATTGGAAGCCTTTGTTGTTGGCTTTGCTAAATACTATTGTTTTTGAACTTGAATGCAACATGTCTTGCATGCAAAGCATATTTATCACACTTTTTGCTTAAAATAAAACTCCTTGAATTTCTCTTACTTAATTGAGTTGCATAAAGTTGTTTATATGATTATGCATATGTGTTTATGCTACAAGCTCTCCTTGCTAAAAGCTTACCTATTAGGGGAGAATCCCTTTGCCTATCTCATGACAAAAAGGGGGAGTAAGGTTGGGGATAAATTATGCCTTTCTTGGCATTTGCATTTAGGGGGAGGGAGAGTATCCCATGTTGAGAGTTGTTGCATAGAGAGAGTAACCCATGTTGGGAGTTGTTGCATTTAGGGGGAGTTGCATTGCATTGCATAATTACATTTTTTTTTTGTATTGATTTACTTTGGCAATTGCAATTACTTTTGTTATAAGCTTCTCACACACATTTGCTATTGGAAGGTATATTTCTTGTTGTTTGTGTGTAGGTTGGTTTTTTCTACAAGCTTGAAAATGACTTGAAGATGTTCAAGACTTAAACTAGGAGCCTTATTGTAATGTAGAAAAATTTTGTTGACCAACCATTTGTTGTTTTTGAGAAGATGATATGTGAGTGTTGGTTTTGTCATGAAATAGCCAAAGGGGGAGACTGTAAGTGCCTCACTTTGATTGGCTCATTTCGTTGACAAAACCACAATGGGGTTCAAATATGTAAGGGTAGCTTAGGATTGAAGTAATCCTCATCAAATGTCAAAGAACCTCATTGTGGACATCATGAGCTTCAAGGAAAATAGTTTACTTGTCTTGACTCTTAATTGAAGAGATTTAGATTGCACACACACATCTCATGCATTTACACTTCTTGTATTATGTTTTGTGTTTCTTGTTGGTGCATATTCTCTTTTCATTCATGATCACTCTAGTGTAATTTACTTGATCATTGCCATGGCTATTGGCCTTGAAAATTGCATGATTTTTTACCTCTGACCGTTCCCATGACCATTGTGATTTTTCGCAGCGGTAGAGACAGCGGTTCACGGACAGTAGCGACCACTCCCATGACCGCTCTCGTGACCGCTGTCAATTTCTGCAACGGTGTCATGCACAGTGCTCACTGCTGTCGTGACCGTTGTGGCTTTCACAGCGGTACAGACAGCGGTCGACGGCTGATAGGTTTTTTAAAAAAAAAAAAAAAAAAACGTGACCTTTCACATTCTCACACACTTCTCTATAAATACATCCTATTCTCTAGTCTCTTTTAGGTTTTGAGTTTCAAATCATCTAGAGGGAGTTTTTAGAGTGACTTCAAAGAAAAGCAACCAAGATTTGATCTTTCCTAATCAAAACCAAAAACCCATCATCCTTTCATGGTTCATTCATCATCTAGCATCTTCTAGGTATGATTTCTCATGGGTTTTCTTCATTACTCACATGACTTGTAGTTAGAACATCATTTACATCTTTTTATATGTTCTTGCTTTACAAGATAGCTTTTTTATTATGTTTTATGAGTTGTTTGTGATAACTATTGCATATAGGTTTGATTTGCACATATAGCTAGGTTGTGTGCATCTCATATAGCTACATAATATCTAGGAATGTCTTTAACATGTTCATCCATGCCTAGATAAGCTTAAATGTTTAACCTTACATTTATGCTCCTTGAATATTGCATATATTCACTTTAGGTTGTTTATCTCTTCTCTTTAAGAGACAAGTTTTGTATTTACCACTTGGTAGTTTGCAAGCAAAAGAACTAGGTTCACTTTTGAAGGCATGCGGGTTGTAGTGGTAGATTAGTAACCGTGTAAGGTTTGACGTGGTCAACCTAGGTTGTAATTGCCATTACAATTAGTAGATTGAGGTTCGTGTGTGGCGCACATAACAGCCCGTGGTTTTTCCCGTGAGGGTTTCCACGTAAAAATCGAGTGTCGTTTATATTTCGCTTTATTACACTTGATTTTATTTTATGACTAGTTAGGGGTTTTTCGTAAAATTGATTAATCGCAAAAAGTTGGTAATAATTTGATTAAAATCTATTCACCCCACCCCCCCTCTAGATTAATATGACTCGTTTCAAAAATGATTAAAATCATGAGAAACAATGCATGTGGTTAAAAAAAAGAAAAAAATAATAATAATGAGTTGGTTGATGATGGGCTTCTTCCTGCTGTTTTGGAGAGTGATGCGAAATGGGTGGTGGATTTGATTAACTCAGGCAATAAGTCTAACACTGATATTGGTGTTATTATTGATGATATTGTTTCTTTGTCTAGGCAGTTTCAGATTTCTATCTCTTTTGTTCCTATGACTGCTAATAAAGTAGCTCATTCGTTGGCTAAATTGGCTCCAAGTTCGATTTCAAACTTTTTTGGGTTAGAGGATTGCCCTCCTTTCCTAGAGTCTGTTGTTCGGTTGGATTTCAACCCTTTGGTGGGTGTTTGATTAATGAACTTCCTTTTCAAAAAAATAATAATGAGTTGGTTGATTTTGACAATTTCCTATTATATTAATCATTTTAATAATTTTATTTAAAAATAATATCAGAAATTTATAAATATACTGATTTAGGGCGTGTCTAAAATTTTAAAAGGGTGCAAATATTGCCGCATAAAGATAAATCATTACTTGAAATATGTGTTCGACTTTATCGAATTTGCAAACTCTCAAAATCCAATCAATGATGAAGATCAACATCAAATAGCTAGCTAGGTTACATCATAATATCATATGTACATATAGCTATAATTTCATCATGATATGTATAAAAAAAAATGTAAATGGTGATCATCCCCTACTGCCTACAGTTTCAAGTCTGAATCACATCACATATCAACATTCTTGAAAAGAGTTATGCTCTACAGTGCCCACCCACTATCCCACTCCAATAGGTATTGTATACAGTCATATATATGTTCACTCAATGACAATTAGTAAATAATAATCAAACTCTTAATCATAAGATACATGTGGAAGTGTGACAAAGATAGTTCATCATAATCCTATATTATGCACTGTTTTATTTATTTATTGACAAGAATCACTTTATTAAATGATATTTGTTTTGGGTAAATACAATGAGAACCCCTATAATTTGATATAAATACAGCTAGGGATGGAGAAATGTATTTATCTACTCATACTCCTCTACTTTTAAAATTGAATTAATAATAAGACCAAATTGTCCATAATTATTAAAATTTAAAAATGAAGATAATTTTTTTAATAAAAAATTGTAAAAGCTAGTATAAATAATTTAAATTTGGAAATAATTTTTTATTAAAAAATTTAAATTTAAAAACACTAAAAAAATTTAAATATATTTATATGAAGATAATTTAATTTTTTTTTATTTACTTTAAAAATAGTATACAAAATAAATGAGAAATTAAGATAATTTAAATTTAAAAACAAATTTATTTATTTATATTCCATTCAAAAATATTATCTTCAATTAATTTTTTATTAAAAAAATATCTTATTTTTAAATTTTAATAACAGTAAGTAATTTAGTCTTTTTATTAGTTTAATTTTCAATTACAAGGAAGGTTTGAACAGATAAATCCATATTTACACTCTAGTTACATTTAATCATTTATGCATAACTTTAGGAGATCTTAATGTATTTAGCCTTTTATTTTTATTTTTTATTTTTATAATTTTGTATACCAATAAAAATAATAACAATTAGAAGATGAAATTTAAAATGTATTTAGCATTACTAATTTACTAATTTTAAGTGACAAAATTTTTGTCGAGATACAATTACATTAATACGCCAATATAGAGAAAATAGAAAATATTGTAAGGATCCCTATTTCATTGAATTATTCAACATTGGGCCCAACGTGAAATAGAGGCTGTATAATATTTTCTCTATGTCAGGGTATATTAGTGTAATTGTTTTATTATGGAATGAAAATAAAATTTCAAAAACAATTAAAATCATGAGAAACCAAACAATGCATGTTGTTAAAAACAAAAAAAAAAAACAATAATGAGTAGGTTGATTTTGACAATTTCCTCTTATATTAATAATTTTATTTAAGAGTAATATTGGAAATTTAGGATGTGTTTAGAATTTTTAAGGGGTGTAAATATTGTCGATCGAAGATAAATCATAATAGGAAGTAGGATGGGTGAATGTGTGATGCACCACCTATCACCTGACCATGTTACTCTACTTGGTCTATAAGTTGATCATAAAAATCCCAATGTCAAAATTCTGATATTTTAGAAAAGCAAACAGTTACCCAAATGAGCTCAACAGCCAAACTCCAGCTGTCTACACGTTTATAAGCTGAACACTATGATGTGATCATTCTGAGACTTGAGAGGTTGTTTACTTGCTTATATGAAATTTAATAACATGTGCATGTATAAAAACTTAAAAGTTTAATATATAATTTATATTTATTCTTTAAATATATCAATATACAAATTCTTTTGTCCAATTTTTATAATAAATTTATTTTAATGTTTTGAATTATATGTAAAAATTATTTTTTCTTTCTTCTTTTCCTTTCACTTTACCGCACATACAAAACTAAATTATTTTATAAAAAATACTTGATTTGTATTTAAAAGTAAAATTTTAAAATTATTATATAATTTTGAATTTTGAAAATGATTTAGATAAGTTTATTTTTGATAAATAAAAAAAGATAAGTTTTTATCCATTTTTTTTTTATATATTAAAAAAAAAGATAAGGTTTTTTTTTTTTTTTTTTTTTTTTTTTTTGATATATTAAAAAAAGATAAAGTTTTTATTTTTATTTTTAAGTTATGATTTATATATTAATAATTCAAAAAACAAAAAAATGATATCATCTACAAAGTCCAATAAAATATTTGTTAGAAGGCAATTTTTTTTTTAAAACTATTAAAAAATATTTTGTTAAAAAAAAAAACATTTTTTAATTATTATAAATTTAGATTTTTTAAACTATTATAAATTTGAGATTTAAAGGAAAAAAAATAAAATAAAAGACTCAACCCATCAAATGCGAACCTCTCAATCTATTAGTTTAAAAAAAAAAAAAAACAATTACGAACCACATCCAAAACCATCGCACTGTTTTTCAACTTACCCGACCCAAACTCTAAAACCCCGGAACCGATCCGGACACAGGTCCAAGTTTCCAATTTTCCGTAATCATTGCGATGTGACTGATTAAAAAAGTTATCTTTTTTATAAAAAGGAGAAGAAAGTCACGGGCTAACTCACCCGGGTGTCGTGGCCGATCCAACAGCCCGGCCCAGTTCTAAAGAAAAAGAAGAAAAAAAAAAAAACACAAAGAATCCTCAACATAAACAAACAAACCTCATTTAATAGACTTCTCTTGTTTTGTGATCGTTTGTTGTTGCAATCATTACTCTTTAGTCACTGTTTGGACCGATTTTTCAATGCTCTCGTCTCTCTTTTTATTTTCATTTTTGGTTGTTTTTGTGAACAATTAAAGAGTTATAGCTGGTTGATTGATGAATGTGAGAGAGAGTGAGGCATGAGAGATTTGTTAATCGTGAAATTAACATATGTTTCGGAGACTACGATGGTTCATTGGTAGAAATTGGTCAACAAAGAGGTTGCCAAATGCCGACCAACAACCACCAAACCCTACGCCGCCGTCGCCGCCGCCGCCGCAGCTACAACCACTACCACCTGATGCATCACCGCCGGTCAAGCTAGACACTGTGCATGAAATCGCCATTTACATTCACCGGTTTCATAATCTTGACCTTTTTCAGCAAGGGTAAGCTTTTATTTACATTTTCTATTTTCTATTTTGTATTTAATAACAATGCTCACTTATTTTTGATGGTTTTTTATGGATTTTTGAACATAATGTAGATGGTATCGGATTAAGATCACTTTGAGATTGGAAGACAGTGAGTACACTACAGTGGGAGTACCGGCACGGGTCATTCAATATGAAGGTCGATTTATAATGTATTTAGTTTTGTTTGTTTTTGGAATGTACTTGGTTTTATGAATTTTATGTTAAGAGTATTTATTTTAGGCAAGTGATTGAAGAAAGTGTGGTGACTATGCAGCTCACCATGTAATTTGTAACTGTAGATAGTGTTAACATTTACATAGAAAATTATGGATATCTAGTCTAACTAACAGATATTTAAGTAATAACTTTGTGGCAATATTGTGATTCGGGATCCACTGCGTTTGCAAATTTGAAATTGGGGAATAATGGCATAGTCATTTTGGAATATTATGTGTGTTGTAAAGAGGAGTGTTATTTTGGCATTATGCATGGTGTAGAGAGGAGCTTTTTAAAGAGGTTTATCTAGACTGTTTTACATATTGAAGAAAAGGTGATTATTTCAGGCCATTTCATTTAGGTTAGTTTTTTTTTTTTTTTTTTTTTGAAATAACATTTAGGTTAGTTACTAAGTGCTGTTGGAATCTAAAATTTATTTGACAAGAGCTAGACTAATGGGTGAAGTAGCTGGAGGCTTCTTCTTCTTCATTTTCTTTTTATTCTTTGTTGCTCACAAGTTATAGACCGGAGTGATGCCTTTGTTCAATTTAGTACTAGTGGCAACCTATTATTATTTTTATTTTTTATAAGGTCATGAATTCCCCATGTGAGCTTGCCCTTTCTTTTAGATTAATTAACAACTAAGAGCAGTGACACTTTTTTGAGCTGCAGCTCCTGAATTGGGCACTGAAGATACTTATGGAGTTTGGAGGATTGATGACACAGAAAACAGTTTTTCAACCCAGCCTTTTCGGATCAAATACGCTAGGCAGGATGTTTATCTATCAATTATGGTTGCATTCAATTTATCTGTTAGTAAATATGAGGTAGTCAACTTCTTTTGTCTTCTTCCTTCTTCCCTTTTTTTTTTTTTGTTCATTTTAAATCTATGATCTGTTATTAAGCGAACTATATCAAGTGAAAAAGTTGAAATTAAAACAGAGTGAAAAAGCTGAAATTAAAACAGCATATCTCTTCAAGTTCTTGCACCTAAATGGAAAACTGAATGTCATAAATAGCAATATTAGCTTCCTTGTGAGTCAAAAGACGCTAAAGATTATACAAATATGATGCCAAAGGAGGGAGAATGGTGGAAATGTTTAGAGGAGTTTACTACTAAACATTTTTGACAAAAATGGAAAGCAATAGTACCTATTATGAATTTATGATTTTTAGAAATTGCATATTACTATCATGTAATATGGATTCTGAAGATAATATCTATCTCATGACATCTTCCTGTAGGCTATTGATTCTAATGGTTCTCATGAATATATGTGCAACTGATTTTTGGCTTTAACTTTTCAGGGCTTGTCAACATCTGCTGTTATTTTGAAGTTTGAGCTCATGTATGCTACCATGCTGGGGAATGGGTTAGTACAAAACTTAGTTTTTGGTTTTTTCCAGTTATATGAATCAACACACAAAGTGAATGGAACAGTGTGCCCATTTAACTATTGTTTGAACCTGAAGTAATGAATCATAACACCCTGTTTGCAGCTCTGAGTTGCAGTCATCGGCAGATATATGCCCTGCTGCAGTTCATGAATTTCGAATTCCTCCCAAAGCACTTTTAGGACTGCATTCTTATTGCCCTGTCCATTTCGATGCTTTCCATGCAGTCCTTGTTGATATAAGTGTACACATCAGTCTACTAAAAGCCAGTGCTTCTATTGCTTCATTGAAGGTAACCAGCTTTCTGAGATTTCAAGTTTTTGAAGTTGATAAGCATTTCAAAATTGCATTCTCAATTTTTCCCTTAAATTATTTTCTTTCCTGGGCAGTCCATTGCAGTTAATCTTGATTGCATTGTTTGTCAGCTGAAATATTCCAGTGATTCTTTTGTTATTGCAGATTGTTGTTTTGAGTATTTGGAGGGTTTATATGAGCGATGTTCTGTCACTGTGAATCATATTTAATAAAAAACATTTCTGGTGCTCTTGGTCAGCATGTTGTTTGAATTTCTATGTGCCTTTATCAATTGCATTAGTCTTATGAATATTTCAACCTCCATGACAACATATGCTTCAAATATGTGTTTATTAGGGTGAGGGAGATATTGATTTTTCTGACACAGTTAGCCTATTACCCTCGATAATCAAACATGTTGTCTTAAAATTCAATCAATTTAGGCCAAGAAAAAACCTTCTAGCAACCAGAAGAACGATTATGGAAACCAAATAGGAGTCAAACTTCAATAAAATAAAATATTATTGAAAGATTTGAATTGGCTGTTTTAATTAAGTAAAAGAAACCACACTTATTTGAGCCCATGGAACAAAACAGAAAGTTGTAGTTTCTAAATATGACTTAATATGCTCATAAATACTAATCAAGTCCTGCAACTTTCGTCTAATTATGAGTAGTGGAAAGTATTTTGTATACATTAATGCTAAGTTGCTAATATAGATGTGAAAATGTCATTATATGTATTAAAAATTAAAGAAACTCTAATTTTTTCATAATACGCAGCCTTAATTATCGGTCTCCAATAAATACTCTTTCTAGATCAGACCCAATAAAATTGTAGATTTAAATCACCGTCCCACTTAAGGACTTCCACCTGATTATCAGGATTTTCCAATGGGACATATGGTTAGAAAAAAGTTTAAACTGTACTCATCTGAATGGTATATATATTTATTTCTTTTCTTCCAAAACCAAAGATAAGAGTAAAAAGCTTCATTTTCTTTTAAACTCACTTTGTGGTATTCCTCTAATATATTAAATTTGATTTTCTTTTTTGGTTATTCAAGTGCCTTTGCATGACATGTTGCAGTACCTTTTTGTCCAATAAAAAAAATGATAAAAAAAGGAATGAAAAGGCATAATAATTTTTTTTTAATAAGCATAATATGTCTTTGAAATGATTTTTATAGAAAGTCTTTGAGGCGATATGTCTCTGAAAAAGAAATCAAATCAGGATGCAAGGTGTGGAGTAATAATTACATTTTAGGTAGGATAAGTGTTGCTTAGCTCTTGGGTCATTCATCGAAGCCTCATTGAGGGAATATAACTCTAAACATGAAATTAAATCAGGATGCAATGTGGGAAATTAATAATTACATTTTTATGAAGAATTAGTGCTTATATCGAGGGTTTTTTGTACCTAGTTACCTTCGATTATTGATGGACCATTTTCCTTGAATATCATCACATAATATCTCTCTAATCCCATTGAAGAATTCAACAGCATAAACTTCAGGACAACCATAATAAATTGCCCCTTTTCCTTATAATACAAAGATACAATAAACATATGGCCAATACCATCATAAAATTTTCAAGAGTTATTACCAAAAACCATTTCGAGAACATTTAAAACGATTTTGTATAACTTATAAAATTACAAATATTTGCAAGATCAAACTAGACTCAAATATTTTAGTATACCTAAATTCATCATTTTCCGATAAGCTTTTCTGTATAATAATTAGTCTGCAAAATTACTATTCTGCTGGAACTAGGGATTTGCAGCTGCCCCATGCTAAATTAAAAAACTTATTAAAAATCATATATATTTTTCATTTTGTGTGAAATCTTTTTTGGAGTACTTGTAAATATGTCTATATTGAAAACAGAAGCTTCAACTCTAAAATCATATCCAGAACATTTATTTGCAAATGTTTCTACTGTTATACATTATACTAAGGAATTCTTATTCTCCATTCATATTACATTAAATTTCCTATTGAATCGTAAACAATCCTAACTAAGTAGTAAATACCATGAATATGTATTTAATCTACTGCCAAGCACTAGAACTCGGTGATTCCAAAATCTAAACATGAAATGAAAGTAAACATCGAATAAAGGGATGGATGTAATCTACTTGACTTTCTTATGGTCTCTGCAACCCTTTGAATCCTTGTAACTATTAAACTTTTGGTGCAAAGAGACTTGGATGAGAAACCTTGAAGAAAGGCTGAGTAGATAAGTCTTATACAGATGAACATTTCAACCCTAATCGCATTGCGTTTTTTCTCTTTTACTCGCTTCAACAACATTATTTTTTTTCCTTTTTCATTTTCCCAAAGACAGTAATATCGTTTCCTTAAAGTTTCCCTCATCTCATTTCACTCTTGCCCTTTTCCAATATCTGGGTATTGCACCTGGAGATTATTCGTGAAAGAGAAAAGGTCATGTGCTAGTGATTGAAGTTAGCATCTCCCTACTTTTGATCACTAGTCTCATGGTAAGAAACAATTGTTAAATTCAAGTGACAAAGCCCAAACGTGGAAGAACAATTACACCCTTAGGTCGAGGATCTAAAAGGTCCAAAAATGCCCTGTTATTTTTCTCACTCTAAATAGTCTGCATCAAGCACAGTGGACTTACATTTTGAGCTGCAGAATTACTTCCTGAAGCTTCCCTCTTTTAACATTTTATAAGGCAGCTCAGCAGAGTAAGATCACACCAGAAACCCCAAATGGTGAGAGCACCATTCCCAACAGATCTCATACTGCCTGAATGAAGTAAAAGATAAATCAACATTTTCACTATTGTACTTAAATATGTAGACACTAAGAGTAAAATGAGTCAAGAAAATGAAATGGTATGGCCATGACTCAAGCCTATGTCATTAACTTTGTACAACATTTATTGTATTGGGTAGTTTGGTGTATCTTTGAAGATTTTATAATAATGGTTCTGTTTAAAATAAGGTTTTATTTTGTTTTGTTAAGCTACATGATCCATATATTTTAGTATGAAGGGATCTAGGGGTTTTATTTTGATTTGCTTTTCATCTGCTCAAACATTTTTTTTTTTCTTTTCTGACAGGCACAGGGTCAGTTGGCTGCTTTAGATTCCAAACAGATCATGCTCATTAAAGCACTAATAGCTGCTTATGACATTCTTCTTGAAGATTTTGGAAGAATCAGCAAAGCAATCAACCAAGCAGTTGATTCAATTGATTTTAATTCCAAGTCAGATCATATGAAGTTGTTTGGTTCTGTGGATGGTGAAGCTTCAGCACAACTCATGGGCTTGCTACAGAATGGTGTTGAGGTCTTTAATTTGTTTCTAGCAGTGCAGTAATTTTCAATTGTTTAATGTAAACTTCATATTTTACTAAATATTTTCCTCTCCTATAGCAGAGAGCAGATGGTACAACTGATCTTCCAAGTGATGGGCTGTCCTATTTTTTATCATCGGATGATCTGTTGAACTCTTTCAACATGTTGGGCAATCAAATTTTAAATTTGTGGAACACATTTTTGATGTTTCACAGGTATGTTTCCACTTTGAATTTAATTGAATTTTGGATCTCCTGGTTTTTCTAATTCCCATTTTCTTAGGCATGTAAGTGATTTATGTAATTTAATTTGATCGCCTCAGGAAACATAACAAATTTTATTAAATATCAAGAATGTTTTACAATGAATGTAAATCAGTAGTCCACTTCGAAATACATAATAGAATGAAACCAAAAATAACATGCAACAATTTTATGTAATACAATAGAGTTTCTCAATTCTTACGAGTTTAGAAAAAAGATGTGTCCTGAAAATATGTAACCATCAATGCCCATAGAGAAGCTAGTAATCGAACTTTGTCCCATAACATGTGTCTCCTCTTCTTAAGCATCCTCAAAATTTGTGTTTCTTTCTATGTACTATGTAGTAATGTAGTATCCAAAAAACTGTTGGTTCAATGCATTTCCCAAAATTTAATCACCTTTGAAATTAAATATTTCTATCAAGATATGTTAGCTTTATGATTTAGTTGGCCTGCTACAGAAATATCTCTCTAATAATTAATATATCTTAAGTCATCATATTTCGTTCTCCCCTTCATGTCAAATTCACCTTTCAATATGTAAAGCCTGTAATAAAGGATCAACTAATCATGACCTAGTGGCCGGAGCTGTTTTTATACTATGATTAGGGCATTAAAGAGACATGGGGTGGCTGTAAAATGACCAGAATATTGGGGACTGATAAAATGTCTGGAGTGGTATCCATTGACATATCCATTGACATCTCTAGTTTGCGTTTACATATCATGCTATCTATGTTTTGGGGAAATGTGGACTTTGGTGTATTTTTCCTTGACATTTTTACTTGCCAGAAAGAAATGTTTTTGCTAAACTGCCTATGAAGTTATAATTGTTTATTAGTGAATTGATTACTAAGACATTAAGCAAGATGGGAGAGAAAAAAGAATACATAGAAAGGAGTTTGGTTATTTGAAGAAAACTATTTATGCATGCTTCAGCCCTGCCGTCTATAAACTCCTGTTCGATTTTTTAGATAATCGTGGAAATTCCATATGGTGTCCCCTCTGTTAAGAAGCCTGATTATCATCTCAGTAATTGTTAAGTAATTTTCTTAGACTTTTATCTAATGATGCATGAGCAGTTATCAGAATTACTTCTAGTGTCTGTATTGGCTTTGGAGTTTCCTTTTGGCCTTAATGACCAATCTTGCATTTCCTTCAGTGTTATATGGTTGAAATTACACTCCTATCTAATTGAAAAAGAGCTGAAACCTTTGATTATTATGCTAAATCATCCATCTCTTCTATTTGTTTGCTGTTGTTTACTTCACACCAGGGCTAACAAAACGAAGATAATGGAATTTATGCGTGATGCATGGGCCAATGATCGGAAAGCTGAATGGTCAATATGGATGGTTTACTCTAAGATTGAGATGCCTCATCATTTTATTAGTGGTGTTGATGAGTCTTCTTACCAGGGTATCCGTGGGAAAGCCTTGAGTTTGCGAAAGCTTAATGTCAACGAAGATGTAATTAATGTCTATTTTATGCCCTTTCTACATGTTATTTAAATTGTGCATTGACTCAAAATGTCCAGTATTTTCCTAAGATTTCATTACAAGATTCACTTCATAGCCTTTAAATCTGGAATCCATTTTGTTTTTTGGACAGCCTGCCCAAAGTGCAGCAATGCGTGCTGAGCTGCATCGGCGAAGCATTGCTCAAATGAGAGTAAGTTACTGGTTTGACTTGCTTCAGTTTCCTTATACTTTATGCATATAGGAATTCATGAATCTGTATGGATCTTTACAGATCAACAATCGATCACTTCAAGACATGCATATATTTGGAGATCCTTCACGCATTCCTATTGTAATTTTAGAACGTGTTGTGAATACACCATTGCGTTCAACCAGTGGACATTCGTATTTCAGCCATTTGGACCCCAGAAATAACACTGGTTTAATCATTGGACCCAGCATTGGTGCTGGAAAAAAGGCAACTGGGAGTAATTCACAACAATCCAGCCGTGTTCTAAAAATAGTAGTCTTTGTACATGGTTTTCAGGTTTGTATACTTTTCCGCATCTTGAGTTCAGTTTATTAATTTCTTCTTCTTGGTGGTTGTGGTAATTTCAATTGTTGATTGAATAAGAAACAGTTGGTAGGAATGTGATGTATCTTATTAAAATATTCTCTAGATTAGAATGAGCTCCAGAATGCTTGCTGCAGATTTTTGTTGGTATCTGGTTTGTACACAAGTCATCCAAAATCTGACTGATGAAACTATCCGATATCTTGGAACCTCTCTCCCTTTTCTTCAGCCATCCTTTAATGATTGAAGTCTCCTTTCCTAATGACTGGCCAGGCAGTCCTCGTTTCCTTGTGTTTTTGCTCCCTTGCAGTTTTTTTTTTTTTTTTTTCCTTTTGTTGATCATTTACATAGTTGATTCCCTTATTTTCCTGTGTTGTTATTCATGTTTATAAAGCTGAGTTGATACATCCAGAAGAAGTAAAATATATGGAATAATTTGGATTGTAAATGTGTGGGAACCTCTTCTCTTTTCTTATATTTCTAGGGCCTTTTCTCTGTTTAAAATACTCAGTTCAATTTCTGAACTTTTTGTGCTGTCCTTTCGATGCATGTTTGGAAAAATGTTATAGTTTCAAAATCAGACACATCATTATTTAAACATGCACTCTGAACAGGGACATCATCTGGATTTACGGCTTGTTCGAAATCAATGGCTTTTGATAGATCCAAAGATAGAGTATCTTATGTCAGAGGTAAATGAAGATAAAACTTATGGAGATTTCAGAGAAATGGGGTTAAGGCTGGCCGAGGAAGTGATTGCTTTTGTAAAAAAGAAAATGGACAAAGCCTCTAGAAGTGGTAACTTGAGAGATATCAAGCTTAGCTTTGTTGGGCATTCGATTGGAAACATTATTATAAGAACTGCTCTAGCAGGTATATGCATATCTTTGGAGGTAAAATGTTATTTTATTTGTCTGTGGTTGAGTAGTTAATCTGTGCTTTGTTATTGACTTATCGCAGAGAGCATGATGGAACCATACCTGAGATACTTGTATACATATGTTTCTATATCTGGTCCACATTTGGGTTATTTGTACAGTTCAAACTCTTTATTTAACTCTGGGCTGTGGCTCTTGAAGAAGTTCAAGGGTACTCAATGCATTCATCAACTTACTTTCTCAGATGATCCTGATCTCCAGAATACTTTCTTGTACAAACTTTGTAAGGTACTAATACGACTATTAATTTGCAGATGTTTGCCTTGCAGAGAAAAGAAATTTTATCATTATGCTATCTGCCACTCTGCCAGAGAAATGAGAAAAGAATTGTGCTTGATACTGTGCATTTAAAGAATAGGAGTTTGTTTCTAACACAATGTCTGATGTGCTAAAACCTTGTTTTTCTTTATTTCAGCATAAAACATTGGAGAACTTCAGAAATATAATCCTCTTATCATCACCCCAGGTACTGCTCCTATGATTGGATATTAGTTTTTCTTTTATATGTGCAAACTAAAAATAAAATTTAAGTTGGATAGTTAATTTTCAATCTAAATTAGGTTATTTTACTGTACAAATTCATGTTTATTTACCAGAACATTAGACACAGTTGAAGCTCATTTACTCATGAATCAATCTAAATTATGACACGTCTTGTTTTTCTGGGCAACCTCAATGTGGTTTAAGAAATGTTATGTGCTTTATCCAATTTTTTGCATAGGTTTCCATGAAGTAGCTAAAAACAATTAGGAGCAACTGACCTAATTGACACCAGGTCTAACTTTCATCATTCAAGTGTTTAACTGGTGGAATTTTTTATTTGATTAGAAGTTTTTGCTTTAGTATTCATTAGAACTTTTTTGAGACGTCAGATTGATTGAGATGGGACATTTGTGATTAAATAAATGTGCAGTCATTTTCCTTATGGTCTTGTATCCTCCTACTGATGAATTCTAATGTGCAAGACAATTTCTCTCAGGATGGTTATGTACCGTATCATTCTGCTAGAATTGAGGTTCCCCATGCATCTCTTTGGGACTATTCAAGAAAGGGCAAAGTCTTCTTGGAGATGTTAAATAATTGCTTGGACCAGATTCGGGCCCCTTCATCTGATCATCGAGTCTTCATGCGCTTTGACATCAACTTTGATATCTCTTCTCAGGGCAGGAACTTGAACACTCTCATCGGACGGGCTGCACATATTGAATTTCTGGAGACTGACATATTTGCAAGGTTCATAATGTGGTCTTTCCCAGAATTGTTTCGTTAATTAGACCTGCACAAGGGCCTCCTGTGTTGCTCTCTCTTGCCTGTCTTTCATGTGTGGCATTCTTGCGTCCGAGAGAATTTCAGGCATTGATGAGCCCAGTCAATGAGTCAAAGAAACACTGCATAATACGATCGACTTGGTCCAACCATCTTTGGAAGTTCTGATTCAGCCGGGCTTTGTGCAGACTGCAGACCCCATCTCAACACGGGGCCAAGATGGAATTTCAGAACCAAGCTGCCTAACAGTTGACGCCTGATATGACGGGCACTGTAAATTATAGGGTTGAAGTTGATTCACAAGAAAAGAAAGTGAATCAGAGTGATACTACAGGTTTTAAATTTTGTAGTATCCATCCATAGTATTTAAAGTGTCTAGATTATCAGGGCGTAGTGTACATTAGGATTAGTTTTAGGTTTTTACTTGTAGCAAGTCCCTTGTACAGAAGATGAAAAATTATTCATGTAACATTTATTTTGTGTAAGATTAAGGTTAAAATTGCATGTACTTTTAGCAGACTAGGTAATAATAGACTTTTCCAGTAACCCAGCTTAATTTGTTTTCTGAACTCTAGGTTGGTTTTCAGATAGATTCCCCATTTTTTCTGACTTGGGGGAGGGTGGATTTGAACTTAGGATCTCAATATTAGTCAATGTTCAAAAAGACTAGTCGGGCAGTGCCATGGCTGTGGCCGCCCTTAAATGGAGAACACCTATTGAAGACGAGGAGAGGAAAAAAGAAAAGAGGGGCTGCTTGTTTGTGTTTAATGAAGCCCAAAACAATATCATTTTGGGTTTGGTTGAAAGTGTTTTTGGACTTCATTAAACAAAAACAATTTGTTAATTAAATAACTAATTAATTAATTAATTTATTTTATATAAAAGGCCCTGGGCGGATGCTGCCTAATCAGCGTTAAGCGCTAATTATGTGCCCGGTTATTAGGTCATAAGATACACGGATCGAGAGATGTTATTACCGTAAGGTTATGTCTCTGAACATATATAGATTCCAGTATTCTACATTGAGATTGGTCATTAGTAGTAAATTTTTGTAGTGATGAACAATGCACTACTCACCATAGGTTACATAATTGGACGGATTTACATAATCTAGTCGGATGTACAAAATTCTTCCACCTAACATTGTCATTGGTCAAACGTATATGATTGCTGGCCAATTAATGATAAGGGCAACAGGTTGGAGCCATGTTGATATTTGTGTATTGCTAGAGCCTAACAGGTCTCAAACTGCCAAATGGGTTATGGGCCTCGCCCGTTCCAACTTCCAATAGCAAATTTTGAGTGTCGAATTTTGCACCATTCTATTTTTTATTTTATTTTTAAAAATTACAATAATTTGGGGATTTTTAAGGAGAGGCACGGAGGGGTAGAGATTCGAACACACAACCTCATCGTGTAGGTGTGAGGGGCACCATTATAAAACTGTATTAACAATCAATATCATAATTGCAATCATAGTTTAAAATATCCATAGTTTTCACGATATATCATTTGATATTTCTGTATTTTAAGAGTACCGATATAGATATACCTTAAAATATCTGTGATATTTTCGTAAAATATCCATATTGGTGAACTTGTAGTGTATTTTAACATAATATAGTAGATATTCCGTGAAATACTCACTATATTTCCGTCAATGTCAGAAATATCCATGATATTTCCGTCAATGTAAAGTGAAAATTTGATGATATTCCCTAATGTTTTTTATTTTTATTTTTATTTTATTTATCTATTTTTTGTTTTTTTAATAAAAAAATTGATGTAATAAAAAATAAATTTGTAAATTTGTAATAAATATATTCCCTGTTCATACCAAAAAAAAAAAATAATAATTCAATACTACTTTAATATGATATCAATATTGTATGAATCAAGATTATTGTCAAATATATATATATTGTATGAATCAATATGATAGCCACACTATGTTTGAACCACCTATGTTTTTCTTTTGGTATTAAAATTTATATGGCTTGTATTTAGAGAATAAATTTTTAATTGAAGATTTTAAATTTTATACAGCTCGTATGTGCATTATATTCGTTTTTATACCATATATTTGCTAGCTATTATATGTATTTGGAAAAAAAAATTATGTTTTTTTTTTTTTTTTGTTAGATAATTGATTATTTTAAGATTTTTTTAAGTTTCATTAATTTTTTTATGTTTTTAGTCAAATTTCTATACTTTCCGTAAATTTTATATCAATATCCATTAATATCAATATTTCAACCAAATACCTATGGCCTCTTGCCAATGTGGTCGGACTCTCCCAAGTGAGCCTTAATCACCATGGTTCAACGCCTAAGTATGTATATGTATATTATTTGTCCCACCTTGGCTATTAATTCCCAAGTGTCGGAGGTGGAAATGGTGAGAAATGTCACCTTTTTAAGTTGGTGTTGTAAGAAAGTCACCACTTTAATAACTTAAGTTTAAAAGGCACCTATTATGGTGAACAGACAAAACTGCCCTTACTTTACACGTTCTCTTACTTTGAATTTTTCTGAGACTTTATTCTTTCATCTTCTTTATAGACGTCTGTTTAACAGACCTCCAATGGAGGTTGAACATCATAACAGACCTCCATTAGTCTAGTGGCGTTACGCAGACGCATTCGGGGGTTGAGCTCCCCGCTGAGCTCGCGGTGGTCGAGCTGCTCGGTCAGCTCGTGGGGGTTAGGGGGCAACGCCCCTGAGCTTTTTTTTCAATTTAAAACCTTTAACTGGTTGTTCTCCAAGTTTTTTTTGTAAACCTTAAGATGGTTATGTGAATTTTGATACTAGGTTCGAGCCTTTTCATACTTGGAGTCTTTTCATGTGTTCTCCGAGACTTTTAACACTTGGTTCGAGCCTTTTCATACCTGTTTCGAGCCTTTTCATATTTGGTTCGAGCCTTTTCATACTTGTTAATTTTGAACCTCCGAGCCTTTTCATGTGTTCTCCGAGACTTTTGACACTAGGTTCGAGCCTTTTCATACTTGTTAATTTTAAACCTCCGAGCCTTTTCATGTGTTCTCCAAGACTTTTGAGTTTTGACACTAGGTTCGAGTCTTTTCATACTTGGTTCGAGCCTTTTCATACTTGTTAATTTTGAACCTCCGAGCCTTTTCATGTGTTCTCCGAGACTTTTGACACTAGGTTCGAGCCTTTTCATACTTGGTTCGAGCCTTTTCATACTTGTTAATTTTGAACCTCCAAGCCTTTTCATGTGTTCTTCGAGACTTTTAACACTGTTCGAGCCTTTTAATACTAGGTTCGAGCCTTTTCATACATTGTTGAAAAGGCTCGATTACTGTTGAAAAGGCTCGAATTTAGGGTAAAAAAGCTCGAATCTAGTGTAAAAATGCTTGAAAACGCATGAAAAGGTTCGAATCTAGTGTAAAAAGGCACGAAAACGCACGAAAACGCTCAAAGATTCTAAACCAATTAACCTATGAATTTTCCTTGAAAAGGCTCGGGTAACATTTTAAAAAGCTCGGGGACTGTTATAAAAGACTCGGAAAAAGTTCAAAAAGGTTTTCTCTCAACGTTTGAAAAAGACACAAAGTGACAAAAAAGGGTATTTTTGTCTGGTCACCTAAATAGGTGCCTTTTAAACTTAAATTAGTAATGTGGTTTCTGTCTTACAAAAAGCGCCCCAAATAGTGACAAAATTTTTTTGAACCCGATTGTGGGAGTAGTATTTCGGGCTGTGCTAGCAGAGTCTTATCTTACTAGGTTCTGACAGTTGTTGTAAATCAATATTTCAACCAAATCGTAGTACCGATATATCTGTTCATATGTATATTTTAATCCTTGTTTCTTTAATTTTATTGTATTATATTGTAAGTCAACTCTACTTAAAATGATTTTTCGTGTCGGATTCCAACACCAGACAATGGCTCCTCTAGACCTCTGTATATGAAAAACAATTGGAATACTTTCTTAAAAAAAGTCCTCGTCAAGTGTCTTTTAAAGCATTTAAAAATATTTTTAGGATAAGTGTTTTTATTTGAAATTAGTTTCTAAGGTCAACTTCAATGGGACACCAAATATATATTATTATTAGGGGTATTATCACTAAAGTCCCCACTTTTTTCATGAATTGTCACCTTTTTAAATGTCTTTGCCATATTAGTCACTTTAGTCCCTTGTTTTTTCAAAATACATCACTTTAGTCCATTTGACCAAAAAACTAATCGTCAACTATAACAGAATATATAAAAATACAATTTTACCTTTATTTTAAATTTTAAATTTTTTCTTTTAGTCCCTTTAGTTTCAATAATAGCTGGTTACTCCTGAAAAAAATTAAAATGCCTCAAATAGGAATCAAACCTTCAACCTAAGTTAAATGCTAACCAACTAAGCTACTCAAGCTCATTGTTGAAGGCTTGTTGATTTACATGTATATACAGTTATATAATTTATTTAAACTAATTTAAATATGTTTATATAATTTAAAATAAACTCAAATTTAATAATAATAATATATAAAAACATATTTATGAAAATGAAAAAGAAAATAACAAAACAAAATGAAACCTAAAAAATCCAGAAAATCAAAGCCGGTAATTTTTTTTCTTTCTTTTTTTGGATTTTTTTCCTTTTCAAAAAATATATTATTTCAACTTGATAAAAAAAATAAAAATAAAAAAAAATAAAAAAAAAACCCAGAAAATCAAATCCCACAGATTGAAAAGGGAAAAAATCAACACAAAAAATAAAAATAAAAATAAACTGATATTTATATAATTTAAAATAAATTCATATTTAATAATAATATATAAAAACATATTTATTAAAATAAAAAAGAAAATAACAAAACAAAATGAAACCCAGAAAATCCAGAAAATCAAAGCCCATAAATTTTTTTCTTTCTTTCTTTTTTGGATTTTTTTTTTCAAAAAATATATTATTTCAATTGGATAAAAAAAAAAAAAACCCAAAAAAAACCTAGAAAATCAAATCCCATAAATTCAAAATTTCCTTCTTTATTTTTTTTTTAAATTTTCATAAATATGTTTTTATATATTATTATTATTATGAGTTATTTTAAATTATATAAATATGAGTTTATTTTTTTTATTATATTTTTGATGATTTTTTTCCCTTTTCAATTTATGGGATTTGATTTTTTGGGTCTTTTTTATATTTTTTTTTATCAAATTGAAATAATATATTTTTTGAAAAGGAAAAAAATCCAAAAAAAGAAAGAAAGAAAATAGTTTACGGGCTTTGATTTTGAAGATTTTCTGGGTTTATTATTTTTTTTCATTTTCATAAATATGTTTTTATATATTATTATTAAATATGAGTTTATTTTAAATTATATAAATAGATTTAAATTAGTTTAAACAAATTATATAACTATATATACATTTAAATCAACAAACTTTCAACAATAAGCTAGAGTAGCTCAGCTGATTAAAGCTTGTGGCTTTTAACCTTAAGGTTGAATGTTTGATTCCTATTGGAGGCATTTTAATTTTTTTCAGGGGTTAACCAGTTATTATTGAAACTAGAGGAATTAAAAGAAAAAATTAAAAATTAAAAATAAAGGGTAAAATTGTATTTTTACATATTCTATTATAGTTGACTGTTAGTTTTTTGGTCAAATGGACTAAAGTGATGTATTTTGAAAAAACAAGGGATTAAAGTGACTAATATAGCAAAGACGATTAAAAAGGTGATAATTCATGAAAAAGTAGGGACTTTAATGATAATACCCCTTATTATTTTTTTAATTAGCCACATCATTACTTTATATTTTTTTAAATTCTTAATTTAATCATCTCATATTTAATTACAACTATATTTATTCTAAAAATATATACGGCTTGAGATCTTTAAAATAACACAAATATTGATATATATTTAATTTATTTAATTTACTTATTAATTATATATTTAACTAATATTAAATTTTATAACAACTTTAAAGGTCTTTTGAAATAATATTCTATAAAAATATTCTTTTGGTGTAAAATTTGATATAGAAAATTAAAGTGGAAAAAATTTGATATAAGACACCTAGGTACACCAATCACACACGTTTAATGTTTGGAGAAAGTGCAAGGCACATTTATTAAACGTGCGATGCATTTCTTTTGCTTGGAATTTGAACTTCATTCTTCAACTTGGTGACTTTGATGGTATGAATGGATGATCACTTCAACATAAGAACATCTCCAATAGTCTCCCTTAGAGACCCCCTTAGGGAGATTCCCTTAAAAAAGGATGAATGTTATTGTAAGGGACCATTAAGATAGTATGTATTCTAACAATACTCCCTTAAATGGCTCCCTTAATAATTTTTTATTATTATCTTGATGTTTTACTTTGTAACTATTATTGTAAAACAAATTACTCATTGGATAATAAAATAGTGGTTGGGATTTAAAGTTAAATATTTGGTGCTTTTCAAAAAATTAAATAAAATTAAATATGTGTAGCCTACAGCTTTTCCCTTAATTAAGCTGAGGGAGATTTCCAAGGGAGACTGTTGGAGATGCTTTAACACTTGTTTTTAACGGATGAATTTGTATTTTTTTTTTTTTTTTGGGTAGTGTTAACTTAAAAAAATACCCAAAAAAGAAAATATTAATTACAAATATATTTATTGTATTGACTAAGATAATTGATGTAATTGTTATAATATCATTAAAGATAGTAGATGATGATGATTAATAATAGAACAAATAAGTAAATAAGAAATAGAAAAGGATGAGAAAAACGAGAGAGAGGAAGAGAGAAATATATTGCCTTTTATATTGAGTTCAAATGATAGTACAAATCTCAATAATATTACCCAACATTTTACAAAGAGAGGTGTTCATATATATAGGCAAAGAAAAGAGGGCTATTTGTTGTAAAATTCCACTACTTAGCTATGAAGTAAAATCACATGGGCTTGCCACATGTAAGTGTTCCTTACATTGACATGTGTCCCTCTAGAAGATGGTGGAAGCCACCATATTTACAACAATCCCCCTTGGATTCCACCATTTGTATCTTGATTTGCTAGGAAAAACCCAGTGGGACAAAAACCTTAGCAAAAGTATATACAATGATCTTCTGGATCAAGTGGTATGAACGGGTTCAGAACTGCCTCATTAAAACCTTTCCGATAAAACCCAATGGGATAAAATCTGGTAAAAGGAAAAAGAGTACAATACCCATATTTACATTTAAAATTTTGTTCCCCCTGATTGAATGCTCCCCCTGAATGAAACTTCAATATCAATCTTGTAATTTGGAGAGTCGACGCATGCCAATCCCATATACCAATTTCTCAAAAGTTGATGTAGGCAATGCTTTGGTAAACAGATCTGCCAGATTATCTGTAAACCGTATTTGTTTAACATCAATTTGTCGACTTTGTTGAAGTTCATGAGTATAGAAGAATTTAGGAGAAATATATTTGGTTCTATCTCCCTTGATATATCCTCCTCTAACTTGGGCAATACAAGCCGCATTATTTTCAAATATCGGTGTAGGCATTTCTGTAGATAATGGAAATTCACAAGTATTTTGAATATGATAAATAACTGACCTTAGCCATACGCATTCTCGGCTTGTTTCATGAAGTGTAAGGATCTCAGAATGATTGGAGGATGTAGCAACAAGAGTTTGCTTTGTGGAGCGCCATGAGATTGCTATGCCATTATATGTAAAAATATATCCCGTTTGTGAACGGGCTTTATAGGGATCAGATAAATACCCAGCATCAGCATAACCAATTAAACCTGAAAAGTTGTTGGATTTTGAATAATATAATCCTAAATCTTTCGTTCCACGAAGATAACGAAAAAGATGTTTAATCCCATTCCAATGTCTCCAAGTTGGTCCTGAACTGAATCTAGCAAGCAAATTCACTGAAAATACGATATCTGGTCTAGTACATTGAGCCAGATATAATAAAGCACCAATTGCATTAAGATATGGTACTTCAGGACCAAGTATCTTTTCACCATCTTCAAGTGGCTGGAATGGATTTTTCTTAGGATCAAGATTTCTAACAACCATGGGGGTACTTAATGGATGAGCATTGTCCATATTAAATCTTTTTAGGATCTTTTCAATATATGCTGATTGATGGATAAGTATTCCGTCTGATTTATGCTCAATCTCCAGGCCGAGACAATATTTTATCTTCCCTAGGTCTTTCATTTCAAATTTCTTTTTCAGATATTCAGCAGTTTTCAAGAGCTCTTCAGGAGTTCCAATTAAATTTATATCATCAACATAAGCTGCTATAATAGCAAATCCATATTCTGATTTCTTTATGAATACACATGGACATATGGGATTATTGATATATCCCTCCTTAGTTAAATATTCACTGAGGTGGTTGTACCACATGCGCCCAGATTGCTTTAATCCATACAAGGACCTTTGTAATTTAATTGAATATTTGTATGCTTCTGGCATTCTAAATCCTTCAGGGATTTTCATGTAAATATCAGAATCGAGTGAGCCATATAGGTAGGCAGTTACTACGTCCATAAGACGCATTTCAAGTTTTTCTGAGATAGCAAAACTTATCAGAAATCGAAACGTAATTGTATCAATTACTGGTGAATACGTCTCATCAAAATCAATACCAGGTCTCTGTGAGAAACCCTGTGCTACGAGTCGTGCCTTATATTGCATCACCTCGTTTTCCTCATTACGTTTCCATACAAAAACCCATTTGTATCCAACAGGTTTGACGTCGTCAGGCGTTAGGACTATTGGTCCAAATACTTTACGTTTGGTTAACGAAGTCAATTCTGCTTGAATTGTTTCTTTCCATTTAGGCCAATCAGATCTTTGCCTACAATCGTTAAGGTTATAAGGCTCACAATCATCATTTAAAATTTCAGTAGCCACTGTGTACGAAAATATATCATCAATGATTGTTTCTTTACGATTCCACATTCCTCATGTATAATTTATAGAAATTTCCTCATTTCTAGGTTCTTGTATCTCTTCAGAGATTTCTTCCCCTGCAGGGGTTTCTTGTGTCCTTTCAGGGACATCTAACTCTTGTGGAGTTGATTTAGAGAAAGTGGATTTATTTATAATTTCAGGAGTATGATCCTGATATTTTGTTTTCTTCCTCTGGGGAACAGTATCTTTCGAACCAAGTGGCTTACCATGCTTCTGGGGTACAGTAGATGATTCTTTTGCTATTATTTGTTTCTCCTGGAACAATCACCCGTGCTGGTACATTAACAGTTGGGATGTGTGATTTTATTACCCTAGTAGCATCTGTAAATGCATTTGGTAACTGATTTGCTATTGTTTGAAGGTGAACTATCTTTCGTACCTCATTCTCACATTGAGATGTGTATGGGTCAAGATGAATTAGACTAGGGACTTTCCAAGAAAATTCACGCTTCTCTTCAGGAGAAGTTTTTTCTTTCCCTAATGATGGGAAATTTTTCTCATCGAAATGACAATCTGCAAATCGTGCAGTAAAAAGATCACCAGTTAAAGGTTCTAGATACCTAATAATTGATGGTGAATCTAGACCAACATATATTCCCAAACGCCGTTGGGGTCCCATTTTATTTCTATGTGTAGGTGTAATTGGGACATATACTGCACAACCAAAAGTACGTAGATGAGAAATATCTGGCTGATGGCCAAATATGAGTTGCACTAGAGAATATTGATGATAAGAAGTGGGACGAAGACGAATTAATGCAGCAGCATGCAAAATAGCATGTCCCCAAACATAAATCGGTAATTGTGTTCGTAATAATAAAGTTCTTGCAATTACCTGGAGATGCTTGATAAGTTACTCTGCCAATCCATTCTGAGTATGAACATGAGGAACTGGATGCTCAACATCAATCCCAATTGATTTGCAATACTCATCAAATGTTTTGGAAGTAAATTCACCCACATTATCAAGGCGTATTGATTTAATCGGATGATCGGGAAAATGTGCCCGAAGCCTGATAATCTGTGCGAGTAACCTTGCATGTTGATAATAAGCAATCGTGTGACCATCTGATGGATGCGTCAACTAGGACCATAAAATAGCGGAACGGTCCACTTGGTGGATGGATAGGTCCACATATGTTCCCTTGAATCCTTTGTAGGAATTATGGGGATTCAAAGCCAACTTTAGAATGTGATGGTTTTATTACTAATTTTCCTTGTGAACATGCAGTACATAAATTTTCATGGGATAAAAGAATCTTCTGGTTTTTTAATGGATGTCCATGAGAATTTTCAATGATTTTTCACATCATTGTACTGGGTGACCAAAACGGTCATGCCAAAGCATAAATATTTTTGGATCTGAGAACTTCTGGTTCATAACTGCATGGACTTCTACATCTCTTATAAGAGTGTAATATAATCCAGATGATAAAGCATGCAGTTTTTCCATAATGAGTTTCTGGCCTGAACTATGAGAAGTAATGCACAGATATTCAATATTCTCATCACTTATAGTTTCTATGTGGTATCCATTACACCGTATATCTTTGAAACTGAGCAGATCCCTTGGATCTGCTCGAATATAATGCATCGCTGATACATATTTTAGTATTGTTTGGTAACAATATCATGGCTCTACCGGAGCCTTCTATCAGATCTGCTGGACTTGATATTGTATTAACATTTGCTTTAAGCAAGGTTAAATTCAGAAAGTATTTCTGATTTTGTAGAATCGTATGTGTCGTCGCACTATCGGCTAGACATATATCTCTTGTATTTTGCTTTTCAATGTCACTCATCTTATCGCTTAAAGACATATCTATTCACAATAACAAAACAAAAAATAAAAATAAAAATAAATAAAGTACATTTAAGATATAGTGGTAAAAAGAAAGACATATATTACATAAGGAATATTTACATAAATATTTCACATGATAACAAAAAAATTTACAACAAGTACTTAATTGGTGTGGACATTTCCATCACCAGTTGAAGTGGTCACTTTATCAGTTGGATCATTTAGAAAATCAGAAACATCAAACTGGACATCCATGAAATCTGAATCTTCCAAGAAGTTGGTTTCAAGATTCTTTTCTTTTCCCTTTTCTTTGATTGAAGCCTAATAAAGCTCAACCAGATGTTTAGGTGTGCGGCATGTCCGTGACCAATGGTTATGACATCCACATCTGAAACAAACACTATCATCCTTCTTGGGCCCCTTTTGGATATTCTTTCCTTTATCTGGTTTTGCCTTATAAACATTCCACTTCTGGGGAGTGTTTTGATTATAACCACTTGGACTAAAATAACCATATGACCCCGACCCCGACCCCGACCTCGACCACGACCACAACCATGGCTACGACCACGGTAGGAACCGCGACCGCGACCGCGACCGTGACCACGACCGCGATTATGTCCTCCAATAATGTTGGCATTCACTTCTGGGAATACTGTAAAGCCGGTTGGGCATGATTCATGATTCTTTATTAAAAGTTCGTTATTTTTCTCGGCAACCAGGAGACATGAGATAAGTTCTGAATATTTTGAGAATCGTTGTTCTCGATACTGCTGTTGTAATATCATGTTAGAGGCATGAAAGGTTTTAAATGTTTTTTCCAACATATCATTTTCTGTTACTTCCTGACCACACAATTTCAGCTGTGTAGTGATTTTGAATAAAGCAGAATTATACTCAGAAACTGATTTAAAATCTTGGAAGCGTAATTGTTGTCACTGATATCTGGCATTTGGTAACGCAACATCATGTTGGTTATCAAATCGATCTTTCAATTCCTGCCAAAGAACATCTGGTTCCGTGACAGTTAGGTATTGAGCCTTTAGATCTTCATGTAAGTGGTAACGGATAATAACCATGGCTGTAGATTTGTCCTGTTCAGATGCATCAGTCGAATTTTCAATAGTGTAATATAGGCCTTCTGATTTCAGGAGTAATCCGGCATCAATAACCCATGACATGTAATTTTCTCCTGACACTTCTAGTGCAGCAAATTTTAAACTTGCAAGCTTTGGCATGGTTATAGCTTCTAGTTATCTGAAAATTACAATTGGAGTCAGAACTTCTGGTCTGATAAAAATCTGAGGAATTTAAATATTTGTTTGTAAGTAAATAAATCTAGAACTTCAGGTTCCAGTAATGATAAATAAATCCATGAACTCCAGGTTCTGGATGGGTGACCAAATTGTTTAAATAAAAATTGCATAAAAGTAAATAAAGTGCGAGAAGTAAATTGCGTAAAAAATAAAGTGCGAGAAAGTAAATTCAGAACTACAGATCCTGATATTAATAAATAAAAGTCTAGAAACTTCAGGTTCTAGTAATAATAAATTCAGAACTTTAGGTTCTGGTAATAGATCTAGGAACTTCAGGTTTCAATGGTAATAAATTCATAAGCTTCAGGCTTTAGTAATAAATTCAGAACTTCAGGTTCTGGAAATAACAGCATCGTGCTGATAACGTGTTATAATATCATTAAAGATAGTAGATGATGATGATTAATAATAGAACAAATAAGTAAATAAGAAATAGAAAAGGATGAGAAAAACGAGAGAGAGGAAGAGAGAAATATATTGCCTTTTATATTGAGTTCAAATGATAGTACAAATCTCAATAATATTACCCAACATTTTACAAAGAGAGGTGTTCATATATATAGGCAAAGAAAAGAGGGCTATTGTTGTAAAATTCCACTACTTAGCTATGAAGTAAAATCACATGGGCTTGCCACATGTAAGTGTTCCTTACATTGACATGTGTCCCTCTAGAAGATGGTGGAAGCCACCATATTTACAACAGTAATTAATATATTCCTTTTTGGATATTTTTTTTTTAGTTGGCACAGGTTAACATTACCTTTTTCTTTCTAAATCCCTTGTATAAATATCACTTCTATGATGTCCATTTCTTGATTGTTTGAAATTGTGACAAGACAATCTTTTGTGTGCACCGCAATTAGGGATGTCAATGGATCAAATGGGGACGACTCGGACGAGGAAGGTTTCCAATCCCCCGTTTGGGGGAAATGGGAGTGGGGGCGTTTGGGTGGAAGTATCACCGTCACATAACTTTTTACATTCTCTTCTAAAGAAACATTCCAAACCCATAATCTCAGCTGCTTTGTGCAAATTAAAGCATCATAACTGATTCAATGTTCAAAAGGGCTATGTATATCGTATGTGATATGTCCAAACATTGACACTGGAACACAGGTGAAGACTGTAAATTCCAACCAATAAATATTCAATTATCACAAACTGACTTGAACAATACAACTGAGTTCCCAATTAAGGATGGAAATTATCAGGAAAAAAGACAAACAAACAAACCAATAAATGAAATCATACACCAAACTAACTGGAAAAGAACACCATACATCAACAGCATTCAATATAAATACCATCTTCTTTACAGAATGTATAGAAATAAATACAAGAAAGCTAACCTAATGAGCTTTTATTGTTTCCAATTGTTTTTGTGAATCGATGTTCTTCCTTACAAACGGATGGCAAAGTATATAACAAACCTTTTCGCAAATTTGTACATTTGATGCTCACCAGAAAGTTGTAATCTTAAGTTACTCACTTCCTCTACCCAGGAATTCAAGTCCCTCTGTTCGCATATTCATGATCTTACGGAACACTTCCTTCACTTGGCGTTCCAGCGGATCCAATCCATTCTTAAAGGCTTCACAAACAAGGGATAACTCCTCCATTCCTTGATCAATTTCCGCCTTCTGCTCCTCTGGCAATGGAATGTGAACAAAATCCACCAAGTCTGTCAGTTGACGCGTACATCTGTCAAACGAAAGAATTTCCTTTAACAACCCATTAGAATTCCGTTGTTCTCGCTTCTTGGACTCCTCCATAATACGGTCATGAAGCAAATGAAGCGGAGTACCCCATGAGAATTGCCGTGGGATTGAAAAATGAACATTTAGGCCTCTATCTTGACAAGGGATGGCAGCAACAAGTGTCCACAATACAAACACGAGCACAGAGCTCATTGCAAAAATGGGGATCGCAAACCCATTTGTAGCTGCAATCTCATTCCCACGAGGTGGCATCAAGTTGTTAGCAATTGATTGGAGTTGCTTAGTAGCAGACCAAGATGGAGAAACACTCCACGAGAGAGAACGAGAATGCCCTGATTTGCGACGATGGTGATCCTTACTTGTATTATGATGCCCAAAAGACCGGTTCCTTTGAGAAAAAACTGACCCGGAATCCTTCTCCTCAAGCATTGTGAGGGCCAAATCCATCAAAGCTTTTCTTGCTCGGCGCAACTGGCCTTCACCAATTGCCCTTTGACGAGAATCAAGGGCACACAGAACAATCTCCAAATGCTTTTGCCACATACGAATTTTCTCAATCCCATCACGAGTTGCATTACATATATCAAGTGCTTTCACACTCCTTTCAAAGAATTCAGCAACTAATCGATCCAAGGGTGGTTTTGATATTAGTTCTTTGTTTTTCAACAAAATTACCCTGAAGTCCTCATGGCAGCAAACAAATGCATCTAAAAGTTTTTGTAACCATGCAAGTGAAAGCAATTCATCAGCATCGACCACCAACAGATCATTAAATCGATCTGTCACCTGCTTTTGGAAGGATTCAAGCTCCAATTGATCAGCACTAGACTCATGTTTCCCTTCCATGGAATGAACCTGTTCACGCTTAGCACCAAAAATCGACCTGCTCATTGCGCGGAAAGGCGATGAAGATCCCTGATTATCCGTACAGGTCATTGCAACAATACTCGAGCAAACCCCTTAGAAATACTCAAAACAAGAGAGGCAATTTGCAAACTGCCAAATTCAACAAAAACCCATCAGCAGTTCAGCTGAGTTATCTACGGACAACCCCAAATACATGATACACGAAAGCTACCCCTACCTCCAGTTTCCAAGATAAATCAATTCCAATCCTCAATCCACACACTTCGAAATTCACATTCAATTCAAACAGATTTATCAGATCAAAAGCCTTTCTTCAACATATATTTAAAATCTCCCACTACCCAGAGCACAATCTCGAACAACCAACCGATCCCACTAGAATCTTGATAATAATTAAATGCTATACAAAACCAATTCAAACACACCTCTAAACCAATCCCAATTTCCACCAGTTTCCAACACCAAAGATGATCAAACCAAAAGCATCGTTCAATAATCCCAAAACCGTGGAATCTCACGATAATCGACAAACCCAGACCAAACTGACCTAAAATCACCGACCCAAATCTGCAAATACACAAATTATCAAAACCCAGCAATCATATAATCAAATTCATCAACCAAAGCATCAGTACGAAACAACCCACAAAATTTTCAAGATTCAGATCCAAAAATTCTCATACACAACCAAATATACTGAAAAAAAAAAGCCCACTGAGCTCAGGAATGAACAGTGAATAAAAAAACTGACCACAACAAAACAAACATGAAACGAATATACAATATATATATATATATATTTATTATAGAGAGAAAAACAAAGAAGAACAAAAAGCTTTAAAGGAGGAAAATGTTAACTTACATGGAGAGAGAAGTAGAAACAGTTGATATTAAAACCTCAGCGTAGAGGACCTGGGACTCGGGAGCCCCTCGCTTTTAAGTTACAGGTTACAAGACGATGACGTGAAGAATATATTCAAAATCCACAAATACAATAATTAATAAAGTGAAAAAGAAATTCGTTTTTGTTGGAATTTTGCATCCTGGGACTTACAATGTTCCTTATTTATGGCAATTCCACATTTTCTTTTTATTTTGGTTAAGAGTAAATTACGCCAAACCAGCAAACCTCCTGAAGTTTTCCCTTTTAAATGAAGAAACAACTTTAATAATAATTGACACTCACCTCCCATGTTGTTAGTCAAACCGTTGACCATATCAAACTATCAAAAAGACTAAACAATCATTGATCTCTAAATTAAATTAAATAAAAACTTTTAAAAACATAAACAAAATTGTAAAATTCAAAAACATTTAAAAAAAAAAAAAAATGGATTTTCACCATCCATCTCAAAGATGGATGGCAGAAAATCAAATATAATTTAAAAGATATTTTTTTCAAAAGCTAAAGAAGGTTGAAGCATCTTCGCTGCGAACCGGGGGAGGTGAGACCTCCCTTGCCGCGACTCTCCCTTCGTGGCAAGGGAGATGGAGATCCAATCTCCACCACTTTTTTTTTTTTTTTTCTTTTGTTGTTATTTTAAAAATATATTTTTTTTTATCATTTTTTTAATTTTTAATTTGATTTGAACTATCGATCTTGGTCAAAGTCAAAGATGGATGGTGGAGATCATGGTTTTTTCTTTTTAATTTATGATTTTATTAAATTAAGAATATAATGACAATATTACTCTTGACTGTGTTAAATTTAACGGTTAACCATGTTTAAACCCTAACGGCAGGGGAAGTGAGTGTTGATTTTCGATAAATTTATTTTTGGGTGCAAAAAGGCAAACCTAAGAGAGGTTGATTTAATTTTCTCTTTGGATAAATATGGTTAACCACCCTAATAAAAGTATCTGAACATGAACATTACATGGTTGAAATTGGAAACTAGCCAAAAATTAAGGAGGTTTATTGTTTTTAGCCGGAATTAGTATTTTGATTGTTTTTGTCAAACAATCCACTGAACATACAAAATTGCCCCTCATTTTTCCATTTTACATTATATTTTTTGTTTTTTTTTTTTTTCTCTAAATACAGTCTCTGGTCTCTCCTTTTTTGAGAAAGAACAACTCCACACTCCACCATTTTTTACTGTCTCTGCTCTCTTCTTCTTTTTGTGAGAACCACGACTCTACACTCCACCATTTCCTGTCTTCATTCTCTCTCTCTCTCTCTCTCTCTCTTCAATTTTTTCTGTTCCTTCTCTCTTTGTCTTCAATTTCCTCTCTTCGTTCTCTCCACCATATACCATCTATGTAATGAACAAAACACCCATATAGGTTGAAGAAGATATTTTGCGGATTCAGCATCGTTTTTCATGGATTTGGGCGTCGTATTTCACAGATTTGGCTTCGCATTTCATGATGAATTGAGATAATCCAGGTCCTTCTTTCGGAGGTATGTATTTGAAACCCTAATTTAATTTGTTTTATTTGCACTAAATGATGATTTTAGGTTGAAGAAGATTGGTTGTAGTGGTGTGTTTAATTCGTTTTTGCCTGGTGTGTTTAATTCGTTTTGCCTGGTGTGTTTAATTCGTTTTTTGCCTTGTGTGTTAAATTCGTTTTGCCTTGTGTGTTTAATTCTTTTTGCTTGGTATGTTTAATTCGTTTTGCCTGGTGTGTTTAATTATTTTGGCCTGGTGTGTTTAGTTGGTATGTCATGGTGTGTTTAATTGAGTTTTCCTGGTGTGTTTAATTATTTAGCCGTGGTGTGTTTAATTGGATTGCCCTGGTGTGTTTAATTGATTTGCCCTGGTGTGTTTAATTGTTTTGCCCCTGCTATGTTTAATGTGATTGGTTTAATAAATTTAATTCTAAATGTGAGATTTTTATTGGATGAAATGCAGGAAAGGACCCAACGAAATTGGTAATCACTTATAGTGGCAAATAGGTAGGGAACTTTTACGAGGGTGGTGAAACAGAGTTTATCAAAGTTCATAGAAATTTGACATATGATGAGTTTTTTAGGGTGGTACAAGGCGTTGCGAATGTTGATTTAACAAGGTTTACCATTAAGTTAAGAACTTTGGTTGATACTGGTGTTAGGCTTAGGCTTGCCCGACCGAAGATTAAAGATGATAGTGATGTGGAAATGTTGTTGTGCGATGATCAACATGTTCCGGAGGTGTATGTTAGTGCTGTTGAGAAAGTTAGTACAGAACCTAGTCATGTGGGTGTTCCTACCGTTCAGCCTATCTACCAAACCTTTTTACAGCAATTGGCGGCACAGTTTCCATCCGTCGGTGGAAGCAATAATGTTTGGGGTTCTATACCAACAACATACCCGTCATTTGACTAGACTATGAACCCTATAATTCCTAAGGACCAAACCATTGACGAAGTGGTGGCAGAACCTTATAATGAGGATCAGAGATCGATCCTAGAGTACAATCCCCATAGTGAGTATGGATTAGATGATTTCGACGAAGATTACATTGGTCACATGGAAGTCGTGAGGGTGTGAATGATGAGCCTGCACATCATCATGGAATGGGTTCGGATCCAACAGGTGGTGGTGGTTGTACTAGGTTTGTTCCATCGGTTTTCGCTGGTCTAAGTCGAGATACATTTGAAAATGATGGCATTATATGTCCGGAAATGTAGTTCCTCGACCTTGGATTATTCCTGGAGCTTTAAACCACTTTTTCTAACTAGCTAGAACAGAGGAATCTAGTTCATGTAACCGCTTATCCAAAGGTGGGATGGTCGAAAGCAAAAAATGTTTGAAGCGAGCGTTGCATTCTTACACGTTGAAGGAGGATTTTGAAATTCGTGTTACAAGGTCAAACAAGACCAGATACGAAGTTGGCTGCAAGGATCGTGAGTGCAAATTTCAAATTCGTGCAGTTAAGATGGAAGGTGGAAATTATTGGATAGTTTGGATATTTGAGGAAGATCATAGTTGTACAATTGATGGTTTGCACAACCGTTATCGTCAAGTGAGTGCATGGCTTATTGGTGAAATACTTTCGCCAAAACTTACAGTTAGTGATCGATCACTGAAACCAAAAGAAATCATGACCGATATGCAAGTAGAACATGGCCTTTGTTTAAATTAAACGAAGGCATGGAAGGCAAAAGAACATGCTGAAAATAACGTTTTTGGTCCTCCTGATATGTCATATCAGTTGTTGCCTGCATACTGCTACCAATTGAAGCTTGTGAATCCTGGTACTGTAACAGCAATAAAGACAAATGATGCTCACCAATTCGAATATTTGTTTATTGCTCTCAATGCTTCACTTAATGGGTTTCATACCAGTATACGACCTGCAATTTGCATTGATACTACTCATTTGAAGGGTAAGTTTGGTGGTGTCATGTTTATTGTAGCGTGCCAAGATGCAAACAATCAAGTGTTCCCTCTAGCTTATGGTTGGGGTGATGTTGAATGCGAGGATTCATGGACTTGTTTTTTAAAAGAGTTGAAAAAGGCAATAGGATGTCCTGCAAATTGTATCATTATCTCCGATCGCAATCCTGTAATCAAGGTAGCAATGGCTAAAGAGTACCCTGAAATAACACATGACCTTTGTGGTTTTCATATGAACATGAACCTTAAGAACAGATTCAAAAGCCAGGTTGTATGCAATTTGTTCCATGAAGCTTCAAGGGCATATCGAGAATTAGAGTTCTTGGAGAAGATGTAGGAGTTGAGCCACGTAAACATGCGAGCATATGATTATCTAATGAGAGTTGGGCCTTATAGATGGTCTCGTGTGTACTGTCCGGTTAGGTGTTATCGGGGGATGACTTCAAACATCATGGAGTGCATGAACAATTGTTTGCAGCATGCTCGTCAATTGCCAATAACAACGTTAGTTGAGTACATTAGAGATATGATGCAAAAATGGTTTCATGAACGTCGTGAAACTGCATCTAAAAATGCAATACAATTGTCCTGGTGGGCTACCGACAAATTAACCAAAAAAAATGAAAACTCACATAAGTACACGGTGCGTCCAATAGATGATGTTAATTTCAATATGAAGGATGGTGACAAAGATGGCTTAGTAAACCTATCTAAGAAGACTTGTAGTTGTAAGGAATTTCAGAATGACCTATTGCCTTGTTCTTATGCATTAGCTGCTATAAGGTATATATTGTTGTAATATTTATATGAATTTATTTTTATAATGATTAAACATAATGATATTTGTTTGCATGTCTTTGTAGGTTCTGTAAAATGAAATTTGTGGGCTTCTATTCTAATTTTTACAAAACAAACACTTGGTTGGAAAGCTATTCTGGTCTTATCTTTATCGTTGGACACCCCAACGAATGGAATACTCTTGCTGAAGTGCATTCCAAAGTTGTTCTTCCACCGGAGTGGCGAGCTCAAGTTGGTAGGTCGAAAAAGAATAGTGTTCCATCAGTAGGCAAACATGGTAGTAAGATTAGGTACTGTACCATCTGTAAGAAATCTTGCCACAACAGACAAAATTGTCGAAACCTCCCCGCCGATCAGCAAGATAATGTTCTGGACCCACAAACAGTTCCACCACCACCTCCCTAACATCATAAGTGCAAGTCATGTAAACAAGAGGGACACAACATACGGATGTGTCCAACACGGCCATATGATAACCTTACGGATCTAGACAATGATGTTGAATGAGGTATGATCACTTATCAGGATTAACGTCATTGATAATTGCATCGTTGGTCATATTTGGCGTAACGTTATTTTTTTTTTTTAATTTGATAGAGTAATCTTTGATCGACTTTTGATTGATTTTTACAGAGTAATCTTTGTTCCAACATCATTGACCTGTTGCTTGAAATGGACAACTCAGAGCTTCAAGTAAATGGCAGCATCTACAAAGACTTTATTGGATTTTTATTTTCATTTTACTGGATTTTCTGCTTTCAGTATTGGGTGTATTGGATATTTATTTTCATTTTTCTGAATTTTAAGTTATGTTTAAATGAATTATTCAGGTGAAAACAAGTAAGATTTCTCATTGGAAGAAAGAAACAGTTAACAGCTTCTCAACAATTAAACACATCAGGCAAAACGCATTAAACACACCAGTGTTGCTCAATGACTTAAACACACTAGGTAAAACGAATTAAACACATAAGTGTTGCTCAAAAAATTAAACACACCAGGCAAAAAGGAATTAAACACACCAGGCAAAAAGAAACTAAGCACACCAGGCAAAACCCATTAAACACACCAATGTTACTTAATAATTAAACACACCACACTGCTATTCAACAATTACACACCAGTGTTACTCAACAATTAAACACACCACTGCTAGTTAACAATTATCACTCTAAAGATAGTTGAAATAAAACACTAATTCATTTAATATTGTCTCAAACAATGACTCCATTGTGCAAAGTAAAGCAAGAAGGTATCACAAATATAGTTAGGAATACAATAGATACCTAAGAGTCTAGCAAAATTTGGATTGCAAATGTTAGAAATGACAAATCATCTTAGGGGGGGTGTATTCAATTAGGATTAATTAGGATTCTTGAAGACATTTAAAGACATTTTTTAAGTGACAGATTTTCATGGATTTCTACAGACTTTTATAAATCCACATGAACTTTCATTGATTTGTTTAGACATCCATCTCAGACTTTTATGGATTTGTTTAGACATCTATCTTAGACTTTTATGGATTTTTTTAGACATCCAAGGATTTTCATGGATTTGTTATCTCTGATTTATCAATAGTAAGCTAATTATAGCTAATTATCAAAAAAACCTTTGAAGTTGGAATGAGTAAAATTTGATACACCAGTCAATCTATATTTGCGTATATATATAGTCTGGCTGATGCAAACAAAGCGATTGAATTGAACCTAAAATTGGCTAAGGCTTATCTGCGTAAAGGCACTGCTTGCATGAAGTGCAGATAAATTATTTTTCTTTAAAATAAAATGCTAATAAAGAGTGAGCATTTTGGTGTTTGATTGAAGGCTCTACATATTATTTTGGTGTCGTTTTGTGCAGTTTTGGCACGTAGTAAGATTTGTACTCGTGCAATATAATTTATATTTTGTTCTTAGCAAATGTAGCTGCTCTATTTGAGAAAAATAAGTTGCAAGCGTTCGTTGTATTCACAACATTTTCTGGCTTCCGTTGGTCACAAATTGCCTTGCTACATCATTTTTATGGTCATCAAAATAAATGCAGATACTCTTTTGACAACAATGACGCTGGTGACCGGAGCTAAGGCTAAATTTTTTGAATCAGGTTGACATGGGATTGGTTTTTGCTTGATTTGGAAATGTACGATAGGAAGATTACTTACCATAGTTCCTAGATGTTTTTTTAACTTTTAAGGTGGCAATTTTGGTGCATGATATTGTGTACGAAATTTTGATATCTTGGACTACAGCATTTAAAAACTTTTTTTTTTTTTTTTTTTTTTTTTTTGGTTATAGCAATGACTAGAGATAGTTAATAATTTGATTTTGTATACTACTCCGATTATATTTCTTAAATTGGGCAATAACAAACGTGTTTACAATTGCTTGTTCAAAAAAATATATATATATAATTATGTGACTGCAACATATTCCATTATTGTATGTGGCTTGTTTTCTTTTGAACTCGATTTTTTTTTTCCTTTTTAATTCAAAGAACATGCTGGGGATGGAAGCTTATTATTCTCACATGCATCGGTTTTTTTAATTTTTACATATTAGTGCTTTTCGTTTATGTTTTGAGAGAGAAAGGAAAGCAAAATCCACCAAAATCTTTGGGGAGAAGGCTGGACATGTTATGACATTTGATATTTATATCTCTCACCATCAAGTCCACCAAAATCCATCAAAATCCATGACCTAAGAAAATCCTTTAAAATCTAGTCTTAATTGAATACACCTTGATTCTTGTAGACATTTTTAAAGTCCCAATTCAATACACCTGGATTTAGAAGGATTCTTTAAAAGTCCATAGAAATCCTAATTGAATACCACTGGATTCATATGGACTCTTTTAAAGTCTTTAAATGTCCAAATTGAATACACCAGGATTTATAATGTCTTTAAATGTCCTCAAGAATCCTAATTGAATACACCCCCCTTAGTACATTAAGCACAATCCCCTTTTGTTCCTCTTTCTTGTAGCCTTCTCAAACTACCAATGTTAGAAATGACAAATCATCTTAGTAAATTAAGCACAATCCCCTTTTGTTTTACAATCCCCTTTTGTTCCTCTTTCCTGTAGCCTTCTCAAACTTCCTTCAAGTTGATCGTACATATAAAATCCTGAAGTTGCATATAAAAATAGTCAGATTTCAGCTGGATTGCAAAAGTTAGAAATAACAAATGCTAGAGAGAGAGAGAGAGAAATTTGAACCTGGAAATAAATCTACATCTGTAAGGGAGACTTATATACAACACTATTATTATATATTTGGAATGCAATTTCTTTTTGGTAGTCGGCCATTTCCTTCTGGCCCCAATTCCAGTCAGCCTTCTTCACAATTGCTGTCTTTGTATACTTGCAAATAAATACTCCACAACTGCAATCATCGACCTGTTGTGGAATCTTTGGATTACTCAATACACCAACAGTGAACATACTTCCTCGTGGTTTTTCGCTCCTACTCGAAAAGAAACCACATTTGTTCATTATACTTGAAAGCAGTCGCCTTAGTGGCATTACTTGTTTGAAACGCTCAAAGGAATTCTTCTTTTTCTTTGCTCTAGTTGGGTTAAATATTCCAATGTGATGGTCAAGTAGATTCATTTTGCATAAAATCCAATGACCGTTGGGTTCCTCAACATAACACAGAACCAACAACTGCATTGATTATAATAAATAATTATAATGTAAAAATTAAGCGATAAATTAATGTAAAGAGAGTAAAGAATCAACAACTGCATTATTCATGTTACTCACTTGTGTATACAACCACCATGGTTGTCCCCATCCCGGTCTGTTACCATGATCGTATTCAATCCAATCCGTCGGACATTCGTAAACAAGTTCATCGAACAAAGACCCAGCTTCGTTATCACCCTCAATTATCCTATTCCATTCGACCTTGACTTTTGTCTGCAATGAACGAGAATTATAAGTCAGTGACAGTTGAAATAATACATTCCAAAACTATTCAAAAACACATACACATTCCCAGCTAATTATCAAACTTACAAAAAATTTAGAAGACAGTATAACATAGCTATGTCTGTGCTCATCCGGCTCTGATTCCATCCTTTTCGCCAACAAGTTCATGTATGCATCGATGTGCTGTATCAAAAAATGGAATCAAGATAACGAATATTGGATACAAAAAGGCTTATTAAGATAACGAAAACTAAGACAATGTATACTTACGTCAGTGGACAACCATGTCTCCAGATCTTCCAATTCCACAAAAAAAGACTTATTAATGGACTCCTCCATTCCCACGTTTCGCCTGAACTCAACGTAAACAAATAAATCATGATTTTTTTTTTCATTAAACAACAAAGCATCTGAATTGATATATTTAAAACCAAAACATACCTGGCTAAGATCATTACGTAAACAAAAACAAATTAAATACACCAGGCAAAAACGAATTAAACACACCAGACAAAAAAGAATTAAACACACCAGGCAAAAACGAATTAAACACACAATGACAAACCCAATTAAACACACCATGGCAAAAAGAATTAAACACACCACATCTATTTCAAAACCCATTTAAACACACACCTATTTCTAAGTATGCAGAGATTAAACACTACCCAATTAAACACAAAGCCAAAAACTTCTTAACTCAACGTAAACAAATAAATCATGATTTTTTTTTCATTAAACAACAAAGCATCTGAATTGATATATTTAAAACCAGAACATACCTGGCTAAGATCATTACGTAAACAAAAACGAATTAAATACACCAGGCAAAAACGAATTAAACACACCAGGCAAAAACGAATTAAACACACCATGGCAAAAAGAATTAAACACACCACACCTATTTCTAAGTATGCAGAGATTAAACACTACCCAATTAAACATGTTAGGTTTATAGTTTGTGTTGGCATGTATTCCATATCAAAACGTGTTTCTTTTGTAATGTTTAGTGGTCCATATGTTGAAGATTTATGAAGACGAAGAAAGTCTTGGCCACAATTCATGCAAAATGTCGGCTTCAAAGAGATATGTGCTTCATTGATCATCAAAGGTAATATAAGACCTCATATCTCTTACAAGGCTAGGCACACATACACACACATGTCATCCTTGTGTGTTCCTTCATAGTTAAACATCATTTATATATCACTTTCACACACTTGATAATATATGCTCATGCATTTATACTATCTTAACAAACTTTGCTTATTGTATGTTCTAGGACTATGTCTAGGAAATAGCATATGTGTGTGTCTTTGTGTTTGTATGTTTCCGTATTTTTGTATTTGGACTTGAATATGCTCTATTATGATTCCTTATTGAGTTCCGGTCATTTCGGTTACTCATTCATTTAATTTTGAGTCCAAACGATGTAGCTACATTACTTTTCATTCTCATTCGTTGAGTTGACTTTATCGTCATTTTCTGAGATGATTTCTCAACCATTTTTCAAAGTTGTATAGTCATCGTCGTGCGTGAGGGATTCACAGTTCGTAATCCAAAAACGGATTCAAAATCGGAGTTTGGTTGCTCAAGATACGGCTGAAGAACGTAAGGGGGCGCGCGAGAGACGAAAGTGGCCAAGAGGCCACGTGGCCCAAGCCGTGGGCCCCACGGCCAGAGAGCCTCTCTGGCCCCGTGTGGCCCACGCGCCCCCCAAGAGCTGGGGTGATGTGGCCACTCTTGATTGGCCCTTTTTTTTCTCTTCTCTCTCCTCCTTTTCTTCTCTCTCCTCCTTTTTATTTCCCTCCATTCCCTCCATTTTTTTTTTGAAGAAGAAAAGATTGTGTAATCCCGTCAGATTTTTTCTCTCAAATTTTCTCACCTTCTAAAAACCATAACTTCTTCATACGGAGTCGGAATTAAGTGATTCAAGTTGGAGATCGTTCGTAATCGAGTCCTCTACCTTTTCCAAGTGGTTTGGTGGCTGTTTGATCGATTTTTCTGGTGGTTCCACACAGAAATCCGAACCAGCTCATGAATCCAAGGTATTAGTCTTATCTTTGGGGTTTCTTTCTTTTTAACCTTCAATTTGCTTGGGGTTTCTTCTTCTATATGTATGTTTATGTTTGGTGAATGCTATTGAGAAAGATAGCTTCATAATCATTCTAATCAAAAGTCTATTTAGAGACAAATGTGAACTAGTTTCTATGATTCTAGGTTTTTCACATGTTTGTGAGTTGTATTGTGATTAGAATGACATCTTAGGTTGTTTGTAACTTGATTGACTCAATTTTGTGATAAATAACCTTGAGATTTGATTTGATCCTTTGATTGATGAAATCTAGGATTATTGTATTTGTATTTGTTTTAGAGCAATCTAGGATTTAATTGATTTATATCTTGAATCCTTGCTCTATATTTTTGGCTAGAATATTGATTGATTTAATCTCATGTATCTAGCATTTTATTGTATGTTGATAGCATCTTGAACTTGTACTTCATGAATATATTTTGTTCAAGTGTTGTATGTGTGAATAAGACTTTGAGCTTATGTGTTTGGTGTTTACACATGCTTTAGGTTTTTTGGGAGATTGTTTTTAGTTATGACCACAGTTTGGTTTTGAACCCTCGATTTCGATTCCAGGGGAAGTTGGAACCGAAACCTGAACCATCTGGAGGGGGTTTCGATTCTGGTTCACCCGATTTTGATCCAGTTCTGATGGTTCAATTTTTTTTTTTCAATCCAGTCACCAACTTTTACTTTACTACTTACTCACTAACTCACCCAACCCTAATTCCCCAAATTCTGATTATCATCTCTCTCTCTCTCTCTCTCTCTCTCTTTTGCAACAACAGTGGCCACCACCTGTGAATTGGCCATCATCACCACCACACCAACACCTAAACATCATAACCCATGAATCGACCATCATTATCGGCCATCATCACCACATGTGAATTAGCCATCATCTCGATCTCTGGTGTCTTTTCTAGTTTGGGTGAGCCTCAGCTTCTCCATCATCTCATCTCTCTCTCTCTCTCGATTGATCGATGGGGTGGTGGTAAATGGTGGTCGATGGATTTGTGTTTGTGTGATTGAGTTTATGTGGTGGTGGATTTTGGGTTTGTGGTGCTTGACTAGTTTGGAAGGGTTTTAATGGACTTTGGGTTTTAAGATGATTAGCGGCAACACCGAGAAGGAGAGACGGCGGCAGATGATGGTCATCAATGGCAGATCTGGTTGGTGGTTGTATGAGGAATAAGATGAAGCTAGGGTTGAATTGTTTGGGTGTGTTTATAACAGGAAAAGAGTGTACTTGGGCTTATGTGGATGTGAGTTGTGACTTGGCTTGGTGGGCCAGTTGGGCTTGCACCAATTGGATTTGTGACATTAGGTTGACTGGGTTTGAAAACCCAACTAAATTATCAAGTTTCTTAAAAAACAAATTCAATATGTGTGTGTGTATGTGTGTGTGTGTGTGTGTGTGTGTGTGTGTGTGTGTGTGTGTGTGTTCTGGAATCGTCGGTTCCAGAACTGGGTAGGAACCGACGGTTCCTTCCCGGTTCTGGAAACTTGGGAACCGAAACCTTGTGGGCTTTGGTTCAGGTTTGGTTTTGAAACTGGAATTGAAAATTTCAATTTCGGTTTGGTTCTGGAGTCGATGGTTTTGGTTCTATTTGGCAATTCGAACTGAACCGCGGTCATGTCTAGTTGTTTTCATGGTTTTCAATGACACGTTTCTGAAGACACTAGGCAGGCTTTTTTCTTGTAGGCCATGTCGGTTTCGTTTAGTGATCAAGTCAGTGTTTTATGGAAGGTGATTATCCATGAAGTGGTTTGGAGTGTATGATTTGCCCGTAATCAGTGGATTTTTGGAGGTAAGGCTGTAGATTTCAGGTCTGCTCTTGCTTTGGTCTAGCGTACGGCTTCAGATGGTGGAGGGGAATCGAGTTGCGGATGCTATTTCTAAACATGCTTTGGAGCTGGAGGTTGACTTTTGGTGGTTCTCCACCCCGACGTTCTGTTCTTTGGTTGGCGATGATTGCATGGGTCGGGAGTCATTTCGGTTTTCTTGATGCTTTATGTTTCTTTTTGAGGTGGCATGTGTGCCACTTTTTGTTCGGTGTTGTTTTCCCCATGGTTTTTTGTGCTTTTTTTGTGTATGTCTTTCTTAACATTTTTCTTTTATCATTTATATACATGGATACTGCATAGGGGTTTTTCAGCATATGATCGCTTGTGATGTTTTTTTTTTCCCTTAGGTCAGTCCAATTTTATCAAGAAAGTATTTCCTTTCGAAATCTATGATAATTATTTTTTTCTAAGAAAAATTATTAGATATATTTTCACCCCAATACTATAAGATGAACATTGTATATATCAAAAATTAAAAATATGATGATAGAATAGAATTTGTAGGTGAGAAATAAGAAGTCAGAAAGAAGAAAGTGGCCGGAGTTTGGAAAAAAAGAGATATTTGTATTATATTCTGAATGCCTTCCTTACAATAATCCAGACCTTTAAATAGGCCAAAGCAATTAACAAAATAACAAAATAACAATCACTACTTACTAGAGAATAGTTACAAGTGGGGTCGTGCTTAGTGGAGGCCACCACTACCTCGTACACGATCTCAACTAAGCAACTGTCTTCTTATTGAATTCAAATAACAATAATCCAAATAAACAATAAATCAAATAAAACTCAACCATAGCTGACTTGGTTTCCCTTGCCTAATGAACGTGAAGAAGTCCACGTCGCCTGACTTGCATAACCGTATCATATGATGAACATAGAAATTAGGCTTTTGATTGTTAGAACGGTTTGGACAATACCATAAGTAATTCTAATCCCAGCTGTACTATGTGAAGCAAAAAAAAAATATATATATATGACCAATTGTTGATATATATATGTTACAACAAAGCAACGTAACTTGATTATATATATGTTAATAATAATATATACTAAATTCACAATCTAGTTTGATCAATTGTTGACCTCAGATAATGAGTGACAGAAAAATGTAGTTTTCTTTTTCATGCAATAGCTTGTATTATTAATTATACCATAACACCAAATTAGATAACCTAGCAATGTTTCAGAAGGAGTTTGATGTCCTACTTTTTTTTTTTTTTTGAGCAATTTACTGGGACTATTTTGTCAATGACCTATGACTCTATGAGACAACATCTTGTTTAAAAAAGGTGAACTACCAGAGACAAAAACTCTATTAAATATTTCATTAATTCTTTACAACAATATTCAATACAATTGGCTTGGCTCTATATATATTTTTGTATTGCTATATAAATAACTCATACAATCACCAAAGTCTCCACCCCATCTCCTCTCTAGATACAAACACAACATTCTTATAACATCTCAAGCTTTGTGTCGAGCACCGAATCATGGCGTCTTACCAATGCTTATTCTTGGCTTTCATCGTTGTTTTAACGATTTCCAGCATGGATGTAAGCTTAGCAGCTCGTAATCTTCTGCAACTGCCACCATTGCCTTCTAACCCGAATCTGCCACAGCCGACACTACCAACGTTGCCAACCACCCAGCCATCTCTACCAATTCCAAGCTTGCCTACCATTCCAGGTCTTCCAAAATTCAGTCTGCCTCCACTTCCAAGCATGCCTTCAATCCCAACAAATTTTCCCTCTATCCCTTTTTTCTCCCCACCTCCTGCTACCACTAGCCCTTGATGACTTTGCTCTATTTATATTTTATATATGTTCCACTTTGCTTTGGTGTGTGCATTAGCGTTAAGGATTGGTTGATGAACCTGAATCTTCTTTTATATATGTATTTCATGAATAATTTGTAGCTTTAATTAAGTATGTTATTGTACTTAATAGTAAATTATATATTTTTTTGTGTGTTTTTTCAATTCTTACTGTAATTCTATAAATCTTGGAAGTTTGCTATTTAATAGATATACTTTTGAGTATTTGCCCTTATACTGTAGGTGTCCTTCTATCTTTCAAAGTTTCTTACGAATCTCTTGGTTTCGCCAGATGATCGTATAGAATTCTGACTGTTACTACTAGGGGTGGGCATGCACCTAAACCATTAAACCGATCAACCCCACTCAAACCAAACCGTTTTTTTACTAGGGGTAAGCATGGGACATTGGTTTGGGTTGGTTTATAACTATACTCAATCTGACCCGAACCAAACCATAAGATACAAATAGTCATGATTAATTTAACTGAAAACCAAACTAAAGAACTATATTCGAAAGTATATACCCAACATGCACTTAAAATACTACCTATGTATGTAATGAAAAAAAAAAAAAAAAAAAATTAGAAAACATACCTCAATGGTGTGTGATCATGATTTCTTAATACAGTTTGGCTGCTCTAAGAAAGAAAATTGGAGATTCCATGCGTTGTAATATTTTTAAAATTTCTTCTTTGTAAACAAGAGAGAGTGGGCTGCCCATGTTTTAACTTTTGATTATGTAAAGTTGTATGCAGCCAATTTAAGAGAATAGCAATTAAAAATTAGGGTTTCAATGTGAGTTTACAAAAACACCATATTCAATTATTGCGGTAACACCAAATCACGATAATTAGATCACACTTGGAAACTAAATTGTGATAACTTGATCTCATAAAAATCATCATGAATTGATCACAGTTAATAAGAACCGTCATACATTAATGACCTAATATCGCTTATTTTAAATAACCGTGATATTTATTTTCAATTATAGAGCGTGTGATAAATATACAATGGGTTCTAAAAGATAATATTACTAAATGATAGTTGCCAACAGGGGTGTAGCTCTACTGGTAAATGGACGAGTTTGGGTCTTGGGTAAATGGCTTCCAAGTCAGCGACTCGAATCCTACCAATGGCGAAAACTTTCAAAAAAATACCTGGTCCCGAATTAATAGATATTGTCAAAAAATACTAAATGACAGGTAATAAAAAATATAATAAAATTGCTTGATAAAAACATATTTTTATTATAGTGCAATCAACTCGCTCAAACCAAACCAATATCTAAATCGACAATAAGCTCCATAGAGCTTTTTTAATAATAATAACAATAATAATTTTTTTATAAAAAAGGGGAAAGAAAAAACAAAAATAGATAGGCACGCATGCCGTAAAACACATTAATCTAAAAAGGCACGCGGCCTCAATAGAACCTAATTAATTAGACGAGCGGAACCATTCCTTTATGCCTTACCTTGTGCGGCCCAATTAGCAACAATGAAATTCTGTTTGGGCCGCTGAAGCTGCAGAATTATGGAGAATCTTAGGCTTAGGAAGGCGCTTAGAACTCCCACTACTCATTTGAAACTCGGAATTATATAAAATCCTTAAAAAATGTATATTTGAGACTTGGAATTAGATAAAACCAAACCAATAAATATTGTAATAAAAAAAAATCTACATTAAATTCTTTTCAACATAAATATATTTCATTGTTTCAATAAAAATGACGATGGTCTTTTTTTTTTTTTTTTTCGGTTGATGCATTTATTTAGAATATGCATTTTAAAGGGTTAAGGCGCACTCTACCCTTTATTCGGTAGGGTGATCCTCTCTCACCCCTTTTGTTTGGTATTGCAAAGGATTTTCTTAGTAGATATATTTCTAGGATGGTGGAGTCTTCTCAGTTGTTGCTTATCTCTTCTCCAAGGGGGTTTCCTGCACCAACTCACCTATTGTATGCCGATGATGTTCTTATTTTTTGCAGAGGTATAATGAGAAATATGAAGGCTATTAGGCATGCTTTTGATATTTATAGCAACCTTTCAGGTCATATTTTGAATTGGAATAAATTTTATATTTATTTCGGCTCTTCTATTTCCCCTCATCATTTTGGGACTTTGCAATCTCTGGTTGGTATGCAAATTGGTCATATGCCTTTCACTTATTTAGGGGTTCCACTATTTTGGGGGAGACCTATTTTGGCTATGCTGAGGCCGATTGCTGATAAAATCATTTATAAGTTTGCTCATTGGAAAGGAAAGTCTCTTTCTTTGGCTGGTCCAGCCACTTTGATTAATTCGGTTATCACTAGGTCATTTATTCATTCTTTCATGATCTATAAATGGCTGGTATCATTGCAGAATTTAGTTAACTATAAAATTAGAAATTTTATGTAGCCAGACTCTTATGAGAACTCCAAGCTGGTCACAGTTTCTTGGGATACTTGTTGTCAGCCTTATTCTCAAGGTGGTTTGGGTTTGAAGGATCTTCAGTTATTGAACTCTTAATTGTTGAAAAAGTTTACTTGGAAATTTATGACTTATGATGATTTTGCTTATTCTTTTCTTTGGAAGCGTTATTTGAAGCAACTGCAGAAGCCTTTTAGGGGTTATGTTACTTCTTCCATTTGGTCTTCTCTCCGAGCTCATTATTCAGATCTTCATAGAGAGGGCCTTTGGCTCATTGGGGCTAACTCTCAACGAGATTTTTTGTGTGACAATTGGTTAGGGGTGCTGATTTTAGAGATCTTGGGTATTCCATAGTTTTTGGCTGCTTCCCTTCGTGCTAAAGTTTCTGATTTTATTGTGGAAGGTAGTTGGGTTTTTCATGAGGACTTTAAGGTTCGTTTTCCGGATATTTGTCTTCAGATTGAACAAATTGTGATTTCTCTAGTCGAGGACTCTCTTGTTTGGGCTCTCTCTAGAGACGGATTGATTTCTTGTAAGGCAACTTACTAGGAGATGATCAAGGAGATTCCTCAGGTCTCTTGGTGGAGGGACATTTGGTCGAGTTTTATTCCTCCTTCTCGGTTTACTTTGTCTTAATGTCTGTTGCTTAATGGACTTCCCACAGAGGATCGTTTATGTAAGGCAGGTTTTCACATTGCTTCTCGTTGCAGCATTTGTGGTAGAAGTAGTGAGACGGCTGAGCATCTTTTTCTCCTTTGCCCCTTGGCTGGTTCTCTTAAGGAAGCGATTTTTTTTTTTGTTTTCCAGCATCGGGTTTCTACTAACTCTTGGAGAGGGTTCTTTTTGAAAGCTGTGACAGTTTCTTTTAGTGACCAAATTTGGATCTTATGGAAAGTTGTTATTCATGTGGTGGTGTGGAGTGTGTGATTAACTCGCAACCGAAAGATTTTTGATGATAAACTGTTGATTTCCAGTTTGCTTTGTCTCTTGTGTGGCGTGCGGTTAAAGATGTAGATCGTTTATGCCTTGGGTGTATGCATAATAGTGTGGATGAGCTTTTAATCCTCAGGCGTTTTGGTTTATGGGGTCGCACTCCTTGTGCGCCTGTCATCAAAAGTTTTATTTGGTTGCCTCATTTTCCTGGTTGGATCAAGGTTGATATGGATGAGGCTACTTTAGGTTCTTTTGGTGCTGGGGGTTACGGAGGTGTGTTTTACAATTGTCACTCGTTCATAAAAGGTTGGTTTGCTGCCCCTCTTGGTTCGGTGTTTGCTTTTGAGGCTAAATTGTTGGCAGTGTCGATGGCTATCAACTATGGTTGGATTAATGATTGGCGTCGCATTTGGCTTGCGAGTGATTCTTCTTATGTGGTTCAGCTACTTTCTGCTCGCTGTAATCAGGTTCCTTGGCGTGTTCGGCAGGCTTGGCATTGGTGCCTTTCTCAGATTACTCATATGGATTTCCAAGTTTCTCATATTTTTAAGGAAGGTAATCAAGTGGCGGACGCTCTCTCTAAGCATGCTTTGGGTTTGTAGGTCTCTTTGTGGTGATCTTCTACTCCGACTTTTTACTTTTCTTTGGTTAGCAATGATTGCATGAGCAAAGAGTCTTTTCGTTTTTGTTAAATGTTTCCTTTTTGCTTTTTGTTATGGCCTATGTGCCTTTCTCTTTTTGTTGTTAGGTCTGCACACCCTTGGCGTTTTTTGCTTCACTATTTGTTTTTCCTTTTTTTTTTTCCTTTTTTTTTTTTTTTCTTATATATTTATATAGATACTGCCTAAGGATTTTTCAACATATAATCTTCTGTGATGCTTTTTCCCATTAGGTTAGTCCAATTTTTACTAAAAAAATGTGTACCTTTGTTTTTTGGTTAGTAAAATTTCCTTGTGCGAGCTTTCATTCAAGAAAATTTATTTTATTTCCATTTGATGTTGAATTCTAGCTAGTTATGTACCGGACACAACTCTAACATACTTAAAGCCTATATGATAAGTGTCAACCTCGAAACATCAGATTAGTTGTAATTTATTATATACTGTCGTTTTTGTTGATTTACTTTGAATGAAATCTATCAGCTCAAATGAGTTGTCTGGCACTACTAGAAAATAATGTATTCCTTGACAGTTAAAAACTGTCATGAAATGCATTATTTTTTTTATATTTATACACAATCGTTGCCGCCTGCCTCTGTTTTGGACACTGTCCGGCCATAGCCGCTGCCGCCGCCGCCGTCTTTCTGGCAATCGCTGCCATCTACCTCCATTCCGGCAACCGTTCGACCACAGTCGCCGTAGCCTCCCGTCCGGCCCACTTCTAATAATAGACAATTAAATTGTCATTATTATGAATCGAACTTGAGACCTCAAGTCAAAAATTGTAAGCCTTTACCACTTGACTACAAGATTTGATGTGTTAATAATTGAACAATATTTATATATAACCTATATGAGTTGTTAGAAATAAAATAAAATAAAACTTGTTACATAAATTTAAATTTATTCAACTAATCAAAATTCTAATTTCTACGACAAACATATATTAAAAAATATTTGCTGAAACTTTTAATAAAATTATATTTTTAAAAACATATATAGTCGAGTTATTGGTACGTTTGGTTACATGGTGAAATGGGAATGGGAATGAGAATGGGAATGGAATGGAAAGGAAAGGAAAACTGAGTTTTTTGTTTGGTTGGAACTTTAGAATTATTCTCTGAATCAGTATTATTTTGTTTGGTTAACAACAGAATGAAATGGAGTTAACTATATTTTGACCAAAATACCCCTAATTATAAAACATTCATAATATATAATATAAAATACATATATATTATATATAATACATATAATAATATATATATTATATAATATATATATATATATATATATATATAAATATATATATAATATATTATACAAGATATATAATAATATATATTATTTAATAAATATATAATATATATTATTTAATATAATAATATATATAATGTATATATTATATTATATTATATATATATATATTATATGATATATATATATATATATATAATATATATAATATATATAATAGTATAATATATATAATAATATAATATATAAATATATTATATTATATATTTTATATATCGTTATATATATTATAATAATATAATATATATAGTACATATATATATATATATAATATTTATATATCATTAATATAATATATAATAATAATATATTATTTTTGGAGTGGAGTTCGGGCATATGAGGGTATTTATGGAATATAAATTTTAGTTTGGAATGGAATAGGCATTCCATTGGTTTTTGGATGGAATGCTCATTCCACCAAAATGGTGGAATCCCTATTCCAATGGAATCACCATTCCATTGCATTTTAACAAACCAAATGAATGGAATGGTTCCATTCCATCCAACCAAACATGACCTATAGAAGACTCGCGACATCAATTGTAATAAGTATGATTTGGAATACAACTTTCACTACCGGGGAGATATTTCTCAATATTCATCTTGCAATTTAATGAATAAATGTAAGACTCAGATTACTAATTTATATGAGTAATTGAATTATTAACGTGTCTCTTAGGGGGGTGTATTCAATTAGGATTAATTAGGATTCTTAAAGACATTTAAAGACATTTTTTAAGTGACAGATTTTTATGGATTTCTACAGACTTTTATAAATCCACATGGACTTTCATTGATTTGTTTAGACATTCATCTCAGACTTTTATTGATTTGTTTAGACATCTATCTCAAACTTTTATGGATTTATTTAGACATCCAAGGATTTTCATGGATTTATTATCTCTTATTTATCAATAGTAAGCTAATTATAGCTAATTATAAAAAAAAAAAAACCTTTGAAGTTGGAATGAGCAAAATTTGATACACTAGTCAATCTATATTTGCGTATTTATATAGTCTGAGGTTGTAGCGATTGAATTGAACCCAAAATTGCAAATATTGACTAGATCACACACCTACCACAACAAATATTGACAAGGTGGTTGTTATTATGTACGATGCATATAAAAATTCTCATAAACATATACATTTCTAGTAACATCCATTAATTTGCGGCGTCATACATCTCAAAATTTTAAAACAAATTTGAAGAAGTTAAAATATTTTTACTTTCAAAACATTATTAATTTATTATCATTTTATTCTTTGGAAACTGAAAATCTTATCTCTCAAAGGATTTAAACTAGTTAGGTTTGGATCGATTGTATTATAGTGTGATAGTACTCATACGTGGACCCAATATTGCGTAAAACATCCATGTACTTTCTAGATATATTTGATGTTCCAGGTCAGGTTAACTGGGATCACAAGTAAATTTTGAATGGTTGTGGACACAGCCTGCCTCTGCATATCATTTTTTTTTTTTTGGTAGATTAGATTTGGTTAATTTTGAGTAAGAACTTGAGTCTACATTCTAATTTCTAATTCTGCAGCATTATTGACAGTTTATAAGCTACAAGCTATAATCAAGAACAAATAATCAAGAAATAATCATTTTGAAGCAAAGCTACCTAATCTAATTGAGTAAATGCTTCCATCTGTGAGCTCTCGTTGAAAGGAATGCTGTCGGAATTGTTTTCTCGATTTGGAGAACTGCAGTGTTACAGACAACTTGCTCCTCTGAGTTGAAATGTTATTTTTGCTTTACAGATAATCTCTTGATTAATTCGTAAGTAACACTGCAGTTCCATATAAATCATTAAAAACATTTCGATATTAATTTTCATAACATATATATAACATAATTTCAATGGCCGTGATCCATGTGCATAGTCGCCTCGAATCTCTCATCAGTAACATTGTATCAAAATCCTGCTTTCACCTAAAAAAAAAAAAAAAAGTTGTCTATGCAACTATAGATTCTTCTGTGATAGGATGGGAAGAGAGAAAAAGAAAATTGATTTTTGAGGAATTATGTATTGTGCAAAATCCACCAAAATCTTTTTTTTTTTTTTGAAAAGGATAACTTGTGACCAATATGTTACATGTCTGACCAGTGCAAGAATTATAGTAGTTGCAAGTGAATTTGCCCAAAGGATCCAAAAATGATTGTAAAATTGATGTAGCTGACGAACAAACTAACCAGCTTAAAGCAAATCCAAGTCCAGCATTAAAAAAGTGTTAACCAGCTTAAAGCAAATCCAAAAAAGTAAAAACATTCCAGCATTAACCAGCTTAAAGCAAATCCAAGTCTAATTCAAACACTTTATCCTAAAGAGCAACCATTCTTCTCTCTTCATGATCTGCTGACAACTTCAACTTGATATGCCAGCAACTCCCCACAGCCTTAACCAAATCCGACAATAATGTTGTTGATAGGGATGAAAATGAGCTTCACGAAGAAACCCACGAATCCCATCACCACGAACCCAATAGCTGTACGGAACACCACCTTCTTGAATTCTTTACGATCAGGCTTGTGACATCTCTTGACTAATCGAACGCTGTCCTTGGCGAAGTCTCTGAGAGGATCGAACACGTTGTCGATGGCGTCCATTTTTTTTTCCTCTTTTGTTCTCTTTTGGGTTTTTGATAATCCACCAAAATCTTTGGGGAGAAGGCCGGACATGTTATGACATTTGATATTTATATCTCTCACCATCAAGTCCACCAAAATCCATCAAAATCCATGACCTAAGAAAATCCTTTAAAATCTAGTCCTAATTGAATACACCTTGATTCTTGTAGACATTTTTAAAGTCTCAATTTAATACACCTGGATTTAGAAGGATTCTTTAAAAGTCCATAAAAGTCCTAATTGAATACCACTGGATTCATATGGACTCTTTTAAAGTCTTTAAATGTCCAAATTGAATACATCAGGATTTATAATGTCTTTAAATGTCCTCAAGAATCCTAATTGAATACACCCCCATTAGTATGAAACAAGAGGACGCAAAATAAATAAATTATTTTTTTTGAATTTTTTAAAAGTAAATGATTTAAAAGTAAATTTATTAAATTTAAAATTTTACTTATCTAATATCGGTTTGCCCAAAAACCGATATCTTACTGTAAATTAAAACCATATCGAGATTTTGTTTGGTGTTAAAAATAGAAAGTAAAAGTTTAAAATTTTTATTAAAGATAAATAAAAAATTTGAAAAAACTGTCTTTCTTGACAGTTCTTAAAAACTGTTAAGAACTTGCAATTCTTGACAGTTTTAGTTCTTGACAGTTTTTTAGAACTGTCAAGAAAGACATTTTTTCTTGTAGTGAGTTGGCAATCTGTTATTAAAAGAATTGTTGCAGATATGAATTGCAATTACTAAACACGATCTCAGGTTCTTTTACTAAAGTGGTTCTTAATTAGATGTTCATTTAACTAAAGGGTTAATTGCACTAATGTCCCCTGAATTATACACTAGGTAGCAATGTGTTCCTGAACTTTTTTTTATTTACAGTAAACCCTTTGAACTTTCATTTATTGGCAGAAGCTGATGGAATAGTAACGAAACTTCATTCACTACAAGAAAAAAAGGGATATTAGGATGATTTTTTTTTCGTTCCAATAGCCCAAAATTCGTCCCTGGAGACCTATTGGGACGAAACAAATTCGTCCCAAATTACGTCGCCTTAAGTGAGTCGCAATAGCATCTTTGGGACGAAAATTTAAAATCGTCCCTAAAACATACCTGTAGGGATGAATTATCTTTGATGTGAAAATTATGAGATTTTTAGAGGAAAACTAGATTTCGTTCCAATAGAATATCTATTGTGACGCTTTTAATGCGTCCCATTAGATGTACTATTGGGAGGACATTTATGTGTCCCATTAGATTTGCTATTGGGATGACATTTAAAACTGGATTTCGTCCCAATAAAAACTATTAATTCATCCCATTAGATGTACTATTAGGACGACATTTATGCGTCCTATTAGATTATTGGGACGTTATATAAGCGTCCCGTTAGATGTACGATTGGGATGACTTTAATGCGTCCCATTAAAATAAATATTGGGATGAAATTGTTTCTTCCCTTTATACAACCTATTGGGATGATTTTTGTTTTCATCCCATAAAATTTCTATCGAGACAATTTATTTTTGTCTTAATAAATGCGCTATTAGGACGATGTGGGTGCTATAGGGACAAAATATTTATGTCTCAATAGGTTATAAAAATGTAAATTTTTGTTTCCAAAATACAGTTTTTTATTGTTTAAAATATTAATTTAATTTTGCTCTTAATATTCAATATAAATAAAAAGAAATCAAATATTACAAAATATATAAAGCTTCCAACATCTATATATTTCACCCATAGTTTGACATAAGCTTTTTTTACATCCCAACATCCATAATATCTGTAAAAAGAAAGTCTATATACCTAACTATATAGACTTTGAGGTCTAACATTTCTAAAAGGACGTTAACATATATCATTACATGATAAAAAAACATAAACTTCATTATCATGTGCAAAAGGAACTAATGCAAAACATGCAATCAAAAGATCACGGATCAGAAGAGTTACGCACATACAGTGCAAACAAAACCTCCATCCGGGATAGTCGATTCTCCATAGTAGCTATATTCTTCTTATTTTCTTGAATTTCTCTCTCTTGTTTAACCAATTTCTTCTCTTGCTCTTCTAATTTATTTTGCTATACATCCAACTTCTCTTGTTGTGATACTAACTCCCCTTGCTCAGTTGTTATGATATCTTGTAGTTTGTTTGTTTCTTATGTTGGTGTGACACACATTAAAGCGGGTTTTGGACAGAAACCTAAACCCTTGACATAGCCGGGTCTTTTTCCAAGCACTTAATCACATATCTCCTTTTTTTTATTTTTGAACAATAATTTATTGATAACAAAGGCATAAGCCCAACAACAAAACAAGAGAAAGAGCAACGCAGCACCCAGGCTAGCAAACACAGCAACAAAAAGCAAATGAAACCCCAAATAAACCAACAGAGACCACGGCACAAAACAAAGGACAAGACAACAAAACAAAAACAAAAGCAAACAACTCAAAGAGATCTGGAAGTTGATACCAGAAACACAAGCAAAGAAAAGCGACAAGATAGAAGAAAAAAAAATCAGCTATCGAAGTCTCCTCAATCGATGAAATCCCCTTTCATGCCCCAACCTAACTTGGCATGCCTGTCAGCAAAATGGTTAGTGGATCTAGGATAAAACTTCACCTTTCCGCCTAGAAATTTCAGATTGCTTCTAATATCATAAATTAAGTTAACATGGTTAACACTTTCGATACCCTTCCCATTGATCCAGGAAACTGCAACCATAGAATCACTAGAAATAACCAGGTTTCGACCCACACAAGACAAGGAAGAGCTTAAAAAAAACTGGTTCCGTTACGGAGTTTGGTTTTAGGGATAGACTTGAATTGAAATGAGAGGTCAAGCTTAGAAGGAATTTGTTTGATTGGGAGATTGGGCAATGGAGATGCTTTTTGTGTGTCTTTCAAATGTTAAAGTTATGGATAATGCTAATGATTTTGTGGTTTGGAAGCATGAGTCTTCGGGTCAGTTTTCGGTTAAATCGTTCAGGAGGTGTTTGAAGGATGGGGTAATGGAGGAGGATTCGGTGTTTAGGAATGTTTGGTTAGGATTTTGTCCTTCTAAGATTGAACTCTTTGTTTGGCAGCTTCTCCACGGTAGGGTTCTCGTTAGGGAGGTTCTTAATAGGTTAGGTACGCATTGCTCATTCTGTGTTGACAATGAGGAATCTATAGACCACATTTTCCTTCTTTGTGATTGGTCTTGGAGTTTGTGGTTGAGTTGTATGAATTGGTGGGGTATTTTTTGTTGTCCTTCCCGATCTATTGTAAATTGGTGAAAAGGATGGAGTAATCTTTGTCCTTGGAAGTATTCAGTTAAAGCTTGGAGGACTTTGTTTTGTACAATTGTTTGGACCATCTGGGAAGCTAGGAATCACAAAAATTTTAAGAACGAACAACCGGATTTCAATAGAGTGAGGACATGGTGAGATTCAGATTGGGCTGTGGTGGTTTAAGAATTTCGGTAGCAGCTTGGCTGTTCCCATTACACATATTCTCTTAAACATAGTGGAATGTTGCTCGGAGCCACCAAATAAGAAAGTCGAAAGGATGGAAAAATGGTCTCCACCACTGGTAAACTCCCTTTATTTTAACGTTGATGAGTTCTCCAAGTCCTGTTTGAATAGGAGGAGTTTTACATGATCATATGGGTAAAATTCTATGTGTCTTCTTTTCTTATGTTGGTATTCAAGACGTTATTTTGGTGGAACTCATGGCGATTTTGAGAGTTTGTGAGCTGTTTGGGTTGAGACCTGATTTGGTTAATAGACCTCTCACTATTATCAACGACTCAAAGATAGCCGTTCGTTGGGTTTCGAGTAATATCTTTAAGAATAACAGCCATGAGCAGTCCATTCGTGACATTTGTAGTTGGTTGGTTAGTTTCAAGTTGGCTGTGGTGGAGTTTCGCCCAAGATCGTCAAATTCTTTTGCGGATACTTTAGCCATGAAAGGTTCGGTGCCAGGTGTTGATGAGCTTTGGTGGAGCGTGTCTTAAGCTAGTTTTTGTTCGGTTTTGTCTGGCTTGGCTTTCCCTGTTTTTATTTTTTGTGGCAGCGGGTTTTCCCTACTTCCTGGGTGTGTGGTGTTTTCTTTTGGGTTTTGTTTTGTTGGGCTGTTGTGTGTTGTTTTTGCCTGGATTGGTGCCTCCTTTTAATCTAGTTGCCTTTAAAAAAAAAAGACAAGGAAGAGCAGCAGAGTTCTACTGCTTTATGAATAGCCATCACTTCAGATGTGTTTGAATCATGAACGCCAAAATAGAAAGAGAACATACAAAGGACCTTGCCATTTAAGTCCCTTAGAACCCCTTTGATACCAGTCAGACCGGGCTACCGAAGAGCAGAGTCATCAACATTAAATTTAAGATCACTATTCAAGGGAGGGATCCAATCTTCTGCCATCCTACTCTTTACATGTCTAGAGTCGATGCATAACTCACATAAGTTTAACAGCAATAAACTAAGCATCTCCTTTGATTCAGGCCCATGGTGTTTAAACCACCAAGCCATACAGAACTTCACCATATCGATTGCTTGTAACGCACAAGCCACCTTGTCTCTGAAAACCACCACGTTCCTCATTTCCCAAGTCGTCCAAATCACATCATAAAATAACAAATCCCAAATTCTAGAGTTCGTAACGGAAGGACACAAAACATTTCTACCATCCCACCAACCCTTAACATCAACTGTCTAGCAAGAAGCAACCCCCCACCAGTTCATAACATGAGACCACACCTTCCATGACCAAGAGCAGTGGAGAAAGACATGGCTCAAAGTCTCCGTCTTTTTATTGCACAGCTTACAGACTAAATTTACCCTAATACCAAATCTTTGAAGAACATCAGCCACAAAAATTCTACCTTTGAACAGCTACCAAGTAAAGAATTCCACCTTGGGAAGACAAAACCCTCTCCAAGGTAGATTAGAAGCGGCGGGGGAATCATTGTCAATAACCTCAAGCCTCTTCCAGAAGGAACTCATAGAAAAGATACCAGACGAGAGAAAGCTCCATGCCAAAATATCTTTTATGTCTTTCCTAACTAAGACACATTTTAGGCATATCATTAGACTCCTCCATTGACTCTTCTCCCAATCAAAGGGCTCTCTTCTCAAATCCACCGACCACACCCAGGCCGAATGGTTCCATTGAACATAATTGCTAATATAACCTTCCTTATCCAAAGCCAAGGCAAACATTCTAGGAATGGCTAACTTTAGTGGAACCTTATCCATAAAAACATCTTGACAAAGCCTATTATTATACCCATTCCCAATAACCACATGAAAACCATCTGAAATAACTTTCCCCGCAGTGGAATCAAGGTTGTACACTCTAGCCACTGTTTTGACGAAGAAAGAAGTGGCACACGAGCTAAGCCAGTCCCAAACCAATCTTTTTAAATCCACCCCATATTTCGCACACACCACCTTTTTCCATAAGGGAGCGGAATCAGTCCTAAAACTCCATGCCCACTTGGCCAACAAGCTAGTATTTTTGTCTAGTAATCTCTCAATGCCAAGCCCACCATTCTTCTTACTTTTACAAACCGTAATCCAGTCAACCGCATGAAGTTTTCTTTTTTTGATCCTATCCCCCCAGAAGAAATTTCTTTGTAACCTTTCTACCATGTTGGCCTCACCTACCGACATTCTAAACACTGACATGAAAAAAGTTGCAATACTATTCAGCACAGATTTTATTAACACCAACCTACCTCCTTTTGATAGTAACTTCCGCTTCCACGGCGATAAATGTTTCTCAATGTTTAGAACCATCGGATCCCAAAACGATTTAGAGCAAGGCCTCGAATCGAGAGGGAGGCCAAGATATATAATAGGCAAACTAGCAACCTTACAATTAAAGAAATCAGCCCATACACCTTCATTACTAGCTTTTTTCCCCACTCTAACAATGCAAGACTTATGGAAGTTTATCTTGAGATCTAAAGCCAATTCAAAACAACGGAGAATCCTTTTTAAGTTGATGAGGTACTTATGCTTAGGCTTAATAAACACAATAGTATCATCGACAAATTGCAAATGCGAGACATGCACACCTAGATTACCAAACGATTCTCCCATAATAAGACCCAAGTTCACCGATTTATTCAGTAAAGCACTCAACCCTTCCACAACTATATTGAAGAGAAAGGGAGATAAAGGATCCCCTTGTCTCAAGCCTCTTTCAATACCAAAAGTAGGGGTCGGGCTAGCATTCACAAGCACCGATAAATTCAGGGTTGAGATACACTCCATATCCACTCTCTCCATTTAGCCCCAAAACCCATTTTATCCAACATATCACTCAAGAACTTGTGGTCCATGCTATCATAAGCCTTCTCAAAATCCAATTTCACTAAAAAATCCACCATCCCCACCCTTTCTCCACTTATGAAGGATTTCTTCCACAACCACAAAGCTTTCCAAAATTTAGCGATTTTTTATAAATGCCATTTGCATTTCCCCAATAATCAACTCCATCACTTTCTTGATACGATTAGCTAGAACCTTTGCCACCACCTTATACATAACCCTTACAAGGCTAATAGGACGAAAATCACCCATAGACTTAGGTTTGGGGATTTTCAAAATGAGGGCAACAAACGTATTATTCAACTCATTTATCAAGGAACCATTTAAATGAAAAGCAGTAAAAAAGTTCATAACGTCATCTTTTATCACCTCCCAATTCGACTTAATAAAGTAGAAGTTCAAGCCGTCCGACCCCAAGGCATTATTACCATCACAATTCCTCACAGCTTCCCAAACCTTTTCCCAACTAAACTCCACTTTCAGATTTCTCTGTTAGGTTTTTGGTTTGTTTTGGTAAATATTCCATATCAAAATGATGTTTTTCTTGTATTGCTTAGTGGTCTTAGAAATGATGATTCAAAGCTTCGATAATTCAAAGCTTCAAAGAAAGACTTGGCTACAATTCATGCAAAAAGGTGTCTTCAAAGAGGAATGTGCTACATTGCACAATAAAGGTATATTAGACCTCATTCCTCTTACAAGGCTTAGGCACACACACACAATTCATTCATCAGTGTCCCTACATTGTTGTACACCATTTATATATTACATTCACATGTTTTAGTATACACATGCATTGATCTCATATTAGCATACATTGTAGAATTGCATGTTCTAAGACTATGTCTAGGAAATGGCATACTTGTGTGATCTTGTATTTATATGTTGTATTTTATTGTATTTAGACTTGAACATGATCTCATTTGATTCCTTATTGAGTCATAGTCATTTCAGTTACTCATTCATTAGGTTTCGAGTCCAAATAATTAGTGTTGGCATTAATTCCATATCAAAACGTGTTTTACTTGTAATGTTTAGTGGTTAGTAAATGAAGGATTTCGAAGACGAAGGACGTCTCAACCATTATTCGTTCAAGTTGCCGGCTTTTAAGAGTTTCGGACATTATCGGTCTACAAAGGTATACAAAGACCTCTTATCTCTTACAAGGCTAGGCACACACTCACACATATCATTCTTGTGTGTCCCTTCATGATTTTATTTCATTTACATTTCACTTTCACACACTTGGCAAAATATGCTCATGCATTCACATTTAGTTAATAAACTTTGTGTTTTGCATTTTCTAGGACTATGTCCGGAAACTAGCATATGTGTGTGTATTTGTGTTTGTATGTTTTCGTATTTTGTGTTTAGGACTTGAACATATTCTTATTCAATGCCTTATTGAGTTCCGGTCGTTTCGGTTACTCATTCATAAGGTTTCGAGTCCAAACGTGTTGACTATGCCACTTTACGTTCTCTTACGTTGTGTTGACTTCATCGATGATTTCCGAGATGATTTCTCAATCGTTTTTCAAAGTTGTATAGTCGTTTTCGTGCGTGAGAGAGTCACGGTTCATAATCCAAAAACGGATTCGAATTTGGAGTTCAGACGCCCGAGATACGGGCCGACGAACCGAGGGAGCGCGGGAGAGGACAGCCCAGGCCATGGGCCACGTGGGCTGGCCGTGGTTGAGGCCGTGGGCCCCACGGCCTGGAGCACCCTCTGCTCCCGTGTGGGCCACGCGCCCCCCACGGCCTGGGGGTGATGTGGCACCACGTGATTGGTCGAAAAATCTTTTCTCTCTCCTCCTATTTCTTCCCTCTCTCTCTCATTTTGAATTTCTAAGAAGAAAAATCAAGTTTTCCCGTCAGCCCTCTCCTCTGAATTTTCAGATTTTCGAAACACCATATCTTCCTCATCCGGAGTCGGATTTGAGTGATTCAAGTTGGAGAGTGTTTGTATTTGAGTCCTCTAACATCTCCAAGTGGTTTGGTAGCTGTTTGATCGTGATTTCCAGTGGTTGATCACTGAATTCCGAACCAGCTTCATAATCCGAGGTAATGGTCTCATCTTAGGGATTTCTTGTTATTTGACCTTCCAAATGCTTGGGGTTTCTTCTTCTATATCTATGTTATTGTTTTATGAAAGCTATTTGAAAAGGTAGCTTGATTATCATTCTAATTGAAACTCAATTTGTTGACTTATGTTGACTAGATTTTATGATTCTAGGTTTTACATTTGTTTGTGAGTTGTATTGTGATTAGAATGGCATCTTAGGTTGTTTGATACTTAATTGAATTAATTTTGTGTTAAAATGACTTTGAGATTTGATTTGGTCCTTTGATTGAAGAAATCAAGGATTTGTGTATTTGTTTGTGATTTAGAGAATATAGGTTTTGATTGATGTAAATCTCAAAACCTTGCTCTATATTTTGTCTAGTATATTGATTGATTGTAATCTCATATATCTAGTCTTTGATTGTATATTGATAGCATCTTGAATTAGGACTTAATGAACATTTTGTGATTCAAGTGTTATGTGTGTGAATGAGACTTTGAGTATATGTGTTAGGTGTTTCACATGCTTAGGTTTCTATTCATGTATTTTTGCATCTAGACTTGATTAATTGTGTTTTCACATGTTTAGGTCTATTTGTGCCATAGAATGTATTGATCACATGTTCTATGTTGAAATGAATGTTTGCATCATTTGCATTCACATGATCACACTAGGAAGTCCTTGTAAAAGGCATGAAGTCTTGGTTAGAGTCGGGATGACTCGGATAGCCAAGCAAGAAGTCTTGCCTAGAGTCGGGATGACTTGGATAGGTAAGCAAGAAGTCATGGCTAGAGTCGGGAGGACTCGGATAGTCATGCATGGGAGGCTCCCTAGAGGCAAGAGTGCCTTGGATAGGGAGTTGGCTAACATATTGGTAGGCCTAGGCGTATGGTTAGACATAGAGTCCGATAGAGCGGGGTACACGGGAGGTGTATGCACTCTTGAGGAATTTCTAATCTACCATCGATGTTGGTTGAGTGTGTTGTCCAATATATGGTGGTTCCGCATCATTGAGGGATTTCATACTTTCCAATAGGGTTGGGTAGGCTTAGACTTCACTAGGTTGGGTGAGCTAAAAATTGGTCACTTTGTGAATGTTCTATGTTTACTTTCCAATAATATAGTACCCAATGGTTGTAGTTCAACCCGTGGATGTTTCCTCCTTGGAGGTTTTACCACGTTAAAAAATCTCTTGTGTTAATTCTTTCTATCTCTTCTCTTATATTTTAATTGTATATTTTATTGTCTTGATTCATAATATTCACTTGTGATGTAATGTGAACCAAGTCTTTGTATAGTGTGATTAGTGTATTCATTCTATAGATCAATTTGTATCTTTGATTCTTTTGTATATTGTAATATTTGTTTAGTGACATTTTGCTCACTCTTGTAACACATTGAACATCTTATGAAATACAAGCTTATTTTGTTGTTATGTTTATTTGATATTTTACCTCACATGACTTGTTGATATACTTAGACATTTCTCTTATGATTGTGTCATCGTATTGTCTATGTATGTCTACCTTGGCTTATTGTGTTGTGTGTAAGGCTACCTTGAGGGACAAACGGATGTTTGTTCAAGGGTTTGAAAAAAGGTGTAAAAACCTATTCACCCCCCCCCCCCCCCTCTAGGTATGCTTTAAGCAATTAAACTTCGTTTGTGTACATTCAACTATGTCTAGGAAATGGCATACTTGTGTGATCTTGTATTTATATGTTGTATTTTATTGTATTTAGACTTGAACATGATCTCATTTGATTCCTTATTGAGTCATAGTCATTTCAGTTACTCATTCATTAGGTTTCGAGTCCAAATGATGTAGCTACGCTACTTTGCGTTCTCATTCGTTGAGTTGTCTTCGTCGTCATTTTACGAGATGAATTCTCAACATTTTATCATAGTTTTATAGTCGTTGTGTGTGTATAAGGGAGTCACAATTTGTAATCCGAAGATAGATTCAAAATCGAAGTTCGAAGGCCCGGATACTACCGAAGAACGCGAGTGGAGCGCAAGGGAAGCTTGCTTGGCCAACGACCAAGCAAAGAGGGGCGCGTGAGGAGGCCGTGAGCCTCACGGCCAACAACCTCCTCTGCCCCCGTAAGCCTCACGCACCCCTCACGGGCTGCTGAAGTGTCACATGCTGATTTGCTCTCTCTTTCCCTCTCTCCATTTCATTTAAATCTCCTTCATTCCCTCCCATTTCGTTTGAAGAAGAAAAAATAGAAATCCTTATGTGCAGAATTTTCTCTCAACTTTTTCTCACCTTCCAAACATCATAACTTTCTCATATGAAGTCAGAATTGAGTAATTCAAGTTGGAGATTGTTCGTAATCGAGTCCTCTACCTTTTTCAAGTGGTCTTGCAACTGTTTGATCGACTTTTCTGGTGGTTCTACCCAGAAATACGAACCAACTCGTGATCTTGAGGTATTGGTCATATCTTTGTGATTTCTTCTTCTATATATATGTGTATGTATGGTGAATGCTATTGAGAAAGATAGCTTCATAATCAAACCTAATCAAAAGTCTAATTAGAGACATGTGAATCAGTTTCTAGAATTTTAGGTTTTTCACATGATTGAGAGTTATATTGTGATTAGTTTGATATCTATGATTATTTATGACTAATTGAATCATTTTATGGTTAATAATCCTTGAATTGTGCTTTGATCCTTTGATTGATAAAATCTATAATTAATTCATTTGTATGTATTTTTAAAGCTATCTAGGATTTAATTGATTTATTATTATATCCTTTCTCTAAATCTTTGACTAGAATATTCATTGAATACATTTTGTAATTCTAGCATTTTTGTGTATGTTTGTAACATCTTGAATATGTGCTTCATGTATATGATTTATTCAAGTGTTATTTGTGTGAATGAAACTAGGAGCTATATGTGTTAGGTGTTTTCACATGCTCTAAGTTTAATTCAAGTTTTGCATCTAGACTATTATAAGTTGTGTTCTCACTTGTTTAGGTCTAGTTGTTCCATGGAATGTATTGATCACATGTTCTATGTTGAATTGCATGTTTGCATCATTTGCATTTACATGATCACACTAAGAAGTCCTTGTAAAAGGCATGAAGTCTTAACTAGGATAAGGCGTCCGGATAGTCAAACAAGGAAGACTTGGTTATGATAAGAGGTCCGGATAACCAAGCAAGAAGTCACGGCTAGAACCAGGAAAGTCCATATAGCTATGTATTGGAGGCTTTCTAGAGGCATGAGTGTCTTGGATAGGGAGTTGGCTACATTATTGGTAGGACCGGGCGTTTGGTTAGACATAGACTCTAATAGAGAGTGTTGCATGAGATGTGCATTGGCTTTTGAGGAATTTCTAATCTTTCAATGATATTGGTTTGGTATGGACTCCAATATATGGTGGCTTCGCATTATTGAGGGATTTTGTATCTTCCAATAGGATTGGGTAGACATAGACTCCAATAGGAAGTAGATCAAGGTTGGTCACTTTTTAGGAATTTTTAATCTATCATCCAATATATATAGTACCCAATGGTTGTAGTTCAACCCATAGATGTTTCCTCCTTGGAGGTTTTACCACGTTAAAAAATCTCATGTATTAATTCTTTCTATCTCTCTCTTTCTTATGTGTATGTGTTAATCTTGTTGCATATTATTCACTTGTGATGTATATTGAAACAAGATTTTGTAAAGTGTGATTTATAAGCAAATTCATTTTGATCATAATTGTAAATATAATTCTTTTGTATAGTGTTACCTTTATGTATAGTTATATTTGTTTATACTTGTAATACATTGACCAATATTGAAATACAAGTATTATTTGTTGTATTGTTGTGATTTTATGTTATTATTCCTCATGCAACTCTTTGATATATATAGACAATGCTTAAATGATCATATGTTTATCTTGTCTATGTATGAATATTTGGTTTATGTGTTATATGTAAAACTACCTTAAGGGACAAACATGAGTTTGTTTCAAGAGATTGAAAAATGCGTAAAAACTTATTCACCCCCCCCCCCCCCCCCCCCCCCCCCCCTCTTCCCCTCCCCTAGGTATGTTTTAAGCAATTTAACTACGTTTATATACTTTCATCCTCCTATCAATATCCCCCAACCTCTTGAGAGCAAGACCATATATGGAGGGACGGGTCTAAGATACCGTCTCATAATGTTTTTGAAGAAATCAAAAATACCTTGCCTAATGTCTTAAGGATCCGTACGCACCACCCCATTAAACGAGATGTCCGAGACGAAGTTCCTATGCCTTCTATCATTGGCAATAAAGTGGAAAATTTTAGAATTCTTATCGCCTTCCTTAAGCCACTTAACTCTCAACTTCTGTCTCTAGGATTGCTCCTCCTTACGTATAGACATCCACAATTTTGAGACAGTGGAAATGCGAGCAGCTTTAAGGTCCACCGACCACCCCTCATTTTCAGCCTTCTTATCAATATCCTTCCAATCTTTCCTCCAATAAATCCATGGGAGAAGTTTGTTTTGGATTTAAAGTCCACCATTTATTCATAGCGATTTTAGTCGCCTTGACCTTAACTAAAAGATTAAGCCCTGAGTGACCCCTTGAAACACCATCTTTCCACCCTTTAATGGCCTCCACCATTAACTCCCTTTCCTCCAACCACCAATTAAAAAAACGAAAAGGGCTCGAACCCCAATCCACATTCGGAATTCCAATACCTATCGCATTATGGTCCGAGACACTTCTTTTGAAACCCTTTTGAACCAAGTTAGGGAACTAGGTGAGAAATTATGGGGATAACAAAAAACGGTCAAGCCTTGCCCATGCTGCCCTTTGTCTAAAATTAGCCCACGTAAAATTCACGCCAGTCAAAGGTAAGTCCACCACCTTTGCCTTTTGAATGAAAACATTGAAATTCCTAATAGACATCTGACAACTCCCCTCCCCTATTCTTTCTGATCGATCAAGGACTGTGTTGAAATCCACACTCCCCCCCCCAAAGCACTAAGGAAAAGGAAAAGAAGCTTGAGAACCGACCAGAAAATCCCACAGCATTTTCCTTTCATTCTCAACACAAGCCGCATACACATTACACATGACAACTTCATTTTTTAAAGCCACCAAGATACCCGCAAGAATAATACAATTTTTATTGCTAATTCAAGCTTTTACCTCAAAGAATTGGTCATTCCACAACGTCACCAAACCACCTGAAGCTCCTTCTGCATCCACCACAAGACCTTCGTTCAAAAGAGAACTACCGAGGGTTTTCACCAACCTATCATCAAAAGATTTTAGTTTCGTCTCTTGAAGAAAAAGAATACCAGGTTTATGATTCTTCACCATACGGCTAACCATCCTCTTTTTTTCCCCTTTACCAAGACCTCTAATGTTCCAGGAAATAACTAACATTGACAACAAAAGAAACCAGCCCAAAATGAACACCCCTTACTACCTGACTGCTCTCATATTCTCCTCATCTTCTAATTCTCTTCTTGTTAGCTCATCACCAATCTCCTTTTCTTTTTCATTAAAGTTGAAACCGAGGGCCACTCTTATTTCTATAACTTTTGTTATTTCTTCTGCCAGATTCCACGTCAACTTAGGACCTTTATTCTGAAAACCCAGATCCCGGTCTTTAGCTTGAGTCTTATTACCATGAGAGATGGCATTTCTAGTTATCATACCATGTTTTTTCTCTGAATAAACTTTCTTTCTTCCTTTCCTTTTCGTGGCAGTAGCAGACTAAACTTCACCATCTTCTTTCTCCATCCCTGAGGACATAGAAATCTGCCCCCTTCTCTTTCATTCGCCTCAAAGTCTTCCTCCCTTTCATTGCCATTGACCTTTGAGTGGCACGTTCTTCCTCTAGAAGTTTTTCTTGATCACCAAATATAGTTTTCATTTGCTCCTACAAATATAATTAGTTAACATTTGAACAAGAAAAAATAATGAATAATATTGAATATAGATAGAACTTACATGTGCTAGTTTTGCATTTGGATAGACCCATTGCTTCTTCTTCCTGTTATAATGCGTGTTTTAATATAATTGTATTTCACCCATATATAGTTGGATCATCTTCAAGATGATTGACAAACGGTTTTGAACCTCCACAATGAGTAAATTTAAGTTTATCCCGATTTTCAATATTTTTTTTTTACTTTTCTTACATTTAGAAAATTAAAGATGAAAATGTTTCATATATACATAAATACACAAATCAGTTTGGAGAATTTTTTTTAATGCAAAGCATCATAGGAAAGAAAAAAACATACATTTTTTTAACTGCAAAAGGCAAAGAAGCACCCAACAACACTACAAGAAATTTTGACTTTCCCTACAAACCACATTCGTCTGGAAAGATCAAAATTCGTAGGGAAAGGTTTTGCTTGACGAAAACAGGTTTTAGCAGACGAATTTATAACCTTAGCTGACGAAATACAAATTTATTTCATCTACTAAAACAGGCTGTTTTAGCCGACGAATTTATTTCGTTTGCTAAGGTTATAAATTCATCTGCAAAGATGTTGGAACTTTAAAAATTAATTTGCCGTTCGGCCAGCCCATCGTCGACCACCGCCAACGCACCCTTGATAATTGTCATTATGAGGAATTGAACTTGCAATCTCAGTCAAAGTGGTAAAGCCTTTACCGCTTGACTACAACATTTGATTTGTTAACAATTGCACAATATTTATATATAACCTATATGAGTTGTTAGAAATTAGAACAAAAAACTTGTTAGATAAATTTAAATTTATACTAATCAAAAATATAATTTGAATGACAGACATATATTGAAAAATATTTATTGGATTGAAAATCGGGGTGGTGATAATGTTTGTTTTGTTTTTTTTTTTTTTTTTTTTTTTTTTTTTTTTTTTTTTGTCAATTTCTGTTATTTAATTAAATGATCAATACCTCAAAATGATAATCAATTGAGATAGTGCTAGTCGGGATACGGATATGACACGATACGGGGATACGGTAAATCTTCAATAACTAGGATACGGATACGACATGATACGTCAATTAAAATAATATATATTTATATTTAAAAAATAATAATATATGAAAACAGATTTGATAATTCTTTTAAAATCATAACATATTCAGAATCCAAATAAAACAAGTCACATAACTACATAAGTAATAACAACGTAACATATTACTTGATCCAAATAAAACATGTCACATGAGTCGAACATATTACAAAATCCAAATAAAACATACGTCACATTGTTACCCCCACGTATCCACCAGTCAAACTTGTGAAAAAGTCAACGGATACGCCATTTGGCATATCGGATACGTATCCTGTAGTATCCAAACTGGATACGAGTTACCTCCACTGAATGGAGTATCCGTGCTTCCTCGGATAAGACTTTTTTTTTTTTATAAGTGTATAATATATATTTTCTTTAATCAAAGTTTTATGTACCAGGTGTCCACTACTAATTAGTTTGGTGGTGGTGGATTTATCCAAAAATTTTAATTTTAATTAATTAACTTTTATTATTTTTTAGCATATATATTTTTTTAATTAATTAATTAATTTTAGTATATATATATATATATATATATATATATATATTAAGAGTTTTTCATTTATTAATTTTGTTTTTTAGAAGATAGATGGATGACTTTCTCTCCCTCTTGAGTTTTCTCTCACTTTTGTAACCTTGTCCATGGATCCGTCAAAAGTATGTCCATGGAATTTCCTTGCCCCTCTCTCAAAAGTTCCTGATACTTTACCACAACCATCATCAAAACCGAAAACTTTTGCAGCTCTGCTCAAAACTGATGAAGTACATGTTCAACCAAATCTTCTCCCAGTGCCAGTTGTGAAAGGGGACATCATGTGTGTTCACATCAGCCAAAAATATGTCCAAGAAAGATTGAAATACTGTCAGAAAAATCTTTTCGGACGTCTACTTTTAAGAAAATGTTATGTACCTTTAAAGCCTGTTGAGTTAAAATCTATATTGCAATCGATTTGGCAACTTAGAAATCCTCAGAAGCTTACAAAAAGGGTTTGGAGTGGAGGGTCTTGCTCAATTTCAAACGGTATTTTTCAATGGCAACCGGATTTTAATCCATATAATCAACAATTATCGCATGCTCAAGTTTGGGTGAGGTTTTACAGTCTATGCTCAGAATACTGGCATCCAACTACAATCATGGAGATTGCACAAGGAGTTGGCATCCCTCTACAACTAGATCAAGCTATAAGGGATCAAGCATATGGGTTTTATGCCTGAGTTCTTGTGGACATTGATTTAACTTCGAATCAACCATCCTTTTTGAATGTGGAGAGAGATGACCATAGAGGTTTCTCTATCAATGTTATATATGAAAATCTTCTGAAGAGGTGTACGAAGTGTAAAGCTTTTGGTCATGATTCTGCTAGATGCCACCAAAATAAAGAGATTAATTATAATAGAGGTTGATCGCGATCAAGAAATCCAAGGCAAACCTACCGGCCTACCAATGGCCACCATAATGGGTAGGTTGTCGTGGAGGAATGCAAAACAGTCCCACAAAATCAGGAAACGATAGAGGAAGAGAAAATTGTGCAAATTCAAAATTTTAAAAATCTCGTCATTAATGTCAAAGACAAAAATGGCAGCATCCAATTATCTCCACATTTATTTGAATTAAATGTGATTGATACTCATGAAGTGAATCGGGAAACAATGGACAATTTTGAAGTTGACAAATTTGGGTCTCAAGAAGTTGACCCAATCTGTGAAGGGTAATTTCCAGTTACAATCGGCACATCTAATGCACTTGCGGAAGATCAAGATCTAATTGAGAGTTTTTCTCCAATTCAAATTCAAGCAGCTAAACAATTTCCTAATCAAGATGGGGGAATTAATGTTAATATCTCCAATGATTTGAATACCAAGTATTTAAATCAGGAAGATAATAATTAGAATCATCAATGTTCTTTAGAAAATATTTGCATTAATAACAGAGTGATTCTTGACAATCCAAAGATTTCAAACTTCCAGAATTTTGATCAACAAGTTTTGGATGAGGTTTCAGGAGATAAAAGAGGAAAGATTAATTTGAAGCATATATCAGAAGACCAAGATATTAATACTTCAAATTCTAATCATGGTCTAATAGATCCCATGTTTGACAATAATTGGATTCCCGTGGTGACAAAATCAAAAAGAAAAGTGAAGCCAACTTTTAAGATTTTATCTAGTTCCAAGTCTCAAGTGAGTAAGAGAAGTTCTGCAGCTTCACGCATTGTCGCTAATTGGGCCGCACATGATGAGGCAGTTGGGCCGCACATGATGAGACAGAATAATTAAGTTCATGATTTTTTTTTTTTTTTTTTTTTTTTTTAAGGCCTGCGTGCCTTTTTAGATTAGCGTGTTTTAGGACATGCGTGCCTTTTTTTTTTTCCGCCTTTTTATTTTTATTTTTATTTTTATTTTATTAATAAAAAAGCTCTATAGAGCTTGTTGTTAAAAAAAAAAAAAAAAAAAAGTATATATATTTTTAATTTTAATTAACTTTTCCCTTCGAATACATTGTTTGTTAGGAAAAATTTCCATTAACTTTTCCCTACGAATTTTAAGTTTTGTGGGGAAAGGTTACCTTTCCTAACGAAACTCGTTTTGTGGGGAAATGTTTTTTACCCTTAGCCGACGAATTTTGAGTTTTGTGGGGAAATGTTACCTTTTCCGATGAAACTCATTTTATGGGGAAAGGTTGGGAAAAATTTTGTACCTTAGCCGACGAATTTTGAGTTTTGTGGGGAAAGGTTACCTTTCCCAATGAAACTCGTTTGTGGGGAAAGGTTGGGAAAATTTTTGTACCCTTAGCCGACGAAATTTGAGTTTTGTGGGGAAATGTTAACTTTCCTGACGAAACTCGTTTTGTGGGGAAAGGTTGGGAAATTTTGTGTACCCTTAGCCGACGAACTTTGAGTTTTGTGGGGAAAAATTACCTTTCCCGAAGAAACTCGTTTTGTGGGGAAAAGTTTTATACCCTTAGCTGATGAATTTAGAGTTTTGTGGGGAAAGGTTGCCTTTCCAGACAAAACTCGTTTTGTGGGGAAAAGTTTCCTTTCCAAACAAATCTTGCTTTGTCTCCGAAAGTTTTGTCTGGAAAGACTAAAATTCTTGTAGTGAAATAACAAACAACACAAAGGCACAGAAGCACAATAAGAAAAACAAACAAAGCAACAGCCCACGCAGGAGACTAAACAAACAACAAACACCAAGACCAACAAGACCATCAGAAACCAAAAACCAAAAAAAAAAAAAAAAATTACTATATACAGAAGCAAAACAAAAAGAAAAAAAAATTATGACCACTAATAATAAAGTTACAACAAAGCAACGTAACTTGATTATATATATGTTAATGATAATATATACTAAGTTTGTTGTGGCGATTTTATCCATTGGATGTAATTTTGTTTTTATGTTTTTTCTTGGTTTTGTTCTGTTTTGGGCGTGCCCTTCTCTTATGTTTTTTTCTCCTGCTGCTTCAGCTGTTTTATCCTCTCTGTTTTTCTGCTGCTGCGCCTGGGCTGTGTGTTTCTTGTGGTGTTTTTGTTGCTACTTCGTTCTCTTCCCGGCCTTCGGGTTCGATGAATAAAGTTTGCTGTTAAAAAAAAAATAATATATACTAAATTCACAATCTAGTTTGATCAATTGTTGACCTCAAATAATGAGTGACAGAAAAATGTAGTTTTCTTTCTCATGCAATAGCTTGTATTATTAATTATACCATAACACCAAATTAGATAACCTAACAATGTTTCAGAAGGAGTTTGATGTCCTACTTTTTTTTTTTGAGCAATTTACTGGGACTATTTTGTCAATGACCTATGACTCTATGAGACAACTCTTATTTAAAAAAGGTGAACTACCAGAGACAAAAACTCTATTAAATATTCGATTAATTCTTTACAACGTACAATATTCAATACAATTGGCTTGGCTCTATATATATTCTTGTATTGCTATATAAATAACTCGTACAATCACCAAAGTCTCCACCCCATCTCCTCTCTAGATACAAACACAACATTCTTATAACATCTCAAGCTTTGTGTCGAGCACCGAATCATGGCGTCTTACAAATGCTTATTCTTGGCTTTCATCGTTGTTTTAACGATTTCCAGCATGGATGTAAGCTTAGCAGCTCGTAATCTTCTGCAACTGCCAACACTGCCACCATTGCCTTCTAACCCAAATCTGCCACAGCCGACGCTACCAACGTTGCCAACCACCCAGCCATCTCTACCAATTCCAAGCTTGCCTACCATTCCAGGTCTTCCAAAATTCAGTCTGCCTCCACTTCCAAGCATGCCTTCAATCCCAACAAATTTTCCTTCTATCCCTTTTTTCTCCCCACCTCCTGCTACCACTAGCCCTTGATGACTTTGTTCTATTTATATTTTATATATGTTCCACTTTGCTTTGGTGTGTGCATTGGCGTTAAGGATTGGTTGATGAACCTGAATCTTCTTTTATATATGTATTTCATGAATAATTTGTAGCTTTAATTAAGTATGTTATTGTACTTAATAGTAAATTTTATATTTTTTTTGTGTGTTTTTCAATTCTTACTGTAATTCTATAAATCTTGGAAATTTGCTATTTAATAGATATACTTTTGAGTATTTGCCTTTATACTGTAGGTGTCCTTCTATCTTTCAAAGTTTCTTACGAATCTCTTGGTTTCGCTAGATGATCATATAGAATTCCGACTGTTACTACTAGGGGTGGGTGTGCACCCAAACCATTAAACCGATCAACCCCGCTCAAACCAAACCATTCTTTTACTAGGGGTAGGCATGGGACGTTGGTTTGGGTTGGTTTATAACTATACTTGGAGGGGCCAAAAGTTATTCTTGGAGGGGCCGATACATTAAAACGGATAATTTAGAAGAGGCCAATGTATAAATTTTAGAAAATTTGTAAGTAGATATATAAATTTTTATAAGAAAGTTTTAATTATTATTAATTAAAGCAAATGATCTATTTATGATACTTAGAGCATCTCCAATATTAAAATGAAATTTGTACTTATTTATGAAGAAGAAAATAAAAAAGAAAATAACTGTCATTAACAAGTTGTGTTTTAAATAAAAGCAATGAATACCAATTTTTTATTTGGTTGTCTATGATGTATACTTTTATACTCTTTAAAAAGCAAGTCTCTTAATATTATTGACATGTTAATAATTATTAAAATCCAAGCCTATATACAATCCAACTCTACCAACTTCATATAATGTATTAATGTAAGAAGAATATATCACCCTTTGTTTTGTTCTGTTTTTGTAATAATAATAAAAAAAAAAAGAATTCAAAGGTATTTTTAACACATTTTTATCCGTTCGGAACAAATTGCTAATAAGTCTCTGCTAAATTTCTATACTTGTGTTTTTATATATATAGTAACCTTTAATGACTTTCTAATGTAGAATTCAACACGAATTTTTCATGTAGGATCACATATTATCAGATAAATAAAGTAATTATCAAGTCAAGTATCGCTGAAATTAAAAATATTCCAGAGATACGACATATACATACTCTTCTCAATGTTTATTCAAGTTTTACTCTCAAGGTTCGTCGGTGGTCAACGTAAAGATTAAAAGAAAAAGTGAAAAACAAAAGAAACTAATTATCTAAGGTATGAAGCTGACGTGGCCCTAATATGCGGGGTATTTTTGTCTCAATCCAATTTTAGATGCTATTTATACATGAGTTATTAATGTGGTGCCAAGCTCACAAAACATTCTCCAAAAGATGCCATTTAATTTTTGAACTCATATATAATATGTACAAAACCAAAAATCAAAAATAAAAATTATCAACAATTGACCACTAATAATAAAGAATAATACAACAAAGTATAGTAACGCAGCTTGAATCGTGATTATATATATATATATATATATATATACAGTCTTTCTATTATCAGTTCGAACTGATAAAAGTTATATCAGTTCCTTGTATGTGGGTCACTGGATTTAGACTTAATAGCACTGGACCCCCTTGAATTGTACGCGAAATCGCCAACTGCCCCCTAAATGTTTTTTTTCGACGGTAAACCCCTCGAACTGTTGGAAATTGGCAATAATAGACGGAATAGGGACGGAACCCTTATTCCGTCTGATTTTCCTTGCATGTGCACCTCACATGCATAAGTACAAAGGGCATTTTTGTCTTTTCGTTGTTAAAAAAAATAGGAATAATTTATAACGATTAAATTGAAATGTCTCCACCTAATAATAATAATAATAATAAATTATCAGCATCATCTCCACCAAATTAATCCAATGCCTGGGTTTCAAGATCTTCAACATCATCAGCCACACCTAGAGATGCACATTTTTCCCCGGGGCCCCAATTCCCCGCGTCCCCATCCCCATTTGGGGATTTTTTTGGGGGGAAAAATGGGGAAATGGGGGGGGGGGGGGGGGGGGGGGGGCCATCCCCATTTCCCCATTTCCCCCACAATTATGTTGAAATGGGGATGGGGATGGGGGGGAGGTCCCCCATCCCCATTTCCCCCTTTCCCCCAAACATATATAAATATAATTATAATATATATTTTTAATTTTTTTGTTTATTCTTTGAAAACCCTAACTCCCTAAGTATATATACACATTTTATATAAAATGCACTAATGAATTTTATTTTGTATTTGTAATGGAATGTTTATTTTTTTAGTTTAATTTGTAATTTTTAGTCAAATGGGGAAACGGGGGAACAGGGAAAACGGAGAAACGGGAAAAAACGGGGAAAAACGGGGAAAATGGGGAATTGGGGATGGGGATGGATATAGGTCCCCCCAAAATTCCCCATCCCCATTTTCCCCAAATGGGGAAATGGGGGGGGGATGGGGGAAGGGTATGGGAAGTGGGGATAGGGATGGGGGGACCTATATCCATCCCCATTCCCCAAACGTGCATCTCTAGCCACACCACTCATCCACAGCCATCTCTCATCTTCTCTCTTCCCAAACCGTAATCTCTACTCTTCTCTCTCCCCAATCTCTTCTTCTTCATCATCACTAAACTACAAACACAATAGATTCACAAACAAAACCACCGTCCATCCATCATCGCGCGATGAACCCACCCACAAACTTGCCGCCGATCGAACCCACCCAACAACCTCACCACTGACCGATTGAACCCTATCATCTCGCCGCTGATTGAACCCCATCATCTCGCCACCGTTGATCTGATTTGGAACTCTCTCTCGTGAATCTCCATCTCTCTCTCTAAACCCTCACTCTCGAACACGATCGGGTTGGATTCGATTGGGTTTGGTGATGGAGTTCGATTGGGTTTGTGATGGTTTGGTGATGATGATGGTTTGTTTGTGATGGTTTGGTGATGATGATGGTTGAAATCGGTTTGTGTTTGTGGAGGTTGAATTCGGCGGATGGTTGATTGTGGAGATGGTGGTGGTGGTGGACAGTGAAGATGGTGGATGGTTGACTGATGAAGATGTTGGTGGATGGTTGACTGATGGAGATGGTGGTAGTGGACGGTGAAGGTGGAGATGGTGGTGGTGGACGGGTGGTTTACTTTTTTTGATATGGGTTTAGTTTTAATTTTTTTTTTTTATCTGGGTTTGATTTGATCAAATGCTTTAGGTTTTTTTGTTAAATTTTTTTTATCTGGTTTGATATGGAGAGTAATGTTTCTTTAAGTTTTAATTTTTTTTTTTTTCTTTAAGTTTAATTTTTTTATTTATTATTGTTTTGATTAGGTGGAGATCCAATCTCCACCATCCATTTGAATAAGATGACGGTGGAGATCAAATCCACATTTAATTTTATTTTATTTTTTTAAAAAAATTAGATTTTTTTTTCCACTTTTACCCTTAAACGTGCAAGGTACGTGACAAGAAGATGGACGGAATAAGGGTTCCGTCCCTATTTCGTCCATTATTGCCAATTTCCAACAGTTCGAGGGGTTTACCGCTGAAAAAAAACATTCAGGGGGCAGTTTGCGATTTCGCGTACAATTTAGGGGGGTCCAGTGCTATTAAGTCCTGGATTTAAATACTTTGACTGACAAGTGCATACAGCCAAGTCAAAGTATTTAAATCCAGTGGCCCACATGCAAGGAACTGATATAACTTTTGTCAGTTCAAACTGATAATAGAATTTCTGTTATATTTATATATATATATACACGGTCCTGTTTTGATCAGTGCGCACTGATATAATTACATTAGTACCAATGCATGTGGATCACTGATTATGGAGAAGTTTTGACAAATGCATACACTTTGAGTCAAAGTATATAAATATAATGGTTCACATCCAACACACTATGAAGTTATATCAGTGCACACTGAGCTTGAAATTTTTTGTATACATATATTAATAATAATAATAAGTAATGAATTCACAATCTAGTTTGATCAATTGGCGTAGCTCAGCTAGTAGATGAACGAGCTTGGGGCTTGGGCAAATGACTCCCAGGTTAGTGGCTCGAATCCTACCAATAGCGAAAGTTGTAAAAAAAAATATAGTTGGTCCCGGATTAATGGATATTGTCAAAAAAAATAAAAAAATTGTTGACCTCAAATATAATGAGTGACAAAAGGAATGTAGTTTACTTAGGGTTTAAGCAAAATATATATATATATATATATATATATATATATATATACACTTCTTTTTTCATCCAATAGCTTGTACCATATAGCCAACATGGGTGTAGCTCAGCTGGTAGATGGACGAGCTTGGGGCTTGGACAAATGACTCCCAGATCAGCGGCTCAAATCCTACCAACAGCGAAAGCTTTTAAAAAATTACCTGGTCCCAAATTAATAGATATTGTCAAAAAAAAAAAAAAACCAAAAAAAAAATAGCTTGTACCATATATAACACCAAGTTAGATAACCAAACAATGTTTCAGGAGTTTGATGACCTACCATTTTTATTTTTATTTTTAACGATTAATTACTAGTACTATTTATTCAATGACTTTTTTTTTCATCTTGGTTAAAAAGGTGAACTACCAGAGACAAAAACTCTATTAAATATTTCATTAATTCTTGATCACAACAATTAGCTTGGCTCTCTATCTATATATATTTTTGTATTTCTATATAAATACTTCATACAATCTCCAAAGTCTCCACTCCATCTCTTCTCTAGATACCAACACAACATTCTTATAACATCTCAAGCTTTGTGTCAAGCATCTAATCATGGCCTCTTCCAATAGCTTATTCTTGGCTTTCGTCGTTGTTTTATCGATTTCCAGCATCGATGTAAGCCTAGCAGCTCGTAATCTTCTGCAACTACCAACACTGCCACCATTGCCTTCAATCCCGAATCTGCCACAGCCGACGGTACCAACGTTGCCAACCACCCAGCCATCTCTACCAATTCCAAGCTTGCCCAACATTCCAGGCGTTCCAAAGTTGACTCTTCCTCCACTTCCAAGCATGCCCTCTATCCCAACAACTTTTCCCTCCATCCCTTTTCTCTCCCCACCTCCTGCTACCACTAGTCCTTGATGACTTTGTTCTTTTTATGTTACAGTTTGCTTTGGTGTGTGCGTCGGTGTTAGGGTTGGTTGATGAACCTGAATCTTCTTTTATATCTGTATTTCATGAATAATTTGTGGCTTTAATTAAGAATGTTATTGTACTTAAAAGTAAATTTTATATTTTTTGTGTGTTTTTTTCGATTCTTACTGTAATTCTATAAAGTTTGGAAGTTTGATACTAATAAATATACTTTTATGGTAAAGATGCTGAGTCAAAGCTATGTCAAAAATACGATATCTTTTTTGGTAGTATGATTAGCCAACAAAGATACTAGGTTTTGCTCTTTGGTCAAATTTATATTTTGTATTATGATTTTGAGCAAAACAAAGACTAAAAAAACTCGAAAAGTTTTAATTTGGTTTGGTGCCAAATAAAACTTCATGAGTGTTAATTACCAGATAATACTGAAGAGAAGACATTTTATTGATTTAATAAGCAGCCATACGGACACATTCACCCCAAAACGACAATGGTAATTGAACCTAAAAACGAAGAGCGCGAGTCACCTCAAGAAGATGACGATGCTTGCGCTTAACCACCCCATTTTATTCTGGTGTGGAAACACAATTTCCTTGATGAATAACGCCATGTACAGAAGAAAAAAATATATTGCATATATGTCGATCAATAGAAACTCAATGCCATTGTCGATACGAATTTGGTGAATTTGAGAAAATGTTTGAGCACCATTTCCAAAAGTAATCTTATGAACTTGGCTATTGAATTGAGTTTTAATCAAGGTTAAGTAAGATTGTTGTTATCCAAAAAATCCTGTATCAGCTTTTGGGACAACACTTAGACCGGGTGGAGCGATGCTCCCTGGTCGGTGGAGTCCAGATGCGGACTAGCTAGCCGGGTCGCGGTTGTTGACTTGGTACTATGAGACCAGGCAGTACCAGACTTCAACCAAGACCAATTCTCAGCAGTATTGGAACCAACCGTGATAGGGCCAGTCATGACACCAAGGGCGGGATGTTGCGATATAATTTGGTGATGGTTAGAATTGACTATACGCAAAAAGGGGATGGACTAGGATTCTCATTAATATTTCTCCATTGGTTATACATCTTACAATTGAATACACTCTTAATACAATGTAGGTTTTTACCAGGAAAACCGGTCGTCTTATAGAAGCAATTACACGATAGAGTGATCTCTCTCTTGAGATTAGTTGTTCTACAGTAGCATAGTGTTTATCTCTCCAAAAATTCCAACCCTTAACTCTTCTTGTATTGAGGTATTTATAGGGTGCCTTCGATGTGGTAGGTGAGGGGGATTCTCCTAAGTGGGTGCCCTACTATCCTCACCGCCCTTGGCACCAAGCCCACGGTAACACATGCCTCAAAGGGTCACGATTGTGCCAACTGTGCCCTAGTGATGACTAGGAGGTTGGGTGGGTAGGTGGGAGACTCCTCTTTTAGGCGGGATAACCGTTAGGGAATCTTCATCGTCCCCTTGTAGCGGGCATAGGCGTGACACACGCCCTGAAGGGTCATGATGTTTCCACATATGCCCTACTGTCCATCTAGGCGTTTTGCAAGCGATTACATGGCGTTTTCCCCAGTTCTAACTGGTTAGAGTCACTTGAGCTGGCTGGAGACGTCGCTTTCACAAGTGGGGTTGCTGGGAGACAGCGTCAACACCCTATCGCGCTGCGCCTGTCAAGCTCCTTCTCCCATTCTTTCCCTTCTTTGCCAAGGAGATTCTTGCATCCATTTTGTTGGCTGGAACTTAGGTTACTCATCGGTGATTATTTGAGTTGACTTTGGGTACGGCTGAGTTGGACCCCAATCAGGCCGTTGGTGTTGGGTGGTGGAGCGTGCGCGATCTTGAGTCGTTGGTTCTTGGCCTCCCCTTTCCTTAATAGCTGTCCATATTAAATGGCCAGCCACCAACTGCCTCATGCTAGGGTTTCTTCTTTGGTAAAGTTGGTTCACCTCCTAGGGCTTGCATCAGCCCTTGTCTGATCTCCACATTCACTTGATTGGTTTGTTGTCTTTTGGAAATCCATGTAACTTGTAACAAGTAGCATTGATATGGCCATCACGCTCACAATGATCACAATGATGTCACTGTCTTGTCTTAGGATTGCTGCAACATTGTCGATTGACAGGACCATTAGTTTGAGCTTGAGAATTAACCAATTGACCATTAGTTTCAAATCTGATTGTATTAAGAGCTGCAACCTCAAGTGTTGGTGACAACATAGATTGTATCTTTTGGTGTTTTTCTTCTTGATGAACCAAAGACTACATTTTAGTTGCATGACATAAAGGATCCATCAAAAATTTGACTCTGAATCGCCGGGAATCAGTCATTTAAACCTTGAAGAAACTCCATAGCCTGGTCTTGTTGGATTCGCTCAGCTGCAAATTTACCGGTACCACAAGATAAATGAGCTCATTTTATTGTTATTATTATTTATTTAAAATCTATTATCGTTATTTTTCTAAGAAAAATGATTTAATCTATTTTCAGTACAATACTATAAGATGAACAATAGAAACGGCTTCACAATCTAGTATGATCAAATGTTGACCTCAAATAATCAGTGACAAAAGGAATGTACTTTACTTTGGGTTTAACCCAAAAATATATTTACTTCTTTTTTCATCCAATAGCTTGTACCATAACACCAAATTAGATAACCAAACAATGTTTCAGAAGGAGTTTGATGACCTACTTTTTTTGAGTAATTTACTAGTACTATTTATTCAATGATCTATGAGAATGCATCTTGGTTAAAAAAGGTGAACTACCAGAGACAAAAACAATGTTTCAGAAGGAGTTTGATGTCCTACTTTTTTTTTTTTTTTTTTTTTTTTTGAGTAATTTGTGACCTTTTATATCAACAACCATTGACCACTCCATTAAATATGTTCTGATTGTTGCAGGGGTATACTTGTCACCGAACCCACTAACTTCCACTATCCAATTAATATATTTGTTATAAAGGGTTTTTATCCCCATGCCATATGTGGCTATACGTAAAAAGTGTAAAATCAACATGGCTATTCTATGGAATTAACCTAATATATTTTGTAAAACTTTCAAGTGTGATTATTTAAATACTTAAAAAAAAAAGTGTGATTATTTGATAATCTGAGTTGATTTTACAGCAATTTTAAGAGGCAGTTGAGTGGAGTGGTTAAATTTTTTATTTTTTTTTTAAATGATTATGAAATAATCTCCTAAGAGATTTAATGAAGGTTTTAAATGGCCAAATCATTCTGTTAATTTTGAAATAAAGACACTTATACCCCAACCATAGTTAATAAAATTTATATTTTATTACAATGCTTATATTTAAAAACATCAAATCTTTATATTTTAAAAGAAATGTAACAAATATATAAATTTAGATTTTTTAAATTTGATTATTTATAAATTAAACATAATTAAAAAAAATTACTTTACTTCTTTTTTTACTTCAAATATCTGTATCTATAAGTTTGGGTTGTTTACCAAATAAATTTAAAATATTTTAGTTATATGTATAATTTAGATACACTATAAACTTAAAAATTAATTATAAAATTTACTCAAAACATACATATTGCTTTTAAGTCTTATAACAATTTTAACATCTGAATTAACGTTATTTGATTAACTTCCTGACAAATTATTCTATTAGAGGAGGTTGCAAGGGCCATGACAACAATTTTTTTAAAATAAAATATTCTTTTCTTTTCTTTTTTTTTTTTTTACTTAAAATAAAATATTCTTTATATATATGTATATATAATATTTAAACTTTTAAGAAAATTATTTTGGCCATCCTAAATATTGTATATTAATATATTGGCCCCCCAAACAACAATTACCGAGTCAGCCACTATCTAGCTATTAGCACAATTGATAGCAATTTTTCTGTCATAGGCACGCAATTTAGGCATATTTATAGTATGCTAATAAACATCACTATAACTTCAATCATAATAATACACATGACAAAAGTGTGGTGATATATATATATATATATATATATATATATATATATACAGAAATTCTATTATCAGTTCGAACTGACAAAAGTTTTTTTGAAAAGCAAAATTTATTCAAGAGGCCAAAAACCACGCAGCGCCAAAACAGAGGGAAACAAAAGCACACAAGCCAACAACAACAAAAAACTGCACAGGGGCAGCACAAACCCACAACACTCCTGTCGCTGAAAAAGACAAGACAACGCAAACCAAAGAAAGCAACAAAACACAAAACCATGCAAGACCTCAACACAGGACTAACAGGACAAACAACAAAACCAGCCCACTCCGCCCAACCAGCAAACTAACCACCCAACATACGCGCTACAACCACGCTCTCCAAGACCAACAAACGGAAGGAAGATTACTGGCCTTCCTGATCTTCCATTCTGGTTAAATCCTCTGCGTCTCTACTTGCAATAGCTTCTGACATCTCTTGCTCAATACTAGTGAAGTCGAAACCTAGCATATTTCCAACTTCCATCACTTTTGACACTTCTTCCTCAATGATTCCAGAATTTCTAGTCTTCATTCTATGTTTAATAATGGATCCATTGCTGAATTTCCCTTTCTTTTTAGATGCCGAATTGGGAATTCGGGTCTCAGAAGGGGCTGTATCCTCCTCCACCGCAACCGTTGCTAGCACCAACTCCTCTGAATAAGCAGAACCAGAAACTCCCACCTTCGGAATTTCTGCTTCCTTATCAACCGCCTTATTCATTTCTTTAAATCTTCTAGTATCCTCCTCCTCTTTATTCGAAATAGCTTCCACCAACTCCTCCTCAAATCCACTGAAATCGAAGCCAATTGCTGCACTAGTTTCCATCGTTTTGGCTACTTCTTCCTCTAGATTAACGGAATTTTGAGCCTTAAAATTTCTGGTCTCATGCTGTGTTTGTTGGAGTGACACGAACTGAGCCTTCCTTTCTTTCTAGAGCCTCGACGAGTGCTCTCAACCACGACAGTATCCTGGATTAATTCTTCCTGTGAAACCAGCCTATCTATCTCACTAACCAACTCCACCGAACTGTAACTTCTATCGGGTACAATCCCTGCTGAAGAAAAAAGATTTTCAATTGCTATTGAAGTTATATCAGTTCCTTGCATGTGGGCCACTAGATTTAAATACTTTGACTTGGCTGTATGCACTTGTCAGTCAAAGTATTTAAATCCAGTGGCCCACATGCAAGTAACTGATATAACTTTTGTCAGTTCGAATTGATAATAGAAAGACCGTATATATAAATATATATATATATATATATTTTTGGTATCCGTGGGTGTCCGGACCAGCTTGCGTGCACCTCGACTAATCCCACGAGGCCCTGAAGTTAACAGCCGGGTAAACCTCCAGTTGCCCCAAGAGAAACGTGGCTACTAGAGATTGAACCCAGGACATCCGAGTTTACAGCTTGCCCCAGTGACCAACAGCACCACCCCTTAGGGTAGTATGCTATAAATATACCTAAATTGTGTACCTGCTAGAAAAAAATTGGAACTAATAGTGATTATTTTAAAATCTACAACAATATTAAGTTGACCCTTAAATTATTCTTCCTTTAATGAAATAAGGAAAAAAACAAATAATTTTTGTTATTGGCTCCATATTCACAACTTCATAACTATGTACATAAAAACATGTGTGGGACGGGTGGCATTGAGACCGTCCAATAGAATTTCATCATTAATATTGGAAAGGTAAAAATATGTTTTAAAACTGTAATATCCTACAAATTTATTGGACGGTCTCACAACGTGGCGATGGGACCGTCCCACAAAAATTTTTCTCGTACATAGTTATGAAATTTATTGGGATTCGGGGCATGAAGAAAAATGTCATCCTATGCTAGTCTCTAATCCCAAATTTTTTTTAAAAAAAAAAAATAACAAAATCCATAAATTATTATACATTTTATATTGAAATTATTGGTTTTTTCTATTTTGATCCCTTTACTTAATTTCATTTTACTATTATAAACCCAAACAACAAAACTTTGTTGATCTTTTTTTATATCAAAACTTTGTTGATATTAAAAATAAAAAATAATAATAATAAAACTTGTTAGACTTGTTTTGATACAGAAGAAATAGGGTTAAAATTTAAACTAACCATTTAATTAGTGGAGTTTTTATTTTTACCCACCATTAGTGTTTTGATTGTTTTCACCAAACTTTCCACCGATGAGACAAAAATAATTTCTCAATTAAATATGCCGGTCTTCTTCAATTAAACACACCACTTGTTTTATCAATTAACCAAACCAGTTTTTTTCAATTAAACAAACCACCGTTCTTTTTCAATTAAACACACCACCAATTTAATTTCTAGTGTGTTTAATCTGTGTGTTTAATTCCCATTGTGTTTAATCTAGTGTAGGGGTAAATTTATCTCTTCAGTGGAAAATTTGGTAAAAACAATGAAAACACTAATTCCAAGTAAAAGTAGAAACCACCTTAATTTTTTGGTTAAAAGGTACTATTTCCTCGAATAAATATTTATTAATCAATTCATATTAAATGAGCGCTCGCTTAGTGTTATTATTATTTCTTTTTGAAATCTATGACTAGGGGTGTGCGTTTTCGGTTTGGTTTGGGCTGAAGCTCAATGTCAAACCAAGCCAAAATAGATCGGTTTGACTATATTTCAACCCAAATCAAACCAATGTGATTTTTCAAACCAATTCAAACCAAACCAAACCAAAAAATATCAGGTTGGTTTGGATAGGTTTATCGGTTTAGATTTGAACTCAAAAATCTTTTTTTTTTTTTTGTTTTGTTGGTATTATATTATTTAAAATATTTAAATGAAAAAATCATAACATAATATATATATATATATATATACCCTGATTAAAGACATGTTTGACAACATCTATGTTTTTGAAACCCTAATACATCAATCAATCAGAAGAATTGTATCAAAACAAATAAATAAACTATAAAAGCTTAAAGTAATCGGTAAAGGTTATAAAACCTAGAGTGAATAAAAAACGTAGGTGAATTTTTATTTTACTTTCTAAAATATGTGATTTGGTTTGGGTTTGTGAATTATTTCACTCAACCCCAAACTAAACCACCGTTAATCGGTTTGTCCAAACGACAAACCGAATCACCCATTTTTTATGTTTGTAATCGAACCAACCCAAACTTTACGGGTTGGGTTGGTCGTTTTTTGCACACCCCTATCTATGACAATTACTTTTTCTTAGAAAAATTATTGGATATATTTTCACCCCAATACTATAAGATGAACATTGTATATATCAAAAATAAAAAATAAGATGAACGTAACATAGAAATTAGGTTTTTGATTGTTAGAACGGTTTGGACAATACCATAAGTATTTCTAATCCCAGCTGTACTATGTGAAGCAAAACAAAAACAAAAAATATGATCACTAATAATAAAGTTACAACAAAGCAACGTAACTTGATTATATAAATGTTAATAATAATATATACTAAATTCACAATCTAGTTTGATCAATTGTTGACCTCAGATAATGAGTGACAGAAAAATGTAGTTTTCTTTTTCATGCAATAGCTTGTATTATTAATTATACCATAACACCAAATTAGATAACCTAGCAATGTTTCAGAAGGAGTTTGATGTCCTACTTTTTTTTTTTTTTTTTTTTTGAGCAATTTACTGGGACTATTTTGTCAATGACCTATGACTCTATGAGACAACATCTTGTTTAAAAAAGGTGAACTACCAGAGACAAAAACTCTATTAAATATTTCATTAATTCTTTACAACAATATTCAATACAATTGGCTTGGCTCTATATATATTTTTGTATTGCTATATAAATAACTCATACAATCACCAAAGTCTCCACCCCATCTCCTCTCTAGATACCAACACATCATTCTTATAACATCTCAAGCTTTGTGTCGAGCACCGAATCATGGCGTCTTACAAATGCTTATTCTTGGCTTTCGTCGTTGTTTTAACGATTTCCAGCATGGATGTAAGCTTAGCAGCTCGTAATCTTCTGCAACTGCCAACACTGCCACCATTGCCTTCTAACCCGAATCTGCCACAGCCGACGCTACCAACGTTGCCGACCACCCAGCCATCTCTACCAATTCCAAGCTTGCCTACCATTCCAGGTCTTCCAAAATTCAGTCTGCCTCCACTTCCAAGCATGCCTTCAATCCCAACAAATTTTCCCTCTATCCCTTTTTTCTCCCCACCTCCTGCTACCACTAGCCCTTGATGACTTTGTTCTATTTATATTTATATATGTTCCACTTTGCTTTGGTGTGTGCATTGGCGTTAAGGATTGGTTGATGAACCTGAATCTTCTTTTATATATGTATTTCATGAATAATTTGTAGCTTTAATTAAGTATGTTATTGTACTTAATAGTAAATTTTATATTTTTTTTTTGTGTTTTTTCAGTTCTTACTGTAATTCTATAAATCTTGGATGTTTGCTATTTAATAGATATACTTTTGAGTATTTGCCCTTATACTGTAGGTGTCCTTCTATCTTTCAAAGTTTCTTACGAATCTCTTGGTTTCGCCAGATGATCATATAGAATTCCAACTGTTACAACTAGGGGTGGGCATGCACCCAAACCATTAAACCGATCAACCCCACTCAAACCAAACCGTTTTTTTACTAGGGGTAAGCATGGGACGTTGGTTTGGGTTGGTTTATAACTATACTCAATACGACCCGAACCAAACCATAAGATACAAATAGTCATGATTGATTTAACTGAAAACCAAACTAAAGAACTATATTCGAAAGTATATACCCAACATGCACTTAAAATACTACCTATGTATGTAATGAAAAAATAAATAAAAATTAGAAAACATACCTCAATGGTGTGTGATCATGAGTTCTTAATACAGTTTGGCTGCTCTAAGAAAGAAAATTGGAGATTCCATGCGTTGTAACATTTTTAAAATTTCTTCTTTGTAAACAAGAGAGAGTGGCTGCCCATGTTTTAACTTTTGATTATGTAAAGTTGAATGCAGCCAATTTAAGAGAATAGCAATTAAAAATTAGGGTTTCAATGTGAGTTTACAAAAACACCATATTCAATTATTGCGGTAACACCAAATCACGATAATTAGATCACACTTGGAAACTATATTGTGATAACTTGATCTCATAAAAATCATCATGAATTGATCACAGTTAATAAGAACCGTCATATATTAATGACCTAATATCGCTTATTTTAAATAACCGTGATATTTTATTATCAATTATAGAGTGTGTGATAAATATACAACGGGTTTTAAAAGATAATATTACTAAATAACAAGTAATAAAAAATACAATAAAATTGCGTGATTAAACATATTTTTAATATAGTGCGATCAACCCACCCAAACCAAATCAATATCTAAATCGACAATAAGCTCAATAGAGCTTTTTTTATTAATAATAATAATACTAATTTTAAAGAAAAAAAGGGGGGAAAAACGAAAACAGAGAGCCGCATGCCCTAAAACATATTAATCTAAAAAGGCACGCAGGCCTCAACAAAACCTAATTAATTAGACCAGCGGAACCATTTCTTTCTACCTTAACCTGTGCGGCCCAATTAGCAACAATGTTTAATTCTGTTTGGGCCGTTGAAGCTACAGAATTATGGTGAATCTTAGTCTCAGGGATGCGCTTAGAATTCCCCTTACTCATTTGAAACTTGGAATTATATAAAATCTTTAATATATATATATATATATTGAAATGGCGAACTTTATTAATCAAAATAGGCAACAAGAAGCACAACAAGCAGCCAACATCAGGCACATACAAGACCCCAACAAATAACAAAACAGTAACAACCAAACCCATCCAATAACGCCAAACAATAGAAAAGATAGAAAAGGCAATACAAAAAGATCAGACCCAAGATGAAACTGGCCACCCTGCAGAAACTAAAAGTGAAACCACAACGAGCCAAGCCCCCAAAACCAAGCCACTTGCTATGCCCAGAAAGAAGGAACCAAAACAAAACCACCCACACAGGAGCCTAAAAACGAAACCACATCAAGCCCAAGCCACCTGAACCAACCCACTCGCTGCACCCTGTTTAGCAAGAAAATCTGCAGCAGCATTACTGCACCTGGACACAAACTTAACTGATAGCCTCGGTTTACATTTAAACATGATTTCCTTAATGTCCAGAATGTGATCCATGAAACTGACATTGCCAACACCACCTGCCCCGTTCACCCAAGCAATAGCCACCATAGAATCACTTTCAATAATAATACTGACATCAGATGGGCAGTTATCACTTGCACATAATTGACAAGCTTTAAGAATAGCTTGAACTTTCGCATGTTAAAGATAACTCTCAGTTATCAACATCTACTCACTTGGTGAATTACAGCAACAAGAGTTATGATCGTCTAAACAGAGGTCCAATAAACCAAGCTGGCCTTGCTCTGTGCACAGCTGGTATTGCTTCTAATCATAATTGTGTTGATGATCATCTCAAGCTCAACAAAAGTCAAGTTGGTTACAAAGTCAATTAGAGATTCGAATGACGTGGCAGGTTGTTACAAAGTTGTTAGAAGTTCATTTAGTGTGACTAAAGATTGTAATTATTCTAGAAGAGAATCCATGTAATATAAATAGTAGCTCTATCCTGTAAATTCATTATTATGAAATACAATGAAAATCTGAAGCTCAGATAAGCTTCTCCAATGGCTTCTTCTCTCTCGTTTCTCTTAGTGACTTTTTATCAAACACCTTGTGTTCAATATCAAACACCTTCTCTATAATCACAAACTTTACATGGTATCAGAGCCATTGACTTGTGTCAATAACTAAACAACGATCCAATACTGCTTCTGCAACTAATTCTCACAATATGACTACAAAAACCATGGATTTCTCTTCGTTAGCCAAAACTTTGAGTGTTAATCTTACTCTGAAACTTGATCACAGCAACTACATTTACTGGAAAGCACAAGTGTTGACAGCAATTGAAGCTCTCGATCTTGAAGGCTTCATCAATGGTGAAAAATTACCACCTCCGAAGTACATCTCTGTCACTTCTGGTGATTCCACAGTAGAACAAGAAAATCCAGATTTTCTCAGCTGGAAAAAGTCAAATAAACTTCTAATAAGCTGGATCTTCTCTACACTCACTCCAAGTGTTCTTGGCCAGGTAACCAGTTCTAAATCATCCTTTGAGATTTGGTCAAAAATCGAACGCACATATGCTCAGCGATCTATGGCTAGGATTATGCAACTGAAGCAACAATTGCAATCAACTAAGAAAGGATCTCATTCTATCAGTGAGTTTATCATTAAACTCAGAGTAATAGGAGATGCTTTAGGTGCAGCTGGAGAAATTGTAAGTGATAGAGATTTGATTATGAGTCTCTTGAATGGTGTTGGCCATGAATACGACTCTGTCGTAACGTTGATCTCCTCTCAACAAAACACTATGATGCTTGAAGATGCTCAATTCCTCTTCTTAATGCATGAACAAAGAATTGAGCAGCTTAACAGTGTTGCAAATCTTAGTCTGAATCCTTCAGCACATTTTGCCTCAAATGGACAAAATCAGAATAACAACAGAGGCAACAATGGAAATAGGAATGGCAATAATAACAACTACAACAACAACGTGAGCAACAATTTTAACAATTTTAGAGGAGGCAACAACAATTTCAGAGGAAGGAATCGAGGTGGAGGCAGGTCAGGAAGAGGAAACCAATGTGTCTACTGTCAGCTTTGTGGGAAGCCTGGACATGTTGTCTTACAGTGCTATCGACGGTTTGATCAAGAATATTGTGGACCTCAGACAAACTCCAACAGTCAAGGTTCTCAAATGAATCATAATAATTAAGCATTTTTCTCTCAACAGATTTAGCAGAACAGCTTCTTTGATCAAGGAGGAGGTCAGAATTCTAGTAACAATATGCAAGAAGCTCCTTCAAACTCAGCTTATTTTGCCACTCCGGAAACTGTCAACGATCAAGCATGGTATGTTGATAGTGGCGCCACGAATCACGTGACATCAAATCTGAACAACCTTGCAATGAAATCAGAATACAAAGGTACTGCTAAACTCTTTGTTGGTGATGGAAATCAATTGAATATTACACATTTTGGTGATACTAGAGTTAGATCACATAGCACACCACAACATGATTTAAGTTTGAAACATGTGCTGTGTGTGCCAGCCATCACCAAGAACTTACTTAGTATTTCAAAGTTTACTAAGGATAATGAAGCTTTTGCTGAATTTTATTCTAATCATTGTGTAATCAAGGATCGAAGAACCAAGAAGGTTCTGCTCCAAGGTACACTTGACCAAAGACTCTATGAGATGAGATTGGTGGGAGCTGTTCCTCAAAGTTCCAGTCTGCTCAAATCCTTTTTAGTGTCTGATGTAAATAGAGCTAAATGTAAAAAGTCTATGAATAAGGCTAGCAATCAATTGTTGTCTAGCAAGGGTGTGACAAATTCATTCAATGTACTTGTGGCTGCAAGAACCAATTTGGTTCTTTGGCATGCCAAATTAGGCCACCCATCACCATTGGTTCTACAAAAGGTGCTTAGTTCATTGCATTTTTCTTTCAATGTCAGCAGTCTTAATTTCTATGACTCATGTAAGATACGCAAACTTCATAAGTTGCCTTTCAAGAGGTCTGTTATAACAGCTAAAGTACCTCTTGAACTAATATACAGTGATGTTTGGGGCCCTGCTCCTGTGTTGTCCATAGATGGTTATCGATATTACATTGTCTTTGTTGATGCATTTACGCGTTTCACTTGGACTTTTCCTTTAAAACTTAAATCAGATGCAGTAAGGGTCTTCATTATGTTCCAAAAGATGGTTGAGGTGCGTTTTGAGAGGAATATCAACATCTTTCAAGCTGATATAGGGGGTGAATATCTCCCTTTTGTGCCTTGCCTGTCTAATCTAGGAGTTCAAGTCCGGTTTTCATGTCCTTATACACATGAGCAAAATGGGGTTCCGGAAAGGAAACATAGAGGTGTTGTGGAGATGGGTTTGACACTTCTTGCTCATAGTGGGTTGCCATTGAAATTCTGGTTTAAGGCATTCTCAACTGCAACCTTTCTCATTAACAACCTACCTTCACAAGTTCTGAATTTCATGTCTCCTTTTGAGAAATTGTACAATAGAAAGCCAAACTACAATTTCTTCAAGGTCTTTGGGTGCTCGTGTTTTCCTTATCTTCGGGATCACTCCAAACACAAGCTTGATTTTCACTCAAGTAAATGTGTGTTTATTGGGTATGGTATGAGTCACAAGGGATACAGATGTCTGCATACATCAGGTCGAGTTTTTGTTTCTAGACACGTTGTGTTCAATGATCTCGAATTCCCTTATAAGAAGTTGTTTTGCTCTCAAATGGATGGTGGTGCTACTGGAAGTAAATCTCCTGGTATATCAAAGTTGTTTCAAATGTTTCCACAACATTCTCAGCCGACCTCAAAGAATTCTAATGCTGTAGTTCCTACTCTATACTTGCCTGAATCATCTAATGACTCGTCCACCCATAATGTTGATACCTTTGATTCTGATATTGGTCCAATTGAGGTGATTAAGGACAGTGGCTCCAATAGCAACTCTGACACAGCCACACAACCAGTAGCATCTCATCCCATGATCACTAGAAGTAAGCTTAGAATCTTCAAGCCTAAGGTTTATCTGTCTAAGTGCACTCTACCTACTAGTTTTCTTACTGAATTTGAACCCAAGTCAGCTAAGTCAGCTATGCAGGATTCAAAGTGGTTAAATGCAATGACAGAGGAATTTCAGGGCTTACAAAGGAATGGAACTTGGACTCTTGTACCTATTGCTGAAAGTATGAACGTAGTAGGAAGCAAATGGGTTTTTCGCACCAAATTCAAGCCGGATGGTTCAATACTAAAACACAAAGTACGGCTGCTAGTAAAGGGATTCCATCAAATGGCTGGGTTGGATTATTTTGATAAGTTTAGTCCGGTTGTAAAACCCTTCACAATCCGAGTTCTTTTTGCCTTAGCAGTGCATTTTGGTTGGGATATCCAGCAAGTAGATATAAATAATGCATTTCTCAATGGAGATCTTCATAAAGCAGCCTGATGGTTTTGAAGACAAGTCTCATCCCTCATATGTATGCAAGCTTCACAAATCATTATATGGCTTGAAGCAAGCACCTTGTTCTTGGTTTCACAAGCTGCGTACTGCTCTTCTTGCTTGGGGTTTCCACAACAGCACATCAGATTCTTCCTTGCTCATCAAAAAGACAGGTGCAAATATTCTATATTTGTTGGTCTATGTTGATGATATTCTCATCTCTGGCACCAGTAATTCCCTAATTCAGCAAGCTATTTCCTACTTGAATGATACATTTGCATTGAAAGTCTTGGGCTTTGTTAATTACTTTCTAGGATTTGAAGCCTTCAGAGACAGCTCTGGTTTGTTTCTTACTCAGGCAAAGTACACTGTTGATCTTCTACAAAGAACGAGTATGTTTGATTCCAAGCCTTGCGAAAATCCTTGTTCTGGTTCGAAACTGACTCTAAATGATGGTGTGTTACTTGAAAATCCAACCATATATCATAGCACTATTTGTGCTTTGCAACACTTATGTTACACTAGACCAGATTTTGCCTATAGTGTGAACAACTAAGTCAATTTCTTGTTGCTCCAACTCAAAGTCATTGGCAGGCGTGTAAGCGAGTCCTACGCTATCTTAGAGGCACCCTTCACAAAGGTTTATGGTTTAAACCTTCTTCGAATCTGTCTTTAGTTGCCTATGCTGATGCGGATTGGGCAAGATGTTTGGATGACAGGAGATCGACAAGTGGTAATTGTGTTTTTCTTGGTGGTAATCTGATTTCTTGGAGTGCTAAGAAGCAACATGTTGTTGCTAGGTCCAGCAAAGAGGCTGAATACAGGTCAATGGCGCAGATAACTTCTGAGATTATGTGGCTGTATTCTTTGTTACAGGAGCTCCATGTTTTGGTCCCAAAGCCTGCTATCATTTGGTGTGATAACATTATAGCAAACTCATTAGCCTTGAATCCTGTATTTCACGCAAGAACCAAGCACATAGACATTGATACACATTTTATTAGGGAAAAGGTAAGCTCTGGCATTGTTGAGCCTCGGTATGTCTCTACTAATTTTCAGATTGCAGATGTGTTTACAAAACCTTTGGCTAAGGACAAATTCCACTTCTTTTGTTCCAAGCTGAACTTGGTTGTCTCACCCTCGTTCAGCTTGTGGGGGAATGTTAAAGATAACTCTCAATTATCAACATTTGCTTAATCAACATCTGCTAGATCTGCTCACCTGGTGAATTACAGCAACAAGAGTTATGATCGTCTAAACAGAGGTCCAATATACCAAGCTGGCCTTGCTCTGTGCACAGCTGGTATTGCTTCTAATCATAATTGTGCTATGATCATCTCAAGCTCAGCAAAAGTCAAGTTGGTTACAAAGTCAGTTAGAGATTTGAATGACGTGGCAGGTTGTTACAAAGTTGTTAGAAGTTCATTTAGTGTGACTAAAGATTGTAATTATTCTAGAAGAGAATCCATGTAATATAAATAGTAGCTATATCCTGTAAATTCATTATTCTGAAATACAATGAAAATCTGAAGCTCAGATAAGCTTCTCCAATGGCTTCTTCTCTCTCGTTTCTCTTAGTGACCTTTTGTCAAACACCTTGTGTTCAATATCAAACACCTTCTCTATAATCACAAACTTTACACCGCAGCCGCAGACGAACCAAAGCCAATATACGATGAAACATACACAAGATATCTCCATTCGAGTTACGCAATATAGATATATATATATATATATATATATATATATTTATTTATTTATTGAATCTTGGAATTAGATAAAACCAAACCAATAAAAATATTGTAATAAAAAATCTACATTGAATTCTTTTCAACATAAATATATTTCATTGTTTCAATAAAAATGACGATGTTTTTTTTTTTTTTTTCGGTTGATGCATTTATTTAGAATATGCATTTTAAAGGGTTAAGGCTCACTCTACCCTTTATTATGTGTACCTTCGTTTTTTAATTAGTAAAATTTCCTTGTGCCAGCTTTCCAAGAAAATTTATTTTACTACCACTTGATGTTGAATTCTAGCTAGCCATCATGAGTGTAGTTCAGCTGATAGATGGACGAGCTTGGGGCTTAGACAAATGACTCCTAACCTCTCAGGTCAGCGACTCGAATCCTACAAATAGCAAAAGCTTTCAAAAAAAATACCTAACCCCAAATTAATAGAAATGTTGAATTCTAGATAGTTACGTACCGGACACAACTCTAACATCTTTAAAACCTATATGATAAGTGTCAACCTCAAAACATCAGATTAGTTGTAATTTATTCTATACTTTCATTTTTGTTGATTTACCTTGGATGAAATTTATCAACTCAAATGAGTTGTATTGATTGATATTTTTATTTTTTATTATTCAGTTGGCAATCTATTATTAAAAGAATTGTTGCAGATATGGATTGCAATTACTAAACACGATCTCAGGTGCTTTTACTAAAGTGGTTCTCAATTAGATGTTCATTTAACTAAAGGGTTAATTGAAATAATGTCCCCTAAATTATACGCTAGGTAGCAATGTGCCCCTGAAATCTTTTTTTTTTTTTTTTTTACAATAAACCCCTAAACCCCTTGAACTTTCATTTATTGGCAGAAGCTGACGGAATAGTAACAGAACTTCATTCACTACAAGGAAAAAGGGATATTGGGACGATTTTTTTTTTTCATCCCAATAACCCAAAATTCGTCCCTGGAGACCTATTGTGATGAAACAAATTTGTCTCAAATCACGTCGCCTTAGGTGGGTCGCAATAGCATCTTTGGGACGAAAATTGAAAATCATCCCTAAAACATACATATAGGGACGAATTATCTTTAGTGTGAAAATTATGAGATTTTGGGATAAAAACTAGATTTCGTCCCAATAGAATATCTACTGAGATGCTTTTAATGTGTCCCATTAGATGTACTATTGGGACGACATTTATGCATCCCATGAGATTTGCTTAGTGGTGGCAAAATGGACCCAAGCCAGCAGGCTAGGCTTGGCCGGCTCGGTCCTGTGACAGGCTGTGCCTGGCCAATACCAGGCCTGGCCACATCCTGGTTAGCAAGCAGGCCCAGGCCAGGCCAAGGTTTCAAGGCTCGTTGGCCTGTGGGCTCTGTCCAACGGCTAGCCTGTGGGCCGATATGTGGGCTGTGTCCAACGGCCACTTTTTCCTTTTTAAATTTTTTTTTTTTATTTGTTTACTGATTAATCTGACCAAAAAGGGTCAAAACTCAAAAAAACAAAAACAAAAACAAAACAAAACAGAAAAAAATTTTAATTTGTTTATTTATTTATTTTTTTTTTGGCCGTTGGCCAACATGTCTGTACAATTTTTTTAAAAGAAAAATTCATACAAATTACACTTTTTACCTCCATTCTTTAAAACCTATAAATACCCCCAAATCCCAAAATCCAAATACCAAATCAAAGAATCAAACTATCTCTATTTTTATTTCTTAACACTCTCAATTTCTCTCAATCTCTAATTTCTCACAATCTCTCCTACTCTAAGTCTCTAACTCTCTCTATAGTCTATTCTTAACTCTCTACACACTCTAATACTCTCATTCTCTACAAATTACAAACTACAAGCAAAGGTTAGTTTTATTATTTATGATTTTATGTATAGTTTATTAACTATTAAATATTAATTGCTCGGTTTTAAATTTTAATATTTATGATTTTATGTTTTGTATATTAAATATTTATATGTAGGTTTTACTTTATATTTAATATTTATGCATAGTATATTTATGATTTTATGTTTAGCAATTAATTTTAATGTTTTTACTTAATTTTAATGCTATTATTTATACATAGGTTTTACTTTATGTTTAATTTTTAATGCTTAGTATATTTATGATTTTATGATTTTATGTTTAGTTATTAATTTTTTTTTTTTTTTTTTTTGAACATTGGATTTTATTCATCGACACAAGAAGAGAACAAACAACACACAAGGCAAAGCCACAGGAAAACAGGGCACCAACCCAAACAAAGAAGGACACAGAAGAGAAGAAGAAAAGAAAAACGCAGCAGCCCCTCACAGCTAAGGCAAAGCAAAGCAAAAACCAAAAAACCAAAAGTCAGTGCACCTCCCAGATAACATAATCACCCAATAAAGCCGAGCCGTTCCTAGCTAAGCAATCCGCAAAAGAGTTGCTAGTTCTAGGATTATGGGAAACCCGAGTATTGCCAAGGAGAAACAAACAATTCCTAATATCATAAATTATGCTTACATTCGGAAAGTTACCCAAACCTTCAAAATTCACCCATGAAACTCCCTCCAAAGAATCACTTACAATGTCTATTTCCTTCCCAAAGAGAGACGAAGAGTTAGCACAAAGAGAGGCTGCTCTGTGAATGGCAAGCAGCTTAGCAAAACTGGAGTTACCAACCCCCACCGATTGGGAAAACAAGCCCAGAATCTGCCCGGAATTATTCCTTAACACTCCCCCAATCCCCGCACTACCAGGATTGCCCCTTGCCGAACCGTCATTAGAATCTTAGGCTTTAGTGTTTTACTTTATATTTAATAATTTTTACTAATGAGTTTTATATTGTAGGAATTAGGAAATGGATCCAAATCATCCTCTTTTTTTCCCACGGTCTTGACATGGACAATGATGATTTTGATCTTTTCGAACCGACCCAACCAACAGCGTGACCTTCTGCCTCCACACCGACATCATGTCCCAAATCCAGAAAGTTGACATCTGTTGTATTGCAGTGTTTTGACAAAGAAGAAATACCAAACCCATATGGTAGGGTCACAACAAAATATCCCTGTAAGTTTTGTAAAGGCTTATATACCAGTTCTAGGTCAGGAATCGGTTATTTGAAAAGGCATATTGACAAATGCATGGCTTGACACGGATAGGTAGACACTATAACCCAGACACGACTCCGTGTATGCTAGAGATTAGAAACTTATGAAATAACTCATCAATGAGTGTCCCAGCAGTAACCAGGTCTAGGACTAGGTTATACATGTAACATGTACATTAACTTGTAAGATTGCACTTGTTTTCCCTTACCAAGTTTTTATCCCACTGGGTTTTTCTTGGTAAGGTTTTTAACGAAACAATCACAAATCCTGTAAACTAAAATGTCAATAAGTAAATAAAACTCAGCTCCTTCTTAATTCTTACATCTTTATCATTTTATTTATTCTTTATCATTTTATTTCATTACTCATTAGACTAAATAAATAATAAATACATTTTAACTTTTTTCTGGAAAACTTGAATAAATTTTAAACTTAAAAATTAAAATATATAAGTTAAAATAAATATAATAAATAAATTTTTAACTTCAAATATTATAAGATGAATAAATTTTAAAGTCAAACAATTAAATAAAATAGAAAAAAGATTTAAAAAAAATCAATTCATTCAATTGATGAATAATTTATTTATTTTATATTTTTATATAAATTATTAAATTATATATTAGATATTTAGATTTATAAATTATAATTTATTATTAAGAAAATAAAAAATAAAAACGGGTGGCCTATAGGCCGGCCCAGCAGACTAGGCCACAGGCCCAGGCCAGGCCCCAATTTTTATTAACAGGCCGGGCCGGCCCTGGCTGTTTTCGCTTTAGACTTTTTTAGGCCTGGTCTATTAAGGGCCCGGAATGGCCGGGCCGGGCTGTCTAATTTGCCACCGCCAAATTCGCTATTGGGATGACATTTAAAATTGGATTTCGTCCCAATATAATATCTATTGGGACACTATTAATTCATCCCATTAGATGTACTATTAGGATGACATTTATGTGCCCTATTAGATTTGTTATTGGGACGTTATATAAGCGTCCCATTAGAATAAATATTGGGATGCAATTGTTTCGTCCCATTATACAACCTATTTGGATGATATTTGTTTTCATTCCATAAGATTTCTATTGAGACGATTTATTTTCATCCCAGTAAATGTGCTATTGAGACGATGTGGATGCTATAGGGATGACATATTTATGTCCCAACAGGTTATAAAAATGTAAATTTTTGTTCCCAAAATACTGTTTTTATTGTTTAAAATATTAATTTAATTTTGTTCTTAATATTCAATATAAATAAAAAGACAATCAAATATTACAAAATATATAAATCTTCCAACATTTATATATTTCACCCATAGTTTGACATAAGTTTTTTTTACATCCCAACATCCATAATATTTACAAAAAGAAAGTCTATATACCGAACTATATAAACTTTGAGGTCTAACCAAGGGCGGAGGCAAGTGAAGACTACACCGAGCTGTAGACCAGTCCAAACTTTTCAATATATATATATATATATATATATATATATATACAGTCTTTCTATTATCAGTTTGAACTGACAAAAGTTATATCAGTTCCTTGTATGTGGGCCACTGGATTTAAATACTTTGACTGACAAATGCATACAACCAAGTCAAAGTATTTAAATCCAGTGGGTCACATGCAAGGAACTGATATAACTTTTGTCAGTTCGAACTGATAATAGAATTTCTGTATGTATATATATATATATATATATATATTATATGTGTTAAATTAACTTATATTATCAATTTCTTTTCGGCCCAAATATCCAAGACATTTATTTTCAGCACAGATGTGAAGTTCTAAATTATTTAGTCGAAACACTTCACTTAGTTCAGAGTTAAATAGGTGCAACTACTCAAATAGTTTTCTTTAACAAGAAAACAGCTTCTCCAAAAGTGAAACCAAGTTAAAAACAAATCCTTATTACACATTATTTTAATATATATATATATATATATATATATATATATATATATTGTGCAGGAGATTAGAAACTCTATTTAATCATCAAGACACCAAATTCAATATCTCCAAACCAAATGGTAATTGATCCAGCTATGACAATTGATGAATTTTGTGCTGTGAGTGCTAGGGTACCACTCAAATACTATAGTGATGCATTTGTATTGAAAATTATTTTTTATTTTCCTGTTATTTATACTCGGATTACATTTTTTTTATAGTATATTCATTTTGAAGGGTAAGGCCTACGTCCCCATATTAGGTGCAATTATTTTATATTTATTAAATTATTTTGATCATCAAACTTATAAAAATTTTAACTAAGTTTTTAGTCTAGCCCCTTTAAGTCAGAAATCCTGGCTACGCCACTGGGTCTAACATATCTAAAAGGACATTAACATATGTCACTACATGATAAAAAGACATCAACTTCATTATTATATGCAAAAAGTACTAATATAAAACATGCAATCAAAAGATCACGGATCAGAAGAGTTACGCATATACAATGCAAACAAAACCTCCATATGGGATAGTCGATTCTCCATAGTAGCTATATTCTTCTTATTTTCTTGAAATTCTCTCTCTTGTTCAACCAATTTCTCCTCTTGCTCTTCTATTTTTTTTATTTTTTTTTTTTTGTTGTACTTCCAACTTCTGTTGTTGTGATGCTAACTCCCCTTGCTGAGTTGTTATGATATCTTGTAGTTTGTTTGTTTCTTATGTTGATGTGACACACATTGAAGCGGGTTTTGGACCAAAACCTAAACCCTTGACATAGCCGGATCTCTTTCCAAGCACTTGATCACTTATCTCCCTTTGAGTGGCACGTTCTTCCTTTAGAAGTTTTTCTTGATCACCCGATATGGTTTTTATTTGCTCATACAAATATAATTAGTTAACATTTGAACAAGAAAAAATGATGAATAATATTGAATATATGTTAGAACTTACATGTGCTAGTTTTTTATTTGAATGGACCTATTGCTCCTTTTTGTTATAATGCGTGTTTTCATATAATTGTATTTCACCCATGGTTGGATCATCTTCAAGATGATTGACAAACGGTTTTGAACATTCACAATGAGTAAATTTAAGTTTATCCCAATTTTCAATATTCTTTTTTGACTTTTTCTACATTTAGAAAATTAAAGATGAAAATGCTTCATATATACATAAATAAAACACAAATCAGTTTTGAGAAAAAATTTAATGCAAAGCATCATAGGAAAAAAAAACATACATTTTTTTTATTGCAAAGGCAAAGAAGCACCCAACAACAAACAACACAAAGGCACAGAGGCATAACAAGAAAAACAAATAACCTAGTGCAACAGCCCACACAAGAGACTAAACAAACAACAAACACTAAGACCATCAGAAACCAAAAACCAAAAGAACATACATACAACACATTTATCTGTACCAATTGCAATTCTTTACCCTGACAACCATATATTAATGCACTCATAATAGGATAAAATATCACTAAATCAATTTCTAAAATAAAATAAAAACCAACTTCAACTTCAACTTCAACTTTTGAGACTATAAGAAATGATTAACTACTTAAAATTGAAATCAAATCCAACAAAGTCTAATGAAATTAAAATTAATGGATATAATAACTTTATATACTTGATACTATTCAACACTAAAGATTTCTTTACAAAGCCACACCTAATCGTCTTGGTGTACATTCTTGAAAGGATTTTCAAGTGCTACCTCCATAGATGAAAATGATCTATAATGCATATTCATATCATATCCCAAATCTTTGTATCTATCACTAGCAAGATGATTCAACAAAGCACGAACACGAGGACATTTTAAACGAAATTTGAACTTTGCCTAAAATGATACAAACAACTACTTTATTCTTTGATAATGTATTAAAAAAACTAAATATAACAATTTTATGATATGTATGTGAAATTCCCTTAAGCAATATAGTGTAAAATATACCTAGATGGGGAGTGAATAGGTATAGGCCCAAATTCTTCCAAATTCAAAATTCTCAAATATAAGAATGAAATGCACACTTGATGTGTCTTAACAAATGAATTGTTATAGCCAACACATGCGGAAATCAATATACAAGTGATACAATCAATATATGATATGGAAGATAAAGAAATATAAAAACGAAAATTGACACAATTGTTTTTACGTGGTAAAACCTCGAAGAGAAAACATCCACGGGTTGATACCACAACCACTAGCAAAGCAATTCACTATGATGAAAAAGACTTACACACTCAAGGCTATCAACACATGATATCCACCCTAAGCTATCAACTCCTAGACTACCCTCGAGCCTAGTGAACCACCTAGCCTACTCCTTATCCAAGGTATGTCCTACACCTCTAGGAAGAAACTTCCTATCCAAGGCTCTCAAGCCTCTAGGAAGATTTCCTTGCTTAGCTATCTAGATCACAAAGATCTTAGTCAAGCTTCCCTAGCTCAACCATCCGAAATATTACACTCGTAGCTAAAACTTTTGCTTAGTTATCCGGATCCTCTTGATCCTAACTAAAACTTCTTGATTGGCTATCCGGAACACTTTCCTAGCCAAGTCTTCTTGCTCAAATTAAAGCTTCACTCACTTTAACAAGAGACTTCAACCTTTTAACAAGGCAATGATCTAAGTGATGCAAATGATGCAAATCACAAACAAATAAAGCAAGATGATCAATCAAGCTCTATGAACATGTTCAATGATAATCTAGAATATGCTTTCAACAAACAATCACAAATATATCTAGAAATCAAGACATGTTAATCAATAAGAACAAGATAAGAATATTTAATATATCACTCAGAAATCTTAGTTCTTAGATCATGAAATTAAACCTAGAAATCATCATGAAGCACATCATACAAGTCATTTCTAGAATCAATTTCAAGTAAATCAAGTTTAGCTAAAATATGTTCAAATGAAATCACAAAGCTAAAACTCAATAATCAATCGATCAAACAAACCTAGAGTGTGAACTAACATCATTTTTAACACATTTCATCTATCAAATAGGAAGATTAAAAGAGATGATCAAAAGAGAAAGTAAGAAGAAGATGTTTCACATACAAAGGATGAACCTCATACTGAAATCTGCTCACTGCGAAAACTCACGAAATCCTTTGGCTCTAAAAATGCTTGGGGTTTTTCCTCTCTTCAAGACCAACATTTTTGGCTTTTGAATCACTTGATTCGGAGTTGAAATGAGGGAGATATGATCAAAACAAGAAATCAAAAGTTGTAAAGAATTCTGCAGAATTTCGAATATAAATAGAGGGAAAATAGATGGAGAAGCGAGGGATCCAGTGGCCAATCTAAAAAGGCCACACAACCCACCCTGTGAGAGGCGCGTGAGCCTCACGGGGGCAAGGAGGTGGCCTTTCCATGAGCGTCACGTGCCCTCATAAGAAGATGGTGCAAAATGGCCTTTGGCCATCGCCTCCTTCGTGCTCCTCTCGCGTTCTTCGACCGTTCTCTGGCCTCCGAACTCTGAATTCTAATCTGTTTTCGGGATACGAACCATGACTCCCTCACTCACATGGACAACTATGAAACTTTGCAAAAAGGTTAAGAATTCGACCCGATACACAATGACAAAGACAACTCAACGTATGAGAACATAAAGTAGCGTAGCTTCCTAGTTTGGACTTGAAACCTAAAGAATGAGTAACCGAAGCGATCGGAACTTAATAAGGAATCATATGAGATCATGTTCAAGTCCAAAACAAAATAAACACAAACAAATAAACACAAAGTCACATAAGTATGCTATTTCCTAGAGATAGTCCTAAAACATGCAATTCTACAATGTTTGTCAATATGAGACTAATGCATATGCATACTTCAATAGGTGTGTGAATGTGTTATACCAAATGTAGCATAACTATGCAAGGACACACATGAATTAATTGTGTATGTGTGCGCTTACGCCTTGCAAAAGGAAGAAGAATCTTGATACTTTAGCATCCAAGAATGTAATTTTCCTCTTGAAAACGATATTTGCATGAGACGTTGTTTTTCTCCTTTGAAGCTTCTTTTCACTAAGAATAACCTAAGCAACTAATCATTACAAATAAATAGTGTTTTGCAATGGAATCAAGCCAACAAAAATCTAAGATCTTATAGTATGTGTGTATGCATGTATGTATGTCTGACTTACCAAAAGTCGCTCATATACAACTTATTTTTCCACTTCAAAAATTTGTTTCCATCATGTATACCTTAAAGGAGCAAATTTCCAGACTATATAACCAACCTCACGGGAAACCTAGCCTCCTTGTTTTCTAGTAGTAACCACTCTACCCATTTGTTGGGTAACTTCTATTTCTATTTTTCCAAAAGCTTCAACTATTGAATCTGTATTTTTCCCTTGACTTGACCCTCTTTTTCTTTTGGGGGCTTGCTCTAAAAAAGTGAATAAATAATTTATACACAACAATCGTAATTCAAAAGACACAAAGATAGTTCATATTAAAATAACAATGATACTAACTGAGCTATAAAAGAAATTTTCTACCAAAATTAAATACAATACACCAATAATAACAAAAACTAGAAGGCCTTAATTGAGAATAGAATTTATGTGCACCAAATGTAATAAAATATCATATCAAGAATAAAAAAAGACAGCACATAAGGTTTACATAATAATTTTTTTTTTTTAAAGTTAACACATTACCTATGATCAAATATTGTGATTAATATCGCTATCATCATTAGATACCAACTCAGTTTCATCATCTGAATAGTAATCCTCAGCTTCATCACATATGAAGTCATCTAAAAATACACGGTGTGTGTCTAATACAACCTAGAAGAGGGGGGGTGGGGGATGAGTTGTTAATCGATTACTTACCAACTTTTTCGATTCGTCAATATTAACATACAAAAACCCAAATCAACAAACAACAAAAATAAAATGTAAAATGTAGAATTAAAATGACACTTGATTTTTACATGAGAAACCTTCAACAAGGAAAAACCCATGGGACTAGCCACGCTAGCCACTTAGTCACAGAAATCTATTATACAAAAAAAAAAAAGTTACACCCTCAAATAATGCACAGACTCTCACTCTCGATAACCTTAAGCTATGGACACTTCACTCACCACTCTTGGTTCAATCCCTAGTGATATCTCTCAATCCACTACTCTTAGCGTAAGCACCTCCTAATCTACCTAAAGGCCTTTTACAATGGCACCTGACAAATGCTTGCCAACCAACCCTTGGTTGCAAGACTTCACTTGCTTGTGCAACTACCGCATGTAGCCATAAGACTTTAACTCACTGAAAAGAATTAAAGTCTAATTGAATAATGACAATATTCTAAATGCAATAAAGTGTAAGACTAAACACTGCATGCTTAATTAGATGTTAAGATGCAAATCTAACAACCTAATTATCAAACAAGCCTACATGCACATATATGAGGTCGCAATTACATGTAGAAAGATTCTAGCAACCTAATTGTTAAATAAAACTCATATAAACATACATGAACTTGATTAGTTGCACAAAGCCAACCTAATCATCAACTAAACATACACGAACATTTATGGATTAGCTATCTATGCATATATGACCTAATAATGCAAGCTATCACAAACAAACTCAATCATACAATTAAGACTCATAAGTATATGCAATAAAAAGAGTCATAGTATTTAATCATGCAATAAATACTAAATCTAGAGTAAGAAGAACAATAAATGAGATTTAATGAAGTTCTAATTTACCTAGTCATGAAACCAATAAGACTCATGCTCAAATGATGCTTAATGATGTTAGATACACATGGGTTTTGGGTTTGCAGAGTCAATAAAGAAAGCTTGAAGCTTTCTCTCTTAAGGAAACATTTAATCTCTCTAAGGTATGTTAAATGTGTGTTTCTTGGGGTTCAAAGAGAGAAGAAGATGAAATCATATGGCAAAACACGAGCTGTTATAAAATTACAAAAGTGCCCAAAAAATGAGCAATTCAGCGGTTGATAGCCGCCGAATACTTTATCGCCAAATCCATTGGAAGCATTTGGCCATCCAAAATCGACAGTTGGGCACCGCCAAAATTCAGTGCCCTAAATCGGCAGTTGGTGCTTGCCGAATTGCGCCACAGCGCATAGCTCAATATTCGAGGGCACCAAAACATAATCAAACGACTTCGAAATCAATCATATAATCTACCATTGGAAAGGTATGGATATCTACTTTCTACTCCTTTTGATAGAATGAGGTTTGGATGTTTGTAAAAAGAGTTATGGTCATTTAAGTGACCAAATGTCAGATTCAGACAAAAATAGAGTTGCCCTGTTTTAGTGGTCTCTTTAGAAATTTCAAAACCAATCCAAACGGTCATGAAATATTACGAATAATATACCGTTGGAAAGATATAGATGTCTAATTTCTACTTTTTTATACAAAATGAGGTTTTGATGTCTATAGAAAGAGATATAGTCATTTGAGCGACCAAATGTTAGATTTGGACAACAACAAGATTGCTCAAACTCATGGTATAAGACCATGTGACCCAAGACCAATCCATGAGAGGAAAAAGGGACCTCTCTAGTGGTCACACATCATGCTAAGACAAACATACCATCGTGTAAGCGCGGACGTTTCCGATCACACAACTGGAAATGAATTACACCACACAAAACCACAATTTGATCTAACAATGAAGTGCAAGTGTGATTGTGAAAAGAATGCACACATAAGCAATAAGGTACAAATGCATGTTAATACATATGCATGTAAGTGTGTGTGCACCTAATCTCTTTAGGAGTTAAAGTCATGTAAACTACCTCTTGAAGCTCATGAGATGTTCGGAAGCTTGTCTTCGAGAATCCACACTTGGAGAACTTGTGCTACCCGTTACAAAAAACATCCCCAATATGGTTTGTCATGAAATAAGCCAATCATTAAATAAAGGTTATTACATCATCCATATTTTCACATTTGTTACTGTCCACTCTTTATGCAATATTTGATCTTCAATCATGTCTGCATTGATATCATCTCTGTGAAACAATTGTGAGTCGAGATCATCATGTTGAACCATCAAAACAATATCAGAAGACTCATTATGTTGGTAAAATAGTTATTCATCTTGTACTTTCATTACATCTTTTTCTTTAATATCCCACAACCCCCTTGTGCTGAACATCTTCCACAACTTTCCAGTTGGGTCCTAACTTGGTATCATCCATGTAAAATACTTGTTTTGCTTGAGTAGCAAGGATATATGGATCTTCGTTGTACCATGTGTACATTGATGGAAGTAAGATGATAATCATATTGTATTCTTTTTTTCTTTGGATTAATGTCGAACCATTTACACTTAAACAAAATAATGAGTGAACAAATATACTAATTCAACCACTGAAATCAAAACACCATAGAAAGAGATGTCATTGTTGTCATGCTCACCCGGCACCATTACTCCACTATTTTGAGTGGTTCGCTGCTCATCACGACTTAAGAATACAATTCATCAATTGCTTCTGAAGGCCTAATTATCTCATCTAAGTCATAAAACAATTATAATTGTAGTGTTAGAAAATATAATCTAACTAAGATAATTAAAATTGATAAATAGTATCTTACATATGATTCGAACCACGTGGGAAATAATTGTAGCTGCCTTAACTCCATATTATTAGTGTTTCCTTCTCTCTGTAACAACTCTCTGTGGTTACTGCATATTCAATGAAGACAAATATATTCATTAACCATATATAATAGTGTTCATTTTTTTTTTAGAGAGAAATAGTGTTACTAATATATATAAATTAGTTTTTCTATTGTCAATTCGTCCTGACAATAAATATATCAGGACGAAGAATGTGGACCACAAATTATGGAGAAGTTTTGACAAGTGCATACACTTTGAGTCTAAGTATGTAAATTTAGTGGTCCACATTCTTCGTCCTGATATATTTATTATCAGGACGAACTGATAATAGAAAATCTGATATATATATATATATATATATATATATTTACAATAGCAAAAATTGTTATTAAATCATGAGTAATTAATTGGATATGTAAAGAGACATCATAATTGGAATGGTACTTACTCTAAAAAAGCATGCACTTTTTGACAGTTATTGAGACGTACCAATGAGCTATGTCTATCTTTGACTGTGAAAACTCCTTTCGATCAACAATACCAAAAGGATTTGCTTGTTGAGAGAAAACATATATACCTTCTGTTCGTGGACCTCTATCATCATTTCGTTGAATATGATTGAATTTGGTTTCGATGGAATCCAAGTAAATTGAACAAAATGTTCATGATTCATTAACAATGTAGGCCTCTACAATTGATCCTTCTAGGCGAGCTTTGTTCTTTACATAAGTCTTGTATCGACCTAAAGCTCTGTGAAACTAAATTATATTAAGTCAAAAGTTATGAATTCAATGCAAGAATAAAAGGTATAAATTAAAAAAGAAAACACTTACCTTTCAATTGGATACATCCATCTTAATCCAACTAGGCCAGCATATTTTGCCTCCCTTGGCAAGTGCACCGTTAAATGCAACATAACATCAAAGAAAGTCGGAGGGAAAATCCGTTCAAGATTACAAAGAATAATTATAATGCCTTCTTCTAAGTTGTCCAACTCATTCAAATGTAATGTCTTTGCAAACAATTTACGAAAAAAGTTACAAAGTTCCATAATTGATGTACAAACATCTTTTCGTAGATACTTTCGAATGCCAATTGGAAGGATTCATTGTAACATATCATGACAGTCATGACTTTTTAAACCAGACATCTTACCTTCCACATTGTTTACACATTTTGAAATATTTGATGCATAACCATCTGGAAATTTCATTGACTTGAGAAATTAACAATATTCTCTTCTTTCTTTCAATGTTAATGTATATGTGGCAGGAGGCTTTGAAAATCCATTTCTTGCTGCCATAAATGCAACTCTTTTCTTATGTTCAAATATTCAAGATCAAGTCTGAAAATATATAATAAGTGTCTAATACAACCTAAAGGGGGTGGGGGGTGACTGGGTTGTTAAACTAATTAGTTACCAACTTTTCGGATTAGTCAATATTACAAAAATCAACCCAATACAACCAGATACAATTAACATAATTAAAGTGCGGAAAACAATAAATAACACGATGATTGATTTACGTGAGAAACCCTCCAATTGGGCAAAACTCACGGGCTATCCATCTAGCCAAACATGATCCTCAAATCCACTATATGTAATGATGTTTACAACCTAGGTTGACCTCAAGTCACACCATTCTCGGTCACTAACTCACCACTACTACCCATCGGGCCTTTTATGATGATTCTAGGCCAATTTCTTGTGCACTAAACCACTTAGCTACAAGACTTAACTCTCAAGGAAAAGATAAACAACATATGTGAATATATGAAAATATACTAAATGCAATTAATGCTAGGCAACACTAAATACTTATCTAGAGATTAAATAATGGCAATAAAAGCAATCCTAGATATCAAAGTCTATATAAATGCTCATAAAGACCTAATTAGATATAGATATGAGAATCTAAAATCTAGTCATCAAACAAAAGCCAACCAACAAGAGTTGTCAAAAAATATGGCAAGGACAATAAATGAAATCAATGAGTGCAATAAATGAGTCCTATTTAACAATGTCTAAATGCAAGGCATAGAGACTTAGCTAAAGGGCAATAATGTCCTAAATGTAAGCTATCAACAAACAACACATCTCAACCAACAAACAAAAACTCAAGCATGTTAGAAACAACATTAAGTAAAGAGTCATGCATTTAATCACAAAATAAATGCTAATCCTAGTAAAACATGAACAAAAGATGAAACGAGAAGTTCTAAAACATATTCAAATTACCTAGTCAAAGAAACAAAGAAGACTCATGCTTAGATGATGCTAAAATGATGTTAAATGCCCATGAGAATGTGTTTGGTTGAGTAAAAGTGAGTTCTTAGGAGTTTCTCTCTCTTGGGGAACACTCTATTTTTCAAAGTTATGATTTAAAACTCTTAAAAATGTACAAGAGAGAAGACAATATATATATATATATATATATATATATATATATATATAGGAGCCCTAGATGAAGCTATGACATTTTGGAAAAAATAAGCTGAAACAAGACATTGCGCGGGTCCGGTGCGCGGCTGACCCACGCACCACCCACACACCGAAAGCTGAAAAACACCCAAAGTCACATCTCTGGTGACTGCGCGGGTATGGAGCCACACATCACCCACACACTAGGAGCTGGAAAAGAAACCCGAGTGCACTGCGCCGGTAGGGACCCGCACACTGGGACCATCTCCGGTAGTCACACATCACACTAAAAATAAGCACACCATCGTGCAGCACAAACGATTCTGATCAAACATCGGGAGCCGAATTTCATTACACAAACCCACACTTAAATCTAACAACAAAGTGCACGTGTGGGAAGTGAAGAAAACACACAAAATAATTTGAAACACAAATGCAAGATGAATAAAACATGCATAAATAAGTGTGTGTGTGTGTGTGTGTGTGTGTGTGTGTGTGAAACATGCATGAAGAAGTGTGTGTGTGTGTGTGTGTTCAACTAGTTCACTTTAAAGAGTTAAGCACAAGTGATATATCTTTGAAGTGCTCTTGAGCTTGATGACTTGAGAGTGCCTTTGAAGCTTAATCAAGCACAAGGAAGGCTTAGTCTACCCTTACAAATTAAACCCCAAATGTGGTTTGTCAACGAAATTAGTCAATCAAAATATAAGGAACTTACAAAGTCTAGCCTTCAAAATATCTTTTGTTTTCCCTTCAATATTCAACAAATGTCTAACAACATTATCACAGATGTTTTTCTCTACATGCATGACATCTAAAATATGTCTAATTTTTAAATGTAACCAATATTCTAACTCAAAAATATGCTCTTTTTTGTCCAATTTAACTCCGATGCATCACATTTTCTTTTTTTGTCTTTGTTATGCGGACTTTTCCCTGGCATTTCATCTTTAACGCATTCTAACTGCTTCAAAATGTCATCTCTTGAATAATCTTTAGGTGTAGGTCTCATTTCACATTTACCGTAATGTTGCTTATTTTTTCTCCACGGATGATTAGATGGCAAATATCTACAATAACCCATATAACAAATCTTGCTCCTAAGTGCTAGTGATGATGTTTCTTCATTGTGCATAGGACATGCCATATAACCTTTCATGTTTCATCTAGACAAGTTACCATATGCTGAAAAATCATTTATTGTCCACATTTTGGCTGCATGCCTTTGAAAATATTGTTGTGATGCAGCATCACAAGTCTTAACACCATTCTTCCATAACTCTTTTAACTCATCAATCAAGGGTCTTAAATATACATCTATGTCTTTGCCTGGTGCATGTGGTCTAAGTATGAGTAATGAAATTACCATTAAAGGCTCCTTCATACATTTCCATGGTGGCAAGTTGTAAGACACTAATATAACCGGCTACAAACTATAAGAGTTATGCATATTGCCAAAAGGATGAAAACCATCTGATATTATACCTAACCTAACGTTGCGTTCATCTTGTGAAAAGGTTGGATACGATTGATCAAACTATTTCCATACTTGCCCATTAATAGGATGCCTTAAAACACCTTCAATAACTACTCTTTTTCCTAGGTGCCAAATCAAATCCCTTGCAGTATGTTTAGAAAAAAATAATCGATGAAGTCTTTGCTTTAATGGAAAGTACCTTAACAACTTTTGTGGCACTTTTTTTTTTTTCCATTATCGAACTTATATCGAGGTCCATTACAATAAGGACATCTATCACATAACTCATGCTCTTTCCAAAACAATGCACAGTTATATTTACATGCATGAATGATCTCATACCTCAAGCCAAAGTCCTTTAACATTCACTACAAGAAAAGTGACTTATAGTGATACATTTCTATGTGACAAATTTTGAATGCATCACTATATGTATTGTTTTGCTACAAATTTTATTATTTGTCATTGTGTTTTTTTCAATTAAGATTTTTTTATAAAAATTGTCACAACTAGTTCAAATTTGATAATTTGTGACAGTTAATATAATTAGTCAAAAAATTACCTTACAAAAAAATGCCCTATAATGATACATTTCTTTGTGACAATTTTTATATGTATCACTACTGGTATTAATTAGTGAAAAATTATTTATTTTGTCTTTATGTTTTGTTGTAAAATATCTCTCCAAAATTGTTTACCAAAAATACTAATTCAACTTAAACTTTTTAAATTAATTTGTTACATGTAATTTTTAAAAAATGATAAATTGTGTCAATTTATATAATTAGTCACAAAATTAAAGATTTTAAAAAGGGAAAAAAAAATTTGTGACTTATCAAAATCTTAGACTAATAAAAATAAATAATACTCCCGCTTGATTTTTTATTTATCACACAAAATTGCTGCTATTATTTTTGTCTTATTTTGTGAAATTCGCTTTTTCTTTTTCTTTCTACCCAATTTGTTTTAGGAATTATTGTTTCCTTACAACTCTTCTTTAGCTAATACTGAAGTAATTTGCAACCTCTTCAATCGGCAATAATGATTTTTTTTTTTTTTTTGGCTCCCTTTCTCAACGAACCTAAACCACTCGATTTGTCAAGAGATATTGTGGGTTTTCATTGGAATTTCAATTGGTATATTTTTTTTCCTTTTAATCTCTCTAACCAAGTATTTTCTTAGCTAATTAGAAAAGTAATTGCAGTTTCTTTGTTGGGCAAGAATTGTAAAGAAATATTATGGGTTTTCAATTGAGTATTGTTAAATCCTTGTATGACATATATTCATAATTCACCCTTATGCAAATTAGTGTTTTTGGTATGGATCTTAATAAAAATTGATGGTGAATTTCAATTATTTTTGTGTTTTAGTTCGTTTTTTTAAATTTGGTTTATCTTTTCTTATGAGCTTCTGTTTTACAATTGAAATTTCATTAGTGTTGATTTAGCATTAGAAATAGTTGTGATGTTGATATATTGGAACAAATCTTGGTTGTTTTTTACTTGTTGTCTTTTTATGCATGTTCCAGTATAATATTGTATTGCAATCTTTAAAGTTTTTAAATTTCTATTTGGATTTCATTGACTTGCTTCTTTAGAAGATAAAACCTCCCTGGTTTGTTGTGTAATTCATTATGTTTATACTTTGAGTTCTATGATGTATTCATGACTATTTATTTTAATATTGATGATAACTTGGTTGAAGTTTTTTAGCTGATATTTTACATTGTTGATGTTAGCTGGATTCTCTTCAGTTGTGCTTTCTAGGTACTTGCTTTTGGACAATTTACTTGTAAAGTTATGAATAACATACCGGTTGAAAGCTAATTATTGATGGTATTTGAAAGCTAATTACTCTGTTTTTGAATATAATTACTAACTTTAAACACTAAAAGAAAATTATAATGAGCCCCTTAAGGTTTGGCCTCAAGACACCTAGGCCCCGAGACACCTAGGCCCCGAGAGATTTGTATGATATGGATGAGGTCGCAAATGTAGAAGATTTGTATGTGGAAAATGAAAATGGCAGTACAGAAAATTTATAAGAATTGATAGACAACACATATAATGTTAGAAACGATTTGCTTGGGATAATGTTTGACTCACCTTTGAACATCATGGAGGAGGGTGATACAGATGATCAATATGAGGATGAAATTAACAACTAAGTTTAATGTTTCTTTTTATTTTGACTTATATTGTTTTTATGTTCATGTTTTAAGTTTGTTTTGCTAAAAAAAATGTTATTAAGTTTGTTTATATTATGGTTTTATGTGATTCATGTGAATATCAGAGTATCAAATACATACATCTTTTTTTAAATTTATATACTTTATAAATCTTAGATTTTATTTTATTTGAAAGGTATTGAATCAAATCTACATTCATCAAGGGTATAGGTTTATAGTATACCATAAAGCAACTTTTATTTTGTTAGATGAGCAGGTCATGATTATGACCAAACCAAACACACTTTATAGATAAATTAAAACTAAATAATATTATATTTCTTTTCAAAGACAATGTTGACAGTAGCAACAACTTATATTACATTTTGACAAACAAATTTTATATATCATCAGTATTTTAGTATTTAGTTTTTGGTTTATCTGTTTATATAATTATATGAATATTTATTGACAAATTAAATTGAACATGTCAACAGGAAATGCAGACAAAGAATATGTTGAAACGTAAAAGGGAGCAACAAGATATACAACTTTTGTCTAGAAGGGGTGTTGTTGACACTTCCAAACATAAAAGCAACATGCGTCAAGTTGTTAGGTCAAGGGTAGCAGCAGTCCTAAAAATATGACCAACATGCAAATTCTTGAAAATGGTGACACCAACACGCTAGGATGTAGAAAGAACATGCAATTAATTGTTGAAAGGGGTTTAGTTAGTAGTTCAAATAATACAATCAACATGCAGCAACTGGGTGGGAAAAAGGATTTTAGAGTCCTAGAAAACATGAGCAACATAAAATTGGGTAATAAGGGTGCTACCAACAATCTTGAAACTCAGAATAACATGAGACATGTGGTTAGAAGGGGAACTTGTAACAATATAGAAAGTATAAGTGATGATTCTGAGACCAAGGAACCTTCTGACCATGATATTGAAGAAACTCAAGATGATGTTGGTCATGAATCTCACAAACCTATTTATAATTATTTATGAAATTCTGGTTTATCTTTCATTTGACCTTAATATTGGTTTGAATAACATTATTTTTAAGTTTAATTTCTATAATTGACTATAGGTTCTACTCGTAAGAAGACTCATGGCTGAACACGTCTCCAATGGTTATATTTGCAAAAGGAGCCTATCAAAGTCAAACTCAATGAGCTTCGTCAACCTATTGGAGAACTTGGTAAACAATTAGGACAGTACATTAGTTTCATTATAAGTGATTCAACAATAATACCCCTTGCTTTTGAGGATTGGAGACATATGCCAAAATAGACAAAATTTCATATTTATGACATAAAAAAGGTAATATAAATTCTGTTTTTTTTTTTTTTAGTTTGTTTTCGGTTATGCATGCTTTTTTATTAGCCACAACTTCACCTCATATCATTATGTTTGGCTATATGTGTAATTGATTTATGATTTCATTTATATATTTTCATGACATAATAATGATAATTTATAAATGTTAGGCTAAATTTAATATTGATTGGGACCTTACTGAAGATTGGATAAATAAAAAGATAAATCGCCTATGGCGTCAACGAAAACATAAATTGAAAAAGGAATATGAGAAGCCATCAAAAGACAATGGGAAAATTGTTGAACTCATAAATGATGTGGGGCAAGTTCAATGAGATTGGTTGGTTAAGTTCTGGAATTCTGATAAGGGAAAAGTAAGAATTTAATTTGATTGGGTTGTCAATTATATAGACATCACATATTACTTTTTGAATTCTATAATATGACAATTATTTTAATGCATTAATGTTTTACAGGATCGTACGAAGACCAATAAACAAAATTATGGCAAACTGGAAATACATCACACTAGTGAAACAAAAAGTTTTACTAGTCTTAGAGATGAACTGGTAAATATTTCTACAGTAATGCTACACATCCCACCTAAAATCCCACCGTTTTCATCCCACTACATGTGGCATGTGAGGTGTCAAATTGTGAGTGGATACATGGGGTAGGTGAGATAAATGTGTATCCACTCACAATTTGACACCTCACATGCCACATGTAGTGGGATGAAAAATGTGGGATTTTAGGTCGGATGTTTAGCATTATTGATATTTCTATGTTTTATATTTTAATTAGTAATTAATATTAAACATATTTTAATGTAAATATATTTATATTTTGTAGAAAAAACAAGACCCTGAAGGAAATGAGGCAAACAAGATAACGATCTTTAAAGCCACTCACACTAGAAAAAAGGACAAACCTATTGACCCAAAGGTTGTAAATGCAATGGTAAGATGCATTGAAAACTAGCAGCCACATTTTTTTAATTATATTTTTGCCTTAATACTTGTTTTTTTAGTTATGTCATATCCATAAGTAATATACTTTTTTTATTATGGTTGATGTGAAATTTGCATGTGTGTCTATTGTATAAAGTACCATGTCTATTAATGTGCTTATGTATGTGTCTATTGTATCATCTACTATTTAGTTCACATCAAATTTCAATATGTCTATATTCAAATAATGTGGTGTGTGAAATTGAGATGATTTTCTGTGATGATATATATTGGATGGGATATGAGGTGCTGCAAATTATTGAAGTGTTGTTTTTATTAGGTATTTAAATTCCAGGCTCATAGACATGCTTGATATATATATATATTAAGTTCATGTTATACTAAGTTCAGTCTATTCTTAGTTGATGTGGAATGTTATCAGAGTTTAAGAGTCAAATGATTTCATGAAAATTAATTTTTTTCTTAATTATTGGTTAATTACTATTGTTACAAATATAAATTTAATGTGATATATATGCATTTAAATTGGATATGATGTAACTTTATTTTTTTTTGTAGAAACAAATGGATGAGTTTGTTACAAACCAACCTAATGCATCTAAAAATGAAATCTTCAATCAAGCCATGGGTGAAGTTATTGGTCCAAAAGCTAATCTTTCTACTTTAACATATGGTCTTGGGATCACTTGATAAAAAAAAAAAAAAAAAATTTAAAAAAATGGTAAACGTTCTTCGCATATTGAGACATTATAGATGTTACAAGATGAGAGAATTCAAAAAGAGGCAGCAAATGAAAAGATAAAACATCTTGAGACTGAATTGACCTCAATGAAATCCCAACTTCAAACTATGGAGGAAATAAAATCTCAGTTTCATGAATTGTTGTTGATAGTTAAACAACAACAAAATTCAGATTCGTCAGCAGCTTCTTAGTTTACAAATATTTTTTAAGTCCATTTTATAGGTTTAGACTTTATAGCATACGAAATTTGTTAACTTCATCGCATATGTGATTAAGTTGACGATTCCCTATCAACTTTCATTATTTTATTTTTTTTCCTTATGTTAATTTAGGTTTCATGTTAAATTTAAAATTATAATTGAAATATGAATATTATAATTATTTTAATTTTATCGTGCAATTTTGAAATTCCATTTTTATATCGTTAACTGTCACTAATTGTGCCTATTGTGACAAAATTTTCAAACAGTTAACTGTCACTAAGTTTGGATCAAGTGACAAAATTTTCAAAAAATTAATCGTTACTAAATTTGTAAATAGTGATAGAATTTGTAAACAATATATTGTCACTAAGCTTATGTATAGTGACAAAATTTTGAAATAATTAACTGTCACTAGATTTGTATATAGTGACACAATTTTCAAACGGTTAATTGTTACTAGATTTGTTTATAATGACAAAATATTCAAACGGTTAATTGTCACTAGATTTGTTTATAGTGACAAAATATTCAAACGGTTAATTATCACTAGGTTTATCTATAGTGACACAATTTTTATTTTGTCATTTGGTAGGGTTCACCAAAAATCTGTCACTAAAAGTCATGGTTTGTGACAACTACAAATAATTGTCACTAACCATAGTGATAATGGCATTACAAGCGTCACAAATACTTTTAGTAATGGAAGTATAAGCGACGAATTGTTAATGACAATTTTTTTGTCACAATATTGATATTGTGACAAATTTTTCACTTATTGTAACATATATTTTTTGTCACTATATGTCATTTTTCTTATAGTGATTTTCTTTACATCATAGGTAGAACTTGGTATCTTCGTACCTTCACTAAATGCTGACTTCAACAAACCCTGAAGTATATCCATTGACTTGTTACTCCATTGGTTAAGAACTTTAAAATGCATCAATTTGATAATAAAATTCAATGATGACAACTTAGATCCGAGGAACAACTTTCTACTAGCTTCTTCTACCAATTTAGTAAAAGTTTCGGTATTTACCTCTTCATAGCTCGGCATAGAATTAGTATTACTTTCTGGTATTGTATCTGTGAAAATTCCATCTATAGAACTCGGCCCCAACATGTCATATATGAGGTCATACACCTCATCAGCATCCTCATCTTCAATATGTGTTGGTTCTTTATGATTCGTATGTAGTCCACCCACATTAAATCCACCGGTGTCAACAAAATCAGATTTTTTCCCCATGGAAAATCCACTTGTCGTAGGATGCTGAAATCCCAACATTGTTGAGGTGGGCTTGTACTCCACTTAGTGGTTCGAAAAATGTGTTTTGACAATCTCGACATGGACAACGAACACGTACAGTTGTTATCATCTTTACATCTTTTTGCAGCATCCATAAATGAGTTAATGCCATCAATATATGGGATTTAGCACGACAATACTCTCAAATTATAGATAACAAGTTGTAAGGGCTGATTGCATGGATCAAGAGACTAAAGAAAAATTGAAGATTGTGCACATGCAGTCTTCTTTTGTTGATCCCTTCAAAAGAACAAAAAAAAAAATTGAAGCTTTTGATTTGGATTGTGTACTAGGGATGGGAATGATGTTATTGTTCTGGGTTCTGAGACTAATTAATGAAACAAAGAAGAAGGTGAGATAAAATGAAATTGGTAGTTTGTTGAGAGTGATAAATGGAACAAAGAAGAAGATGGGTTTAAACGCTCAAAATGAAACAGAGATACCCTTAACCCAGGGCCAGCCCTGACATTTTACAGGCCCAGAGTGAAAAAAATATATTTAATTATTATTGGGCCTATTTTAAAATATATATATATGTATATATTTCAGGAATTATTTTTTATTTTTTTTTTTTTTAAGTATTACACTATTACATAAATTCTGGATTTTTTGGGAAGGAAAGAAGAACTCGAACCTACAACCTTATGGTACAAATGTGAGGAGCTTAATATTTAGAGTAATACTAGGCTTCCCAAAAATTTTCCCAAAAAAACTTCACAAATTATGTGTCATGATGAGTTGTCAACATCACATCCCTCACCACATAAACTCATGATTTACAAAATGTTGACAACTCACAATGCCACATAATTTGGGAACTTTTTTAGAAAAAAATTTGGATAATCTAACATTACTTTTTTATTTAAGATACAAACTTACGGATTAAAAGTTGAAATTTAATTTAAAAACGTACTAATGCAAAATAGTTTTGGACCTATTTTTTGAAAACAGTATTTGAGTCTCTTTGTTTAAAAGTTGAACTTAAAACTTCTAGGACTAAAAGTCTAAAACCATATTCTAATCTAAAAAATTAATTTTGTTTGTAAAAAAATAAAAAATAAAATTGAGTCATTTTCTTTAGGGGGGCGGGCGGATGTACCTGCACAAAAACAAAAGTTGGTTGATCTTAAAAAAACTGTCAAGAATTTTTTTTATTTTTTTTATTTTTTTTATTTTTTTTTTTTTGAAACTGAAGAAACTGAAGAAACATTTATTAATCTATTTGTATTGAATGAGCTCATTTTAAATCTACTATTATTATTTTTTTCTAAGAAAAATGATTTGATCTATTAAAAACGTAACTGACCGCTAATAATTATAAAGATACAAACAAAGCAAAGTTAACGTAGCTCGATTTTATATATATTCTATTGTCAATTCGTCCTAACAATAAATATATCAAGACGAAGAATGTAGACCATTGGATTTACATATTTTGACTCAAAGTGTTTGCACTTGTAAAAACTTTTCCATAATTTATGGTTCATATTCTTCGTCTTAATATATTTATTGTTAGGACGAACTGACAATAGAAAAACTATATATATATATATATATTAAATACTGAATTCACAATCTAGTTTGATCGATTGTTGACCTACTAGCTTTTTTTGAGTAATTTACTTGTACTGTTAGTCAATGACCTATGAGATATAGCATCTTGGTTTAAAAAGGTGAACTACCAAAGAAAAAAATTCTATTAATTAATTCTTCACAACAATGAATACAATTGGGTTGTCTAGCTCTCTATATATATTATATATTCCTGTATTGCTATATAAATAACTCATACAATCACCAAAGTCTCCACCCCATCTCCTCTCTAGATACCAACACAACATTCTTATAACATCTCAAGCTGTGTGTCCAGCACCCAATCATGGCCTCTTCCAATTGTTTATTCTTGGCTTTCGTCATTGTTTTATCGATTTCCAGCATGGATGTAAGCCTAGGAGCTCGTAATCTTCTGCAACTGCCAACACTGCCACTATTGCCTTCTAACCCGAATCTGCCACAGCCGACGCTACCAACGTTGCCGACCACCCAGCCATCTCTACCAATTCCAAGCTTGCCTACCATTCCAGGTCTTCCAAAATTCAGTCTGCCTCCACTTCCAAGCATGCCTTCAATCCCAACAAATTTTCCCTCTATCCCTTTTTTCTCCCCACCTCCTGCTACCACTAGCCCTTGATCACTTTCTTCTTTATTTTATGTTCCACTTTGTTTTGGTGTGTGCATTGGCGTCAGGATTGGTTGATGAACCTGAATCTTCTTTTCTATATGTATTTCATGATTAATTTGTGGCTTTACTCAAGTATGGTATATTGTACCTGTAGTGAGAATTTTTATTTTTCTTTTTGTGTGTTTATTCAATTCTTACTGTAATTCAATCTAACTGATGTGACAAGTGGTTTTTTTCATTAACCACATCATCTCATGTTGTGTGTGGTGATGACAACTCACTTGTCAAATCATTTGGGTTAATTATTTAAATTATATATCATTATTCTAATAGATATGATATACTCTTAAGTATTAATTTATTCTTGTATGTTCCAACGTTGTTTTTCCTTATAGTGAATGTGTCTATCTTTCAAATTGTCTTACAAATCTCTTGGTTTCACTAGTTGATCATAAGTAGGAGTTATGTATAGTCTGTAATATATATAGGGTATCTTAATCTGCTACAAAGAAATTGATTTCCAAAGTAATAATACCAGTGATCAATTCCAATTATCACACTTCAATTTGCAAAACTAATTTAGGAAGCAAATTTATAAATAGGGTCATACTACCTTGCCAGAACAATAATTTTATTGGACTTAATAACTACCATTAGATTTGATGAAAGCAAGTCCAATGGATATTATTAAAATTTGGAATTAATGTCTTTTATTACTATAAAAACTTGAAACATTTTCAACAAGTTAATAACTACCATTAGATGATTTTGTTAGTAAATTTATTGATGTAAGTTTCTTTGACTTAATATTATTGTTCCGGTAAGGTAGTATGACCCTATTTATAAATTTATATATTAGATATAATTTGACAAAGTAAATAAATGATTTTGTTAGTAAAAAAAAATGAATTGTTAAATAAAAACAAAGAAACTTACATTATAAATTTATAATTTAATTAGAAGCTTAAATAATATTGTTTTACTTTTATTTAAAAAAAAATAATAGCATTGTTTAATATAACGTGAAATTGTTACCATAATTAATATGTTTACGGTTTTATACGTAAAACTTGTTATATAGTATATATGAATATTTTGTTTTTTTATTATTATTATTATTAAATAAAATGAGTTGTTACATTCTACCACAAAGTTGTTACAATGTATATTTTAATCGTTACATTTCATGTAAAATTTAAAAAATATTATTTTGAATATTTTTTGTAACTAAAGTTTTCAAAAGAAAGTTTTTATGTACATTTATTATTAATTTAATTTAATTTTAGACATGAATTATAATTTAATTATAATATGCTTGTTTATATTAATTTGAGTAATATAATTTTATTCTTAATTTTCTTATTTTTAATGTTTATTCTTTCTTTCTTTTTTTTCTTCTTTAATCAAATGAAATTATTAATCTAATAATAATAATAATAGATAATGGGTTAAACACAACATTTGGGTTTGCGTTTAGTAAAATTTGAGTCAACCCATTTACAACTCAACACACAAGTATTCGATTCAATTCAAATATTTGACAAGTCTAAAGATGAATATGGTTTATCATTGAAAAATGAACTTCAAGTCAACAACTCTAAGGTCTTAAAGTTATAAGTGAAATTTAAGTGTATTTGCGTAGACAGTTGAGGAAATAAATCCCTTACATATTATATTTTCCATTTTGGAACTGCTCAGTTAATGTAGGGGGATTTAACATTTTCTTCCATTGTTTGGGATGGAGATTACTTCTCTCTTGCTTTTTCAGTACTTAGTAATCATATGAGAACTCAATAAATATAGAATTCTGACCGTTAGTACCCAAATTGATCAATCCGTGCAAACCAAACCAAATTTTTATTAGGGGTGAGCATAGGTTGGCTTGGGTTTGCTTTTAAATATATCCAATACAAATCATTATTTAATCGATTTGGTAATTTGCAATGTAACGAGAATTGACGAGAATTGTTTTCCAATAAATATTTGTAATGGTTTATTTTTTATTTAAAAAAAATGTAATGTCTAAAAATTGATTTTAATAATCAAGAAAAACTTAAAAACCTAAAATTCATACTTTAAATATAATCTTACTAGGGGTGAGCATAGATTGGCTTGGGTTGCTTTTAAACAGATCAACCCGTGCAAATCAAACCAATTTTTTACTAGGGGTGAGCATAGGTCAATTTTTCACATGTAGGCACATAAGTGTGAGCATACTTATAGCATATTTATCCACCTCATCACTTTTTATCATGTAAACATTATTTGACCCAGTTGCATTGCTTTTTCCAGCAAAAAGTGATGAAGTGAATAAGTATGTTATAAGTATACTCACACTTATGTGCCTACAGGAGAAAAACTCGAGCACAGATTGGCTTGGGTTGTTTTAAATATATCCAATACAAATCATTATTTAATCGATTTAATAATTTACATTGTAATGAGAATTAACGAGAATTTTTTGCCAATAAATATTTGTAATGGTTTATTTTTATTTTTATTTTTAAAAAACCAATGTCTAAAAGTTGATTTTAATAATCAAGAAAAACTTAAAAACTTAAAATTCATAATTTAAATATAATCTTATATTTAAAATTTAAATTTTTTAAAAAATAAATCAAAAATAAAATAGTTGTGGTCCACAACATGGCCCATGAGCCGGCTCAACACAAGACAAATACATATTTTGGCTTGGATCGTGTTGACACGCGCGTCATCCTATACTATGTCCATAATTATCAAGCCTAACCATGGTCCGATACGACACTATTTCATGTCATGCTTAGCACAAGCCATAGAGCATGGACCTTGTAAATTTGGGTTGGGCCAGCTCGGTACGCCCATTTTAAATATCTGTGGGTGGGTGAGTGTTTGATGGTTGTGGGCGGCTGATCCAAGGATGTTTGGGGTTGTTTGGTGGCGAGAAGGGGAGAGGAAAGGGGAGGAGAGTTTTGGTGGGTTTGGGGGTTTTGGCGGGTTATGGGTTTATAATTAATATAAATAAATAAATAAATAAATAAAACAGTAATTTCCATTAGATGAAGGGTAAATGAGCCTTTTGCTTCTTAATTTTACAAAATTAACGACACGGTGGATTTTAGGGAAATATGCAAATCGGAGTGGGGATTTCGGCCAAAAATGAAACTAGAGCCAAAATTTTAGGGAATAATGCAAACAACAGGGGAATTTTGATTTATATATATTTAAAGATCAGAGAGAGAGAGAGAAAGAGAGAAGCTTCAGGTGCGAGATTCCCACACATTTTTTTGTATGGGATCGACTTTGTTACGTTACATAGCCAAAGCCCACTCTATAACGTTACAAAGTGACATGATCACTTTTGAAAGAACGTAAAGTGACATGATCACTTTTGAAAGAGCGTGTAGATCGCTCTATATTTTTCATAATATATGTTTTCAATGGTTTTCTATGATCCATTTTTTATAGTTATTTTCCTTGATACATCTTCGAAGGTACATGTTTTTTCATCTGTCTCTTCGTCTTTAACGTGGTCGGCATCTGAAACACACCATCCTCCGTTTGGTTTGATTCAAGATGTTAAAGCTCTATATATGTAGCAGATGAAAAGCAAATACTATCAAACCCAAGCTTTTTGTCCTAATAGCAGATGAAAAATCATAACCAAAAGTTGCCTAAAACATAAATCAGAAATCATAGTTGATATTCCATAAATGAAGATTCAGGATTACAATTATGTGAGTCCTGTTATCAGAACATCACTACAGTTACAATTTGAGTTTTTACAACTGAATAACATCATTCATTGACAACAATTTTTAATTTCTATCCTAATCGCGGAAAAGAAAGCAAGAGAAGAAGACATAAATTCAAGATAAAAAGAGAAACACAAAAGGAAAGATAAGATAGTGTCATTACTCTTTCTTTCTTATATTATTCTCTATTCACAGGCCAGTTTGGTATCAAAGCTACTCAAGCAGATTGCAAAAGCTTGAAATGCAGAGAGAGGATACCGATAATCCATGGTGAACATATCTTTCCCAACTTTGCCAAATTGCAGAATAACCTTATCATGTTCAGGTGGTGCTGGTTGAGATGGGGTGGGAGCACCAGCAGCCGGCTGTGTCGCGGCAATCAACTGGAAGTTCTTCACTGACGCAACAGTTACACGCCCCCGGAAATTCAGGCACCAACACTGTAATTGTTCATGCCATCTTGGAGGCTTGTTTTTCAAAACCAAGGGTCTCATTTTGCCCTCATCATCATCACCACGGGGCATTCCAATTTCAGAAAACCGTGCACTGCCGAACTCAACCGAGTGGTCAAGTGACTTTGAGAAGGAGATGCTTCGGAATGAGTCCTCGAGAGAACGAGGAATAAGCTCTGGCTGGCCAGGAACAGTGCCACCAGCATCAAGTGACGAGGCTGGGATTGAGTGCATAGCACAGTGCATCCTACGTGGACCACGGGTGCCAAGCACATTTAATTCATAAGCAATCTGGGCTATGTTATAGCTGCCCGTTGGGACTTTAGGGGATACTTTTTTGGAATAAAATCTACGGCTTGATCTCCCAGGTGGAGGAATATGGGCAGAGGAATACGGAGGCTGTGTGTCATATATTAAGAATTTTGTCCCGAGGAAATTTGATCTGAAACAAGGAACGATTAAAATTTTCAAATGTTAGTAACTGAACAACCTTTATAGCCTTTTTTTATAAATTTTAAAAAAAAAAATTTATAAAATTAGAAGCGACTATGTTATCAAAGTATTGATACCAAAAACCAAATAAGATAAAATGTGTGCCTTAAATCCTGTGTTCACGAATTCTTACCTTAATTTCCCAATATAAGTGCTGCTTGATCTTGAAATGTTGTCAGCATTCATTGAGATTACATACTCTGTGCAAGTAGTTCGACGGGTCCTTTTTGCAGAAAGAAGGAATTTCCCGTTTTCAACTAATAAAGCTGCAAGGTAGGTAATGTTAATATAAAATACACCAATCAATAAGCAAGAAGAAGAAATTTACGAATTTCAAATCATGTTCGATGAATATATAGTGGGTTATTATTCCAAACTAGGTGACAAGAAAGTTTACAGCTCAAAAATTGCGTAAATTACGTAGAGTAGATAAGAACATAAATAAACACACAACCAGATTACAATAAAGACAATAGGTTTCGTGTACCAATACTGTAAACACGTAAAAGACGAATCAATAAATAATACTTGATCTAAACCAACTGCTGACAGATAGAAGTTTGATATTGCGCAATAAGTCTGACCATGCATGAGTTCAGGTGGCTACACTTCCCAATAAAAATTAAGAATTTTTTAAACTTTAAAGTAAAAACAAAATGGTATACATCGACACAAATGTATAATTATAAATTCGACATGAATGCTAGTACATAAATAAAATTCTAGAACAGAAAACAACATAACAGCATAACGCAAATTATTCTTCTAAGTGAATCAATGCAAAATCATATAAGGTGATCAATGAATAATGAATCACCAAGTAATCAGGACAATGTACAAACAGGTGCATGAATTTAACAAAATTAAGAGACGGTGCTTACCAGGGCTAAGACACAGGTAAAGGTGATATGTTAAATTAGATTTATCCCTTTTAATGAAGCATTGAATGCTTCCGTCACGTGGTCCAGGCTAAAAAATTGAAAACAAAAAGGAAATTAGTACAATTAACAAACATCTTACATAAATGCAACCCAGAATCCTGAAGACATCTCTTTCAAATCAAACTCGAACAATGCAAAGCGATTCCCACAAGAGAATCTGTGAGATACAAAAGAATGTAGGTCGAAGGAAGCAAGAGAATAATTACCTGCTTCAGGGAGACTGGAAAAGTAAGCTTCCCACAAAACTCCGGACTTCTAACAATTTCTTTGCACATATCCCTCCAAGACCGGCAAACAGCAGCACATGCAACAACATACTTTCGAGAAGGCCAAGAACTCTCACTCTCCTCCAATCTCTTGATTACATCACAAAGTAGCTCCGGTGGTAGACTAGCCCAACGACTGTTCTGAATTAAAGCAGGCTCATCATGTAAATCATGTAAAGCACCATGGGATTTCCCTCTATGATGGCCGCCAATCAGTCTAACGTCAAAACTCCGTCTAGATAAGCTCCCAAAACTATCCCTTACATCACGAACTATGCTACGAAATGACATTTTACAAGTTGATCACAACAGCAGAGCTCTTTCGAATGCTTCAGATAAATTGTACTCCACTTATCAGGTGCATATGGCTGCCCATAAACAAAAAGCAACTAAGTTCGCGCCACAAATCTTAGTAATAAAGAACTAAAGAGATGATTAAAACAAAAAACAAAAAACAAAAAAGGCACTAAAAGAGAAAAAGAAAAATGAAAAAGGCAACCTCACATGGACCATAAAGAAGCCGGAATATGAAAACTTTATTTTTACCAACAACCCTTTTCTTTGTTAGATATCATCTTTTTTAGGTCTTAAACCCCACTTTTAACTGGAAAAGCTATCTTAGTTAAACTGAAATAAATTTATACATATCACAAGAGCCTCATTAGTCTAATAAGTTAATAACAGCAAAAAAGGTTAAACATTTGACATATCAGAAAAAGAAACCCACTACATCTATAAAAGAAAATATATATTTTTCATTTTTTTTTTTTTTTTTTCAGTTTCTTGGATTCTGAATTTCTTTAAACCGATCAACATGGTAGTATAGTATATCCTGTTGGTCCTATCTTCTTAATGTCAATGGAAAATTTTTCCAAGAAAACCACAGGAATTTCTTGAAAAATAGCTACATCTAAAAAGTTAATAGCAGCTATTTTTTCAACAAATTCCTTTGGTTTTCTTAGAAAAAATTTCCATTGACATAAAGAGGATAGGACCAACAGTTGATCATTTTAAAGAAATTCAGAATCCAATAAATTGAAAAATAAAATAAAAATTGTTCATTTCTTTCATTTTGTTCTTATACTTGCCTTCAAGTTAAATATTTTCTCATCAAAATTAACATTTTTTTTCCATAGATTATTGCACAAATTCTCAAACTGATTCCAATTATGTATAAACAACAACAACCCCAGTAAAGTTCAACAAATTAGAGAAGTAAAATACCCTAATATGCACCTAATTCATGAGAAGACTAACCTGTAGTATGTCAAAAACAAAAAAACAGGTCAAAGCTCCATAGCATAATCACAACCCAACAAAGATCTGCAAACAACAAAGGAATGCAAACAAGAAAAATAGTATGAGCAAAAACCCTTTAACATCAGAAGACAGGGAGAGACTGAAGAAGCTTTTGAGAAACTGAAGAGTTAAAATGAAGAAGAGATCTGTACCTTTTGAAGACAGAATCTAATCTATGATAAAAATCAGACACACAGAGATCACAAGAAAGAGAGCACCAGAAAACCACAAGTCAAGTCAGAATTGTAACACAACACAACCACCTTCTTCTGGACAAGGGGTTTACTTTTTGCCCCTCTCTCTCTCTCTATATCTCTCTAAACCGGACTTCAAACCAGCTTTAAATTTAGTTCATTAACACCAGCAAAAAAGTAAATTAATTAATAATTATATATTTTTTTAATCTTTTTTAGTTTCTGTGTTCTGATTGTATTTATTTATTTATTTATTTATTAATAAAGAAGGGAAATATGACGAAAGCGGAATTTAATAATTGCCCACTAGTGTACATGACCGGAGAAAAACTTGGCTCCAAGCAACCTGCACTTGCCCTCTTTGACTTTTTTCTTCTACTGTCTCTCACCTCACCACCTTCACTAATGGATTCCACATAATTTACATTATTATTCATCTTCTTCGGATTATGAAAGTAGACATCGATAGATCCTGATAGCTCACTAACTCGTCTAGTGTTGGATTTCGGAAAATAAAAATCATTTCAATATTTATTTTGCTCTATGCTCAAACAATACCATCTATTATTAGATTAAGTATAAATAGCTGGAAAAGAAAAATAAAAGAAATCAAAAATTTTAAATCAATTAATATACCTGCTCATTCATTTACAGGACAATATTAGAAATAACATTATTGTTAGATAAAATAAAAATAAAAATCTATATTGACATTTAAAATGATAAGATAAATTATTTTTGAACAATGAAATATATTTTAATATTAAATGTCGTACATAAGATACAATATCTCATATTTAAGATCCATTTGAGATTTTGTTTTTATGCCTAACTTTAATAATAGGATATCATTTTTTTATAGTTTTACTTTACATAAGTTTTATTCCTTTATTGTTTATCTTGTTGCAGTTTAGAATCTTGTATATTAGAGCATCTTTAATATAAAAGTAGCTTGCATACCAATAATCGTTGGCATGGCAATAATGTCAAGAGACTTACATCCTATGTAGCATAAAAATATACTTGATATACAATAAACTAAAAATTTGATCTCCAATACTTTTGTTTAAAACATAATTTTTTTAGGGATATTATTATTTTCCCCCTTGTAGTTTGCCATTTTCTGACTTTGCCCTCTTCTAGTTTCAGAAATGGCGGTCTCCCCCTTGAAAACCAAATTATTCGAATATATACACAATGCCGTTATGATTTCCATTAAATGGTGGTTTGACCGTTAAAATCAAAAGGTAATATGGTAAAAATATAATTAAAATTAATTAAACACAATATTAAAATTTTAAAAAAATGAATATTTTTTCTACAATTGAGATAATAAATAATTTTTTAATAATAAATAAATATTAAAATAAAAATAAAAACCTTTGAATATATCTAGATAGATTTCCAGATCTCTTGAAAAAAAAAAAAAAAACATGTTGAAAACTGGCCATTTATCATTGGTGTTTAACGGTCAAACCATCATTTAATGGAAATCCTAACAACAGGGGGAATATATTCGAATAATTTGGTTTTCAAGGGGGAGACCGCCATTTCTGAAACTAGAAGAGGGCAACGTTAGAAAATGGCAAACTACAGGGGGGAAAAATAATAATATCCCTTTTTTTAATGACATGTCCATTTTAAATACTTGTTGAGTCAACCGAAAAAATTGATGTGTAACAAACCGTCTGAAAGTAGACAATCATATTGAATATGCATGGCTGCATTGAAGAAAGATTTATTAACAGAATATCTATTAATCATATGTGGCATCTTTTTTTTTTTTTTTTTTTTTTTTTTTTTTTTTACACAAGCCACTCTTGTATTGGAGATACTCTTATTATTATTATTATTATTAAACAAATTGGTCAATTCTACATAAGATGAGTTCCAATGATATATACTCCTCACACTTATATTATTAAGTTCCATAACTATTTTATGAGATTTGATGAGATTAAGATTGGATTAGATTGGAGTTGACTAAATTAAAACTATGTTGTATTTGGTGAAATATGAGATCAAATGAATTAATATTATATTTTGTTTGGTGCAACGTGGATTGGACTTAATATAATGAAATATTTTTCTTGAATGAAATAAATATTTTAATTTATATATTATTTAATTAACAAAATATAAAATTTATTTTAAATAAAATTATAATTTATTTTCTTTTTAATTAAATATATTAAATTATTTTTAAAATTATAACTTATTTATTAATAAGATATATATATATATATATATATATATATATATATATATATATATATGTATAAATGTTCAAGTCAGTGCACACTGATGTAAATATATGAGGACATTGAATGTGAGCCACTCATTTTCTATGATTTGACTTAGTGTGTATGCACTTGTCAAAACTTCTCCATAATGATCACGTTCAATGCCCTTATATATTTACATCAGTGCGCACTGATATGAACGGGACCGTATATATATACATATATATTGAAAAGTAAACTTTATTAAACAACAGCAAAACAAACTAAGCTGGAGCCTCGTCTAGAATTAACCTCTCCACACACGGAGAGTAATTCTCCATCCAAGAAAATGTCTTCTCAAACAGAAAGAGCCCTTTTTTGACAGAGTGTGAGCGACAAAATTCACTTTCTAGAGATATACATGCTCTCCCTTAACGCTCTAAATCCTAGATAAAATCTCCCCAATAATCAAACCAACATCAGCTAAAGAAGGAATTCCTACCTGAATCAACTTCACCGTAGCCAAAGCACTTGTCTCAATCACAAACGGTGTCAATCCCGTCTCAATGGCCAAAGTAATACCACACAAAATAGCCATTGCTTTAGCAATTATAGGGCTATAACTAGCATGAACTCATTGAGCACTAGTAGCCATCACCGATCCACGAAAATCATGAACCACTAAACCAAACCCCACCACATAATGATCAGCATCAAGAGCAGCATCCGAATTGACTTTGTAAACACGCTTCACATGCGGCTTCCAAATAACGTCACTAGAGTTAGTTAAGCTTCTGCCAACTGTATTCGTAACATTTGCAGCTCTATAAGTAGCCAGAAAATTTTCTAACCAAGCAATAATTGAATCTCCAACCAAACCTGGATTCCCATGAACAGTCTAGTTCCGCAAATACCACACTCGCCACCACAAAAATACTTAAAAGAGACATCTCATCAACAAGTAAACTGCTGAAACAAGAATGGAATAAATAAATAAATAAATAAATTTTTAAAAAAAAACTCATCATACCTTCACAACGAATTCCTTGTAGAAAACAACAATTTTGACGAATATTCTTCAAGCTTGAGCATCTCTAGAGAGCATGCAACATTGTTTCAAATTGTTTTCCGCATATAGGAAACATACCATCAACTGGGACTCTTCGACTGGTCAAGTTTACCATGGTTGGAATATAGTTTTTACATGCTCTCCACGGGAATATTTTCACCTTTGGAGGGACTTTGATACGCCAAATGTTTTTCCACCACGACTCCCCTCCTTGCAAACCAGACGAACTTGGAGCCTAATCAAAAACCATACCTAATTTGTATCCACTCTTGACAAAGTATTCTCCTTCAGTCGAATAATGCCAACAAAGAGAATCGTCACACCGCACATTAGAACTAGGAATAGAAAGGATAACACTCTTTACTCCTCTACTTTTGGAACTAGCACCAATTTAATAATTTAAGTTTTAATAGCACAAAAAATGTGTTTTTGACAAAAATACCCTTAAAACATAATCACAAAAATAAGTCTTGTGCTTTTTTTTATCCGAGACTTATTTTTTGTCTCTTCGAGACTTAATGGGGAATGAAAAATAAAAATAAATAAATAACCAAAAAACATTTGAGCAATAAGTCTCGAGGAGGAAATAGGGGTATATAACATTTTTTCAATTTTGACTTGTACAACTATCACACTTTAATAACTCTTGTTTTAATAGCACCAAAAATGGAATTTGGACAAAAATTCCCCCTCAGCTTCTTTTCTTTTCTCTTATGTGTCCTTCACCTTCTTTCTTCTTCCTTTTTCCAAAACCTCCATTGATGGAGCTTCAATGGAGGTGCCACCATCGATTGGCGAGTTGACCAGCAAAACCACCGGGAAAATGTTCGTCGAGTGCCAATCATTGTAACCGAAGTGTTCGTTTACATTTTCGAGCTGTGTAGAAAGAGAAACGAAGCCAAACCTAAACCGTTACAAATCTTCATCGTCCGATCTATGACGATCCGTCATGAATCTGACAAAACTGATGGTGCCAACGAACTCAGCGTCGTTTGATCTTCTAGATCCAACTATCTCCGAAGTTAACTGGTGCCATTGTCGGATCATCACTATCACCATTGATGAGGTTGAACAGAATAAGTCCCGAACAAACTTGAATTAAGTCTCGAAATGCATTAATAAGTCTCGAAAAAATCATGAATAAGTCTCGAATTTGTAAAATAAGTCTCGAATTTAACCTAATAAGTCTCGAAACTGCAAATAAGTCTCGAACTTTCGAGAGAAAAAAATACAAAGGAAAAGAGTAAGTGGGGGTATTTTGGTCTCACCACCTATTTTGGTGATATTAAAACAAGACTTATTAAAGTGGTGCTATTTGCACAAGCCCTCCCCCAAAAAGTACTATTTAATTTTTGAACCCAAGTCTCGAGTAGGGTGCAGAAGAAGACATAATTTTTTTTAGAGGGCTTGGCAATAAGTCTCGGGTAGGGCACCTAAGACTTATTACCAAGCCCCCAAAAAAAATTTATGTCTTCTTCATCGGCATCCAATGGAGGTCTTTTTAACCTCCATTAGAGGTATGTTTGACCTCCAACTGAGGTCGTTTCGATGACCTCCAATGGAGGTCATTGGAGATCGTTTCGATTGGAGGTCGAACAGACCTCCAATAGAGGTTATTTCAACGACCTCCAATGAAAGTTTTTGGAAGAAAAAAAATTCAAAGAAAAAATGATAAAAAAAAAAAAAGAATAAAAAAAAAATGGAGGCAATTTTGTCCATCACCATACTTTGGTGCCATTTAAACTCTAATTATTAAGTTGGTGCTAGTTTCAAAAGTAGAGATGTAAAGAGTGCTATTTGTAAAGTAGAGATGTAAAGAGTGCCATTTTATAACTTATTTATTAATAATAATTATATATATAAAAAACCTTTTAAGTGAGGGATCCCTTACTTTAATTTCGATAAAGATCTTGATGAAATGACATCGAGTTTTATGAATTTTGATTTGAATTTTTTTTATGGATGATAAGTTCATTGAAATCTATCTATGGATAAAATTTGAAAATTTTTTAAGTACAATAACTATTTTCCTATATTTTCCTCATGTTTCTGTTGCCTTCATATTTAACAAAATCGGGATGAATAGTTCTAGTGCTTGAAAAATTCTCAAATTTTATTCATTAGTAGATTTTAGTAAACTTATCATCCACAAAAAAATTCAAATCAAAATTCATAAAAATCGATAAAATTTCATTAAAATTCTTATTGAAATTAAAGTAGAAGATCCCTTACTTGAAAGTTCATCTATATAAGTCAATCCTTAGAACATCTCCAATACAAGAGTGACTCATGAAAAAAAAAAAAAAGATGTCTGGGATTAATAGACATTTTGTTAATAAATCTTTCTCTAATACAACCGTGCATATTCAACTTCAAGTTGGTGTGGAAAAAAATATATTAGACATTGTCAATATGATCATATACTTTCAGACAGTCTATTGCACAACTATTTTTCTATTGACTTAGCAAATATTTAAAACTGACATTAATTTTTCATCTATTTTTGATAAGGAAATAAAATAAAAAATAAAATAGGAAAAAAAATGGACATATCACTAAAAAAATTATGTTTTAGAAAGAAGCAGTAGAGATCAAATTTTAAATTAATTGTCTATCAGATCTATTTTTATACCACATAGGAAATAAGTCTCTTGACATTATTACCATCTTAGTATTCCAAACATGAGGGTGGGATTGATATTTGATAATAATCCAGAATCACTAGTCTAATGAGCCAAATGCATCCTTAAGGTTGTGAATTCGCATCGTCACTCCTCTCCAAAAACCAAATGCATCCTTAAAGTTGTAATAACTCGAAAAGAAAAAAAATATATTGAATCCTAAAAATGTAAGAAAATTGATAAAAATCAACTACATGGCTTGAATCTAAAAGCAGAAATAAATAGTAACCGGTGAATTGGCAAAAATAGGATAGGACGCAAAAAAGAAAAAACGATGTGTAATTACAAGTGAATTAAAATATTAAATTGGCTGTTCATTCCTAACCCTATCTTTTTCTTTTTCTTTTTGCTTTTGATTCATTTTCACGTTTGTATGTGTGTTCTCTATTGACTTTGACGACGCCTCACTCAACCCGAAGCTTCCTACAAAATACTAACTTTTATATATATATATATTCGGTCTTTCTATTATCAGTTCGAACTATTATCAGTTCGAAGTTCGAACTGACAATAAATATATCAGGACGAAGAATGTGGACCACAGATTATGGAGAAGTTTTGACAAGTGCATACACTTTGAGTCAAAGTATGTAAATCTAGTGGTCCTACCTTCCAGTGTAATAAGGATATCTAATGCTGTTAAAGGCGGGGTTTTGTCTTCCCCCTGGGGATGTATTGAGGTCATCGATCGAAAGAATAAAGAATAAGGGCTGGCAGCTCCTTCTCCTCAGTCTCCATTTGTGGATTGTCCCAAAGCTGGATCCCTTCCAGCTGCATAAGTGAGTTAGCTTTCCCGTCCGTCCTCCCTCGCCTACTATGAGCTCTGGATCGAGAGACCAAGGGCGCTATTCCTGGCTAAAGCTTCGTCCTGATATATTTATTGTCAATTCGAACTGATAATAGAAAATCCGTATATATATATACAGAAATTCTATTATCAGTTCGAACTGACAAAAGTTATATCAGTTCCTTGTATGTGGACCACTGGATTTAAATACTTTGACTTGGCCGTATGCACTTGTCAGTCAAAGTATTTAAATCCAGTGACCCACATATAAGGAAATGATATAACTTTTATCAGTTTGAACTGATATATATACAGTCTTTCTATTATCAATTCAAACTGATAAAAGTTATATCAGTTCCTTATATGTGGGTCACTGGATTTAAATACTTTGACTGACAAGTGCATACAGCCAAGTCAAAGTATTTAAATCCAGTGGTCCACATGCAAGGAACTGATATAACTTTTGTCAGTTCGAACTGATAATATAATTTCTGTATATATATATATATATATATATATATATATATATATATATATATACATATACAGTTTTTCTATTGTCCATTCGAACTGACAAAAGATATATTAGTTCTTTGTATATGGGTCATTATATTTAAATACTTTGACTTGATTACATGCACTTGTCAAAACATCTTTTAAATCCAATGGTCCATATGTAAGGAACCGATATATTTTATATCAGTTCGAACTGATAATAGAAGGACTGTATATATATATACCTTATCTACCTTATTTCGCGTCGAATCAAAACTAAAATATTATCGAATTGGATAAACGTTATTTACAATATAGCCATATTGTGCAATATAAAACACCAATATAAACACCTTAGGGTTTGTTTGTTTTTTCACTATAAGACTTACTGCCTCTTATATTTTAAATTAAGATAAATTAGCTTATTTGTTTTTCCAACTTATATCTTATTTTAATATATATATGTCTTTTATAAAAAGTAATTTGTTTTTATTATTATCTTATTAAAAAAGTGCTACAATAGAGTTTTTTTAGTAAATTTCTACATGTACTATAACAATTCATACATTTATAATTTTATCCACACATAATAAAACCCTAAAAATCAATTTTCCAAAAATTTCCAATTTTGAAAAAATCCCAACACAACCTAACCAACTCAAGGGGGCAACGGCGGCTCCGCCTCTTGAGACCGGAGGAGGCCGACCACTATCCTCCCATTCATTTTTTATTTATTATTTTTTTTATTATCAATTTAAAAAATAAAAGGTTATAAATGGAAAAAGTTAAAAAATTTACATTTGTAATAAGTCATCTAAAATGAAAAACACAAACATAAAATAGTATCTTAATTTATAAGACTTATCCATATATCTAACAAATTAAGATTTTATAAGCCTTTAGATAAAAAAACAAACAACCCCTTAGTTTTTTTCTTCTTAATACGGAATTGGAAACAAAAATACGAAACCAAGATGTTTCAATTCAGGGTTCAACTACTATAGGGAATTGTATGATTTTAATACAAGGGTGTATAAAAATTAATGATTTAAAATTTTTTAAAAATTATAACATAAAGGTAATTAACTCTCTCACACATAACTACTCATTAACAATACATTTCCTATATTGTTGCTAAACCCTTCAATTTATAGTATTATTACTTGCATGCAACATTTCAATGAAATCTAAAATTAGATAACTGCTTTTAGAAAATAATCAAAACTCAAAAATACATGCTATACAATCATTTCCACACGTACAAATACATTTTCAAAAATATAAATATAATTATATATATTATAAAACAAATACAAAAGCATAGTCCAGTAGTCTTGGTATTAAAATGATTGTGACGTATTTTTATAAAGGTAGCTAACAATTTGACTAAATGAAAAGAAAAAAAAGGGTGTTCTTTTCACACTTTTTCAACGCTCTTCTTTATTGTGCTTATAGTCTAATCTAAATCTTCATCCGTTGAGAATCCTAGGGTTGTGATTTGTTTTTTCACATTGAAAACCGTAGTACTCTCTCTCTCTCTCTCTCTCTATCTCTCTCTATCTCTGTCTCCTGTTTTGGTCAGATTCAGATAGGAAGAAAATGGGGTTCATGTGAGGAGAATTATGGCTACTACACGCTTTTATCATCAACGGCTGGCTGGCTGGCTGGTGCTGCTTCAAATAATGAACATCGAAACTGATAAATTGCAAGTCCGAATGAGCGTCATTTACCACCAAACCACACAGTGGTCAAATTATAGTTTGACAAAATCAAACTACAATTTTACTTCAGCAAATCATTAAAAATTAGGTATTACACTATTCATAACTATCAAACCTTCATTATATACAAAATTCGACCCACCATTCTTCCTCAAAAATGTGAGGCTAATCACCGGTTAAAGCCCGCGGTCTGTGTTCAATGGTAGAGAGTGACATCCCAGTTTGTGAAACTGCTCTTACGAATGCCATATTTGCTGTCAAAGTTTGAGCATGCCATCGATCACCAGTTCCGAAAACAACCTTATTCTTCAATGCCAGTTTTCTGGTGGTCGGGAGGCCCATCATGCGTTCAGAAGGACTATCATGCACAACCCTGTTCCAATTCTCAATCAAAATTAGTGCAAGATTAATGAAAATATGATTCACATGGGATTTAATTGCATTGATACAGCACACATGTAAGCTAATAACTAACTCATGTAAAATCAAACAGCATTCAATAAATGGGTAGTTTCCATCTAACCAACACAATCAAGTGTAATGCTGAACAGAAGATTAAAGCTTGATCAGTATCCATCTATGGCTAAAACCTATCATGTTTGTGAGCAAAACATAATTTATATGTATTGACCTAAAATAGGTGAAAGGTTGATCAAACTTGATTTGAGTGATCTACACCTTGTCAAAAAGTCACAAACCCAAGCAAGGCTGCAGCCAAACTGTAGCCTGTAGGTTGGTTCAACTAGCTCATTGCTTGGCAAGTGAATTGAATTGCAAGCCAGTGCTTGGAAGACATCAAGACTAACAGCGGTATATACTTCTTGTTCTTATTACTCCAACTTCAAAGGAAAATGCCCATTGATAATGTTATAAACAATAAATATATATATCTATTTTAGACATATAGTGTAAATAAAAAGTTGAACTACTATCAAATTATGTATCATAATATCATCCAACATTAGATAATCACTTCCGATAAGATTTATTGTCAATATATTTTATCAAAAATATAGAATTTGATCAAAGAAAAATGGTCGACGAAGTCGACGAAGTCGACGAACTACTTACGTTAAGTGTTTAAGTAATTGAGCAGCTCTCAACTTTTCATTAGGCCCTCCACACATTGCCACTAACTCCTTGAATTCTGAAAGCACACTTTCACAAATTATGCCTCTCTTTCCAGCCATTACACCACTCAACTCTTCATGGATTGGATTCTGAATTTCTGCCATTGCCTAACAAGAGGTCAAGGAAGCCTTTTAATTCCAACTAAGCTGCTAGCATATTAACATAGCAATCCTAAACTAGTTTATAATAATAAAAAAATTGCATATAAGTGAAAGATACATATCTTAATTGCAGGATGCCTACTTGATGGGACATATAACAATTAAATATATTGAAGAATACAAGCAAAGCAATGTTGAAACACAATGTTATAATCAACGTAAATGAATATAAGATCCAATGACCTTCAATATATTAACAATATCATATTCGCAAAATACCTCAGAAATAATATTAGATTAGACCTGCTACCTATAAAAACAATAATAACTAACAAGGGCACTTTTCTTTTGGACCAAAGTGGTTTCTTTTATCTAACAAAATCCATAGCTTTACCTCTAGGTTTCCAAAGAAAATACTTTTTCTCTAACCATGCAATACATAAAACATCATATATTACATTGACAGTGGACAAAGGTTTTAATTTATCCCTTCATGGACCTTCTGCAATGTAAAGCATGTGACAAAGATAATTTTAAACTCAAATTTATTCACTTTTTCTTCTACTTTTGGATGATCAAAAGTTTTTTCCCGTATCACTTTATGTGTTCAGAATTCAGCACCAGGCACTTGTCATTTTTCATGCTACCTAACAGATAAAAGTTAGATAATCGGAAATAATTGAAATCAAGTCTGAACAAATATAGAATTGAATTCATGATCAACTCAGGTGATAGACAGAAGATTAATATCAATTATCATTTTCATTGTTATTTGTTAACAATTAAATTGTTTCCAGCACTTAATCATGAGGCGGGAATGGACTTCTTTTTATATCAAATATTGTTTATTAATTTCACCATCATAATCATTATCAATCATCCTCATAATAATACGCATTATTATGGTAACACGTTCTATTTTAATGCAGGAAGATTAACCTTCAACCAGGGCACACTGATTCAGGATTAATTTTCAGTGAAATTTGGAATGTTTAGAGGGTTTGGCTTGATGGTCTCTAACCAAAGTTACTTTAAGGGAAAAGCATTTACAAATTCCTTGGCCTTTCTTAAAGAAGTTGAAGTGCAACATGTTTTCACATTTTTTTTGATCCAACATTGTGATACCATTTAATTGGTTATGATATATCATGGGGACCTCCATTAGTCAAGAGTCCATAAGACAACAAGTCAACAACAAACAAATCCTCCTCAAAACTTCATACTAGACGGGCGAATCATTCATTCTCTCATTTGAATCTACAAACTCACTCTAGTTTTTCTCACAAAAACTCTTATGATCTTTTCATCTTGTCGTTTTCAAAATTTCATTTCCACGGATACTTGTTCATTTTGCAACCCTTCCTACTATAGTGGTGCTCTTCTTAGTTCTTACCTTCCTTCTTCATTCTGTCCAGCTATTTGAAGAAGGAAGTCCTCATATTGTTTTTCACTTTCGATTTCCTTTTACATTTATCATTATTACTTGGTAATCTCACCAATGATCGTTTTCTCTCCCATCCCAACTAAAGACCCAAGAAAACAAACAAATCATTCAAAAGTTTATAACAATTGTATCTATAAAGAAATTTATGTATTTGGTGGAGCTACAATCAATACCTATTCAATGAACTCAATTGGTAATAACATATATTCAATGAGCACATTAGAGAACAAGTTGAAAATTTCAAAGCACATAAATGAAATTGTAAGGCAAGAAGAAAATTAGATAGAAGCACTTTTACATGTTGGCATGCTAGAGAAAGTGAAAATAGAAAACAGAGTTGGCATGTTAGAGAAAGATATAACAGATCTAAGAAGTACGAAGTATTTTAAAAAACTTAAGACGCCATAAAAAATGGGCAGGGAAACAGACAACATTGTACTCAATTAATTGCTGAAATTACATTTAAAAAAGAAAGAAAAATGTAAAATTAAAAAAATTAAAAAATTAAAAAAATTAAAAAATTAAAAAAATAAAAATTAAAAAACTCATGAACATACCATGGTGACTCGGTGAGTTGTATAAAAGAGCTTCATATGATTTTAAACATAAACATATTAGTTCTCTAGTTTATGAATTTTGTTGCTTGTCAACCAAAACGATAATAAACCATGAACATATTCTCAAAAAACAAAGAAAAAAAAGATAATAAACCATGAACATGCATATAACCATTTTTAGGCAAAAAATAGATCAATATAGGAAAACATGGAACAGATACCCTTTTGTACGTTAAGCTGACATCAATAAAATCTTAGAACTACATGAAGCTTATTTCTGTATTTTCAGATTCAAACATTCATGATTTTTAATATATATATATTTTTAATTTACTTTTAGAAATTAATCGCTTACAAATGTTGTCTGTTTCTAAGCAATTTGTTCATGGAATCCTTCGATTTCAAAATATTTGATTCTTCTTAGATCTGTTTTATTTATGCATTTTATTTCCTTTAACACGCAACTCTGCTTTCTATCATCTCTCATTCTTTTTAAATCAATTTCAGTTGCTGAAGATTTTATTGATGTCAGCTTAACATACAAAAGTGTCTCTATTCCAGTGTTCCCTTTTTTCCTATTTTTGGCCTAAAACTGGTTATATGCATAATGCATGTCCATGGTTAAAATTCATAAACAGGAGAACTAATATGTATGCATTTAAAATCATATGAAGCTCTTTTGTACAACTCACCACAGTATGTTCATGAGTTTTTTCTTTTTTTTTTTTAATTTTTTAATTTAATATTTACTTTTTCTTTCTTTTTTAAATGTACAACTCAATTCCTCATGGATTGGATTCTGAATTTATGACATTACCTAACAAGAGGTCAAGGAAGTCTTTCATTCAACTGAGCCACTAGCATATTAACAAATACAATCCATGAGGAATTGAGTTGTACATTTAAAATTGCACATAAGTGAAAGATACTTGTCGTAATAGCAGGATGCCTGCTTGATGAGACATAGAACAATTAAATATAAATGTTGAAACACAATGTAATAATCGACGTAACTGAGTATAAGATCCAATGACGTCCAATAAATTAACAGTAAAATATTACCGAAATACCTCAAAAATAATAATATTGGATTAGCCGATTAGACCTGCGACCTATAAAAACTCTAATTATAGTAATAACTAACAAGGGCACTTGTTTTGGAGCAAAGTGGCTTCTTTTATCTAACAAAATCCATACCTTTACCACTAGGCCTCCAAAGAAAATATTTTCTCTACCCTTGCAATACATTATGCGTCATATATTATATTGATAGTGGACAAAGGTTTTAGTTTATCTCTTCATGGACCTTTTGCAATGTAAAGCAAGCGACAAGTATAAATATATTCATTGATTGTTCTAAGATAATTTTAAACTCAATTTATTCACTTTCTCTTCTACATTTGGATGATCAAAAGTTTGTTCAGAATTCAGTGCCAGGCACTTGTCATATTTCATGCTAGATAACAGAAACAAATTAGATAATCAGAAATAATTGACATCAAGTCTAAACATTTGGAGAATTGAATTCATGATCAGCTCAGGTGAGAGACAGAAGATTAGTATCAATTATCATTTTCACTGTTAACAATTAAATTGTTTCCAGGAATTAATTATGAGGTGGGGATGCAATTCCTTTTATATCAAATGTTTATTAATTTCACCAGCATAATCATTATCAATCATCCTCATAATAATACGCATGATTTTGGTAACACGTTCTATTTTAATGCAGCAAGATTAATCCTTCAACCAGGGCACACTGATGCAGGATTAATTTTCAGTAAAATTTGGAATGTTTAGAGGGTTTGGCATGACGGTCTCCAACCAAAGTTACTTCTAAGGGAAATGCATTCACAAATTCCTTGGCCTTTCTCAAAGAAGCTAAAGTGCAACATGTGTTTTTTTCCTACAACATACAGTGCCACTCCATTGGTTATATACTTATTAGTAACTATAACATTTTTATTGATTAAACACTGTGATACCATTTAATTGGTTATGATACATCATGGGGACATCCATTAGTCAAGAGTCCATAAGATAACAACAAACAAATCCTCGTCGAATCATTCATTCTCAAATTTGAACCTACATACTCTCTCTTTCTCTAGTTTTTCTCACAAGAACTCTTATGTTCTTTTCATCTTGTCATTTTCAAAACTTCATTTCCACAGATACGTATTCATTTTGCACCCTTTCCTACTATGGTGGTGCTCTTCTTAACTTCCTTCTTTATTCTGTCCAGCTCTTTGAAGAAGGAAGTCCTCTTCTCTTCTTATTGTTTTTCACTTTTGATTAATTATAACTGTCACCGGACAATTCCTCTTACATTTATCATTACTACTTGGTAATCTCGCCAATGATCGTTTTCTTTTCCATCCCAACTAAAGACCCAAGAACCCAAATAAATCATTCAAACATTTATAACAATGGTATCTATAAAGAGTTTTATGAATTTGGTGGACCTACAATTAATACAATAAATACCTATCCAATTAATTCAATTGGTAATAAGATATATTCAGTGAGCACATTAGAGAACAAGTTGAAAATTTCAAAGTACACAAAAATGAAATTTTAAGGCAATAAGAAATTAGATAGAAGCACTTGAGCATTCTACAAGTGCAACCACCATAATCAACATCAAAAGAACTTAATAAATTAGTTACCTGTGCAATCACAAACTGAACATTGCCCTTAAAGCGCTGCCTCAGTTTAAACTCTGGTGAAGCCAAAAGTTTGTCAGCACAACCATTACTGATTCCCGAAACGAGAGCAATCAAAGCTGTTGTATCAAAGTTTATAAGATCACCCCCACTCATTAAAGAATCTGGCTCGGTAGATTCCACTTCTTCCACACCCATCATAGAACAGAGCTTCATTCTTGATAGAAAAGAGCCAAAAGCATCCTCTTCTTGAATATCAGACCCCGTATCATCGATAACCGAGTCTTTGACACCACATTCTGAACTCGAAACACCATTCCCGCTAAAATTAAGTTTTATTTCAAGGACACATGCCTCACGAAAAGATCTAGGAAGCACATTAATCCACCCATCTTCTATTTCCTCAAAAAAATCAGACTCAAACATAGAAAATTCAGTGGCTCCAAATTCATCTCGAAGACGATCAAAAAAAGGTTGCTAAGTCCATTGGAGAAGAAAAGAATAACCGAAAAAGGCTTCAAAGTCTCAGAAGAGCTAGCTGCATCAAGCACTTGCTCAACTCTCAATCTCAAACCCTTATCCTTATGGCATGTATTCCATGAAATATAACCTGGGTTTCTATCAGAAACAATAATCCAAACTGGGTTTTTATTGAGAGTACAAACTATATCAACATGAACAGATTTCTGCCCAATTCGAATTGGTTTGCAAACCCGTGAAACCCCAGATACAAAAGGGTGGTGAAGAATGTGAAGTAAAGCCTCAAGGTGCCCTATATTTGTACTGAAAAGGAAAATTTTGATTTAATTTTTGGAGCGAACATGAAGAGATAATTCCATGAATAGTAAAAAGATTGAATGAGGATACCTGAGTGGGAGTTGAATGGGATTGGAAGAAGAGAAGCGAGAGAGGAAGTTGAGTTCGGAGGAGGCTAATTTGAGGAGAGATTGCTTTGATGAATCGGAGATGTTTGTTGATGAAGGCAGTCTTCCAATTCTCTCTATCACGCCTTTGCATCTCTTCTTCCCTGCTTCCACTTCCTCCATTTCTGATTCCTCTCTTCTCTCTTTTCTGCATCTTACATAATACACCCCATCTACCTATTTTATTTACTCAAACTTTGCATTTTATTTAAATCTAATCAAAATTTCCCATCTCCATAAATATATTTTTTTTATATAAATTAAAAATCTCATTTAAATAATATATATATATTATTTATTTTTTTGAAAAATATACTAATCCGGGACCATGTATTTTTTTGAAAACTTTCACATTTGATAGAATTCAAGCCGCTGACCTGGAAGTCATTTACCCAAGCCTTGATAATAAAAAGGGAAAAAATGTTTTTAGTCCCTCTAGTTTGCCCTATTATATGTTTTAGTCCCCTTAGTATCAGGATTGGCCCGTTTGGTCCCTACCGTCCAATTCTATTAGGGTTTTAAAAATTCCGTCAATGGGACGAGGGCAAAATGGTCAAACAACATTCAAAGCTTCTAGAAGGTTTATAATGAAGGGTATCATTGTAATTTTTTATTTAATTAAATAAAAAATGAAAAAAAAAAAACAAATAAAACAAATTAATTAAAAAATATATAAAACTAATTATCTTCATCTTCTTCACAAACCTAGCCACCCATCTCTCTCTTACTATCGATCTCTCTACCTCTCTCACCATCTATCTCTCTCTCACTCATTCAAACAAAAATTCTCTCCACCGAATTTCTTTCTCTCACTATCGCCTCTCTCTCTCTCACACCACCGTCCGTGAGTTGGTGCGAGTCGATTTTGTATGGTTTTGTGGCGGCGAGGTTGAGGCTGTTGTTGGGCTTCGATTTGGTGTGAGCTGGGGCGATTAGGGTTAGGTTTTTGTGGTGTTTATGGCGGCAAGGGTTTGTGGATGTGTTGGGGTGGTTGGAATGGGGGTTTCGGCGAGGATGGTTGATGATGAATGGGGGTTTCGGTGAGGGTTTTGAAAACTGGGTTTGTGTGGTTTTTTATTGATGACCGATGAATATGGGTTTTGTTTGGGTTGAGAAATCTGAATTATTGGGTTTTGTTTTGGCTAGGTTTGTAAGAGAGAGATGGGTGGCTAAGGTTTGAGGTTGTGGTGATAATCGAATCTGGGTTCAAACCAATAATCGAATCTGGGTTCTGGGTTTGTTCCAAAGTTCAATCTGGTAGGGGACTGATGATCGAATATTCGAATCTGAGTTGGGGTTGGGGATGATGATCAATTTGGTATTCTAGTAGGATTGATTCTGATTTATGGATTTGTTGATGATGATGATGGGTTTTGTTAAATTAATTTTAATTTATTTCTTATATAATTCTTTAAATCTGGAACAAATTTTTTTGAACATATCTGGAAAAAAAAAAGTTGAACAAAACTAAAATATTAATGATGATCTAATATTCGAATCTGGGTTGGGGTTGGGATGATGGGTTTTGTTAAATTAATTTATTTATTACATAATTCTTTAAATCTGGAGCAAAAGATTTTGAACATATCTGGAACAAAAAAGTTTAACAAAACTAAAATATTTATTATATAATTCTTTAAATCTAGAACAAATGTTTTTGAACATATCTGGAAAAAAAAAAAAAAGTTGAACAAAATAAAAAAATAAAAAAATAAAAAATAGAGATGAGTTATTCAAATATGTTTTTAATTTTTGTTAAATTAATTTTATTTTATTCTTTTGTTAAATATGTTTTTTTAATTAAAAAATAGAGATGGCTTATTTAAAAAATAATCACTTAATCAGGGGCAGCAGGGTCATTTGACCTTCTGTCCCTGTCAGAAACACCTTTATCTACGAAAAATGTTACGGAAGGACGAAACGGGCCAAACCTGAAACTAGGGGGACCAAAACGTATAATAGGGCAAACTAGGGGGACTAAAAACATTTTTTCCCTAATAAAAATTCATATCAAAAGTTAAAAATAAAAATAAAAATTTAAATAATAAAAATTTTCGATATTGAACAATATACTGAATTAATAACCTTGATATACGTATAAGATAATAATTTTTTCCTTAAAAAAAATCTTTAGAGCCCAATAATATATAAATTAATAATTTATTAAATACACAAAAACGAATTATAATACATATAAATGTATTTTCTATGTGATAACTTCTATTTTCTCAATGAAGTTATTTCTCAAAATATACATTTAAAGTCTTTTGCATTCTCATTCTTAATATTTTGCAATGCATATACCACATCTCAAAAAACCATCTAAAGTGGCATATATATATATATATATATATAAAATGCATATTAACTTTTGACCACATATTTTTTTTATTTATATTTATATGTATATTGCTTAAACTCATTTTAAATTAATAGAGTATTCATTAACCCTCTAAAAGAATACTTTTTCTTAATCTAAAAATATTATTTTACAGGGGTTTCATAGTATATGTAGTTTTTGTTGAGTAAAGATAGACTGTGCAATTATTACTTATAAAAAAAATGTCCAAAGCTATTTTAAAATAAATAAATAAATATATATATATATTTAAAATCGTGAAAAAAATAGTCGTAATGTTAAAATTATTTTTCACTTTTTATAAATGTATATATACATACATATATATACATATTTTCTATTATCAGTTCAAACTGACAATAAATATATCAAGACGAAGAATGTGGACCTACTAGATTTACATACTTTACTCAAAGTGTATGCACTTGTCAAAACTTCTCCATAGTCTGTGGTTCACATTCTTCGTCCTGATATATTTATTGTCAGTTCGAACTGATAATAAAAAGACTGCATATATATATATATATATATATATATATATATGCAAGACAAGTGCATACACTTTGAGTCAAAGTATGTAAATCTTGTGGTCCACATTCTTCATCATGATATATTTATTGTCAGTTTGAACTGATAATAGAAAATCTGTATATATATATATATATAATTTATAAAATTCATATCAAAAGTTATTGAAATTGATGGAATTTTATCTGAGATCTATGTTGAAATTGTGCCGTTAGATGACACACAATTTAGTTTAAACAAACACTAGTCAATTAATAATGTAACATAGATAGAATAGGCTACATAAAAAGGGAAATTGTTTCTTATTATTTGTTACATAAAAAGGACTGAACCCATACACATTGCAAATTAAAACTAGAAAAATATTACATTATTATTGCTTCATAATTAATGACGCCCTGATCTCTTCAATTAGCTACTAGACTAGATGCTCTTCTTGGACTTGAGAAGCCGCTGCACGTACAAATGAAATTTATAATATTAATTAAGTCGCGGTGATAAGAACGCTCGTTCATTCATAATTCTCGAAGAAAGTCAGAGCTTTACCTGCTGAACCGCACTTAATCTGGCACTTGCGATCACAACGCTGCATAAGCCTCGCTGAAATAATCAAAAATCAAAAACAAAAAGTATTTCTATTTACTATAAACTCAAGAAAACAAGAAGAAATTCTTTTCTTTCTTTCTAAAAAAAAAAAAAAAAAAAGAGAGAGAGAAAAAGATGATCAAAAAGGGAAGAAGCAAAGAAGGATGCATACTGTCTGGTTGAACACAGCCGGTTTGACAAGCGTCGAGACAATCAAAAGCATCGGAGTGGACAGTGTCCATTTGTGAAGACATGACCACTAATACTATCATCATCACCGCTACTATCTTCATCTTCGATTTTTATATCATCTGTTCCCTCATCATCATTTTCCATTTATACAAGGAAGATATCTTTCCTCTTGGGGTTTCAATTTACGAAACCGACATCAAGTTGAAGCCACTCCACGTGCTCGTGTCTATTATTGACTGTTGACCCTTTGACTAAATACCCGCACTTGGATAAGTTTTTACTTCATTTGTGCATATCTCCTCTTCAAACATGTGGTGGATACCTCCCTTTTGTGTGATGTCGCCCAGTGGAATTTGAATCTCTCCCAACATAGGCTTTTTTTTTTTTTTTTTTTTTTTTTTTTTTATACCTCCCTTTCGTGTGATGTCGCCCAGTGGAATTTGAATCTCTCCCAACATAGGCTTTTTTTTTTTTTTTTCATAGATGATTTCATGACACATAAATATTACAATAAATGAATGGTTTTTTTTTTTTTTTTTTTTCTTCTTTTTTTTTTAAGGAACAAACATTATAAAGAAAGAACACAACTCAAAGGACTGCAATCTAGCCAGAAACACTCTCTCTCAAAGGAGAAGGCATGCGAAGCAAGGTTTTATGCCAACACGTTCCCGGACTTGGAGACTGGTTGCCACTTACTAAAGCCTTAATATCATTAATAATAAACTTAGCATCTCCCATACAAGAATCCGGAGAAACCAGAGAAGAAACAATACTAGAAGAAGCAACCTCTGCCACCTAAATGTGGAAATTATAGAATCTAGCAAGCAAGAGGCCTTCACGAAGGGCCAAAAAGAGACCAACATTAGCACTGAAAAAACCACAGAGAAGACTTGATCTGGCAACTAGGACTTTTCCCCTATCATCCCGAGTAGTCACCCCTATACCAATTGAACCAGAATTAGCCCGTAGAGAAACCCCTGTATTAAGCTTCAATTGACCAGGAGGAGGAGCAATCCAGTCCCAAGAAATCCCCGACCCAGATGGAGCAGACGGGGAAGAGAAAGCTTTCCTGCTATCCTGGAATTCCTCTAACAAATCCGTCACCCACACGACAAGCAGCCCTGGCTCTCTCTGCCTTTCCACTGTTAACCAGAGCATTACGATCTTCCCAAATGGCCTAAGTCACCAAACAAACCAGATCAAAGTCGGCCAAACTAACCTAGGAGGCGAGCCTTTGAGGAACATCCACAACAAGGAGGTTCCTAATATTGGACAGAAGGTGGGCGAAATTGGTCGCTTTCCAGATGTTTTTTGCAGCCTTGCAACCGAAGAGGGCATGGCTACCAGACTCCATACACGACTTACATCTCGAGCAAAAAGGGAAGTCCACTGATTTCCTTTTCCAAAGGTTCTCCAGGGAAGGAAGAGCATATAAACAAGCACGCCAAAGAAAAACTTTAACCTTTGGAGGTAAGCTCAAGTTCCACAAAGAATTCCACCAACGGTTCAGAGGGGAAGAATTGGATCCAAAATTTGGGAATTTTTCCGAATAGCCTAAGCGGTACCCATTTTTAACTGTATACATACCCCATTTCTCATAATACCACCCGAGACTGTCTTGGCCCCCATTCTAGCTTACTGTGATCAATAGGATGGCGGCCTTATCAACAGGAATCAGTAGCTAATCCAATTTATTCGAGTTCCAACCCCTCCTAGAATTGTCAATGAGGGCAGCAACTCGAAAGTCTTGCCCAATATCACAGGTGATTGGTTTAAATGTGGAAGGCTGGGGAATCCATTGGTCTTTGAAAACTCTAATGCTCTCTCCGTTACCAACTTTCCATCTAAGCCCTTTAGATAGCAAATCTCTCCCCCACACTAGGCTTCTCCAAATGTGAGGGCAACCGAATTTAGTAGGGGTCTCAAGAAAATCACACTTTTTGAAGTATTTGGCTTTTAGGACAAGAACAGCCAGGGAATTCAGGGTTGACAGAATTCTCCAAGCTTGATTAGCAAAGAGAGCTTGGTTAAATAAAGAAAGATCCTTGAAACCCAATCCCCTATTACATTTTGACTAACACATCTTTTCCCAACTGACCCAACTTATTTTTCGCTTGCCCTCCCTCGAGCCCCACCAGAATTTTGAAGCCATAACACTCAACTCCTTACACAAACCCAATGGCAGCTTGAAGATACTCATTGAATACATGGAAATAGCTTGAGCCACCACTTTGATTAGAATTTCCTTCCCACCGAACGAGAAGTAGCTATCCTTCCACCCTCTCATCTTCTTCCAAACCCTCTCTTTAATGTCATTAAACAAAATTCTCTTATTTCTTCCTACCATGAAAGGGAGACCAAGATATTTATATTGAAAGTTGCAATTCTGAATCCCAAGATAGATTGAATATCTAACTTGACCGAAACCGGCATATTTGGGCTAAAGGTAATCTTAGATTTTTGAAGATGAATAGTTATGTTGTGATTTTTTACATTGTTAATTTATCTGTAACTAATTAACTAAATATATGCTATAAAGAAAAGATGATGAAGAAAAAGATACGGAGAGGAGATGAAATATCTCTTGAACGATTATAAATAGATATTTGAGCTACATATGTAGTGTTTGATTTTATCTGTGTCTGATATATTTGGTATCGGCTTTTTCTTCTTCTTCTTTTTTTGGAAAAAAGTTTTCATTATAATACCACATTTCTATCATTTGATATGAATCAATGATGATATATTTACATATAGATATAACAAAGAGTTGAATAAGACCCAAATGAATTTAAGAACAACCATACATAAATAGAACAAGTGTAGGATTACAAAGTTCCCAAATGAGGCTTACACATCAAAGAAAACAAGAAATACAAGAAAGAAATGACTTATAGAGAAAACCCTTGAAGAAATCTCCTCCAAAGTCTCTCAATTTCCTTGATGTTGCTTGGTTAGAAATTGGGTAAGAGAACCCTCATTTCTCCTTGCAATCTACTCTAAGATAGGTGGAAAAAGTGTAGAAGGTGGTGGTGGTGATGTATGGTGAGCTCCCATGGAGGAAAAAACTTCTATGGAAGCTTAAAGCTTTTCTCTTATTTGGGGAAGAAGATGAAGGAGGAAGAAGAGGTTTGTGTGGCCTGGTTTCAGACCAAAATGGGGGTATTTATAGAGTCGGAAGGCTAGGGCACGGATTTGGGGCTTCAAAATAGTAAAATGACAAAATTGACCCGTCAAAATCGTGGTTGACTTTTTTAGCACCGACCATCAGTCACTAAAATGGGCATAACTCCCTCTAGAAAACCCGAAATCGCAATCCGAAAAACCATTGGAAACTAGACATCAGGGGCTTTCTGAATATGTGTGGATCTCAATATGGTTCAATTTGAAGAGAGAGATATGACCTCCGTAAGTTGGGTGTTCTACACAAGACCTTACAATTTCAGCCCTTTTTCCACCTTTTTGCCTACAAACTCTCCAAATAAGTTCAAACCCTTAATTTAGGGATAATCACCTACATAAGGCTCACAAAACACATTAAAATACCAAAAATACTTGAGAAACAAACGCAAGCAATAGGAAATGGGGGCTTAAAATAAGTATAGAAATAATGTCATCAGCTATGGGTCGACCTGAGAACCTATTAGTTAAGATGTAACCGTTTTGACTCAGTCTAGCTTCAGCTGTTATCCGATAACAATGGAAACAGGAGTTTGACTAGGATTCAAACTATGAATCCCTGAAAATCTAGATAAAATCATGAAGATTTGATCCTCTATAAGCTACCTCTGAGAGGACTATAAATACAACCACCCTCTCATTGGAGAGAGATTCTGATTTCTTTCCAATTAAAAAGCTTATTTGCGTGCCAAAACTCTGCTAAAATATTCTCCGGTCACCGGAAAATCACTACTAAACCTTATAATTCGTTCACGTAAGAACCAATTTCAACTTTGGAGCCTTCGTTCTCAATCTACGCTTAGCCCAAGTAAAATAAGGCAAAATTCAAGGCTCCACCAATTTTCATTCATTTTCTTTTCTTTTGTAGGTTTTTAGAGCGATCAACAGGATTCGATAGAAACTCCAACTACAAGTTATAAGAGCCCAGTCTTCGACAACTGTAGAACAATCCCCTACAATGGGCACTACACAATTAATTTAATTAAGATCATAAATGCAAACAAATTTATAAAGTGATTCTCTCATTTTAATAACTCTATGATCAAAACTCCAATGTTAACAATGGTAAATAATTTTATTATGAGATTGAAAAAGGCACTAAATGAACATTTCAAATTGTACCGGGGTTGATTATATATTTCAGTATTTCACAATTCAACTCAGCTTGATAAATACTACTTGTTATCCTGAAAATCCGCCGGGGGCTTTCCCGGGATAACCTGGACAGCGGCGTATGGGGTGCGCCGCAGCTGGCCCCGAACCGGGTAGGGTGAAGTCCCCTTGGTCCGGGTACCAGGGACCGATACTGCTTAGTAGGACCGGTCTTACACTATGGAGCAGAGGTTGAGATGGTATACCAATGTGTGGAAGGCAGCTTATATATGTTTGAGGGGGTGAGCGGGTGTATCTTTTATTGCTTAACCATGGGATACATTGTTCATCAATTCATGTACAACATTCGGCTATTACACAATGCTCACTAGCGGGATAATGATGCAACATGCAAAGGTCCACGCTAGGAAAAAATAAAAAGGGGGATTCATTTAATAGGCTGTACATGGGAGTTTTGACTAGGCGGGATAGTATCCAAATAGAATACACATAGGAGCTTTGACTAGGCGGGGTAGTAGCCAAGTAGAACACACATAGGAGCTTTGACTTTCTAAAGGGGGCCTCCCTTTCCCTCTGTGGGACGTAAGGGTATTTATAGGGTTGCTAGTAGGGGGTAGGTGGAGGTCGTCTGTTTAGGCGGGAATCCTCGGTTAAATCTCCACCGTTCTCTCCTATCCATAATGGCGGTTTCAGGGAATCAAGGATCAGGATTGCGCCCTGCTGGCTTTGCCTTAGCGTGAGCATCAGTGTTGGTAGGTGGGGGCCCTAGTTCCCAGGGCGCAATGGGCGGGACTGATCCTAGCCACTGATTTAGGGCAGAATCGAGGTTAACACACGCCTTAGAGGGCTCCGATCGCTCCACCTAGGCCTCAGGTCCATATCAGCGCTTCTGTAGGGCTGAGGTGGTGAAAATGTGGCGTTTCTACGAGCTTTCATTGGTCGTAAGGGGTCTTCGTGGCGGTAGTAGGTCGTTATCAAAGTTCTGGCTTAGTAGGGGACAGCGTCAGTGCTTGTCCCGCTGTACCCTGTTAGGTGTTTCCTTCCACCATTTCCTTCTTCATGCTTGCTGCATTTCTGCAAATATTTTGCTGAGGAAACCAGCATCCCTTTTGCATGTAAGGGACAGTTAACCTTCAATTAGGGCTGAGATGGAACGTCATCCAGCCGTTGGTGTAGCGTGGCCAGTAGGCGATCTCGACCGTTGGGTGCTATTTTTCTTCAGTCGTGCTTACTGCTTCCTCATTAATGAGGCGACATTAGTGCCTTGCAGGTGTTCCCAGCACCCTTTTATCTCGTGTGGGCTGGAGGTAAGGGCTGGCGTCAGCCCTTACAGAGCAAGACACGCTGGTGAGCTCCTGAGGGTTCTTCTAGAGGGGATCGCTCGCATCGTAGGAGGGCGCCATGGGGAATGAGGCAGGGATCACTGTGGAGAGCATGGCCACCGAGGCGGGTCCACTGCTGGAGGAAGCGGTCCTTCTTGTTGGGTGGCGGAGCGGGAGCCGATTCTCAGATGGGTAGAGGTTTTGGAGGCAAGGTCTCACCCCCCTCCCCCCTCCCCCCTCCTTTTGGTTCAGGCATCCTTTCTTCGCAAACGTTCTCCGGCGAGGGAGGCTGGTCCTGGGTTGCGTAGCGCTCAACCCTAGCTTGCCTGCGTGTAGGCGCGGTCGAAGAAGGGCCGGCCCCTTTTTCCTAATAAGCTGGCTGGGTTGATTAGGGGTGCTACCGTGATAGGCAATGTAGCGGTTCTCAAGTGGGAGAAGCTCTTCCTTGAATTAATTGCCTAAATTTCAAGTTAACAGAAGTCCCTCCCGTCTTGAATGTTCTTAATATTGCTGAACGTTGGAGGCGGGGTATCTGGTCACATGAAGGGCTTCTCTCGCTTGGCTTTTCCCGTTTTCCACCCCTTAAGTTTGCTGTAATTCGCTTCTGGGGCCAACGCATGTTGCATTAAATGCGAGAATAAGGGTTCTAGGTTTTAGGCGCGTTTCCCGGGGCGTGGCGTTAGCGACGGGACGTTTTGCTGCGCGAGGCTCCACGTGGTGTTTGATGGGTGGTGGGCTGGTCACGTCTTCCTTTTCCCTTACTGCCCCAGCCGTTGGATCCATTGGATGGTCGAGATCCTCCAGTTTGAATTTGAAACCGCCACCTTTTCTTCTTCATTTAAGAGGCAACTTGACCGGGGTCTTTCCATTTTCTCCACTGCGTAAATTTTCCCTTTTTCCTTTCACTTCTTCCACCTCTATGTTAATCACTGCTATTTTGCAATGGCTTCTGAGGACTTGAATGCGGAGAGGGATTACGACTACAGTGATGAGGAGAGTTCTCCTGAAAAGTCGAGGCTCTCCCATAAGATGAGAAGGGCCGGTGGTGACTCTGCCATCGGGGGGAGCAGGGGGCGTCCCCAACCCCGCCGTTCCGGGCATCATTCTTCTATCGGGACCGGATTCGCTAACACTGCTTCCTCCCCGGTGCATATCTTCGAGGAGGGAGAGGGGGTGAGTTAGGGGGCGCTTTATGGCGACGAAAAGCGGGATCTAGAGCATGTGGATATGGAGGAGCAGGGCCACCGCATGCTAGCAGAGGGTGGCGGCACGGCTGGGGCTTTTGAATGCATCCCCCCCTCAGCTTGTACCGCAGCTGATTTGTCTCGCTTGAGATGCGACTTCAACATCCCCCATGACGTAGAGCTCACCCTCCCCTCCGAGGACTATGATGTTTATGTTCCTCCTCCTGGCCATCTTCCCACACACGTGGTTGCCTTTGAGGGAGGGGTTCGCCTTCCCCTCCACCCCACTTTTAGGCGGGCTCTCTGCGCTTTCGGGCTAGCTCCCATGTAACTGGTGCCCGGTTTCTAGAGGAATCTGGTAGGCTTCCTTGTGCTGTGGCCGGAGGCTGCTGCCTCTCGACCTAACATGGGGGACCCGGGTTATAGAGAGCTTCGCTCTGTCTTCCAGCTGTCGCCCTTGACTCAGTAGCCCGCAGGCCAGTATTATCTCTGTTGTGTAAATGCAATCGATTTTGTAGTCCCTAGCACCTGGAGGAAGGATCCCGGGTGGAAAATGGAGTGGGTCGTGGCTAAGGGCAACTGGGGCGCCTCTGTTCGCTATGGGCATCGGGAGCGTACAGTCCCTACTACTTTCGGGCCACAACCAGAGTGGGCGAAGGAGGAGGACTAGGCTGCAGTCATGAGCTTTCTGGCTTCAATCAAACAGGCGGGCTACCAGCTAGCTGGGATGGAGGGCTTCCCTTGGGAGCGTGCTAGGGTGGAACATTCCCTTCTGGCGATAGATGCAGTCCCAAGTGATTTATTCTTCGTCCCCCTTTTGTCTTTTTGTCCGTTCTAGATATGGCGGTGAGGTTGGCGTGGGTCTTAATGGGTGCTTCATTGGTAGTCTCTTTTACAAGTGCTCAACAGGAGGAGACCCCCCTCAGTGATTCAGGCGCGGCGCAGACAAGGTTGGGTTCCCCTACTGGTGGCGAGGCTACTTCGCGCACCCCCCTCAAGCAAGCAACATTGATGAAGGTGAAAAAAGAGAAGGGGGTCGCTTCAAGCTTGGTCTTCCCTCAGCCACTAAAGATGCTCTCCCTCACTTCAAGGCTGGAGGAACTCGAGGCGCGCTTGGGTCGGAGTCGCGTCCTACCCAGCTCCCCTGTCGCTAAGCTTCCTCCGGTGGTCCCCTCGAGTTCTTCTACCTCCACCCCATCACGGTCTTCTGTGCCTCCTCCTCGTCCCTCTTCAAACAAAGGAAAGAGGGTGATGATTTCGGAGAAAGCGGCACCGGTCCCTCCTAAGGCCAAGAAGGGCCCCTCTTCTGGTTCTGACAACCTCCTCCGCGCTTTCAGAGAGTCGTGTTCCCAAGTGGATTCCTCCCAACTTGATGTGCTTCCTGTCCATGAACTCTCCTCGAAGGGTTCCGTGGTCGCGGCTGAGGTAACTTCATCCGTTCCTTTGTCTGATTTCCTCCTTTTTTATTTTGGGTGGCCATGCTGAGTGTCAGGCCTGCACATTTTGTGGTCTTTCTCCTTCCCTCCCCCTTTTCTTTGCAGTCGTTTCGCTATATCTTGGCTTTGGGGGAGCAGGCTGTTTCGCTTCAAAAGGAGTACCGCATGGCGGATGAGGGCCGTGTGAGGGCAGACAAGCTCAGGATTGAAGCGGAGAAGACTATCATCCGTCTTGTGAGGGAGAAAAAGGAGCTGGAGGCGAGGGCCACCCAAGTGAAGAAGTACTTAGAACAGGCAAAAAAGGAGCTGGATGCTGAGGTCACCCGGTCAACCCGTCGGGCTTTGGAGCGGAACGAGTTAAGGGGGGAGCTGATTGAAGCGGAGAACCGGGCTATGGCTGCAATTGCAAGGGCTGTAGAGGCGGAAGCGGGGGCCGACAAGTCTTTTGGAGAGGGCTATTTTCTTGCACAGCTGCACGTGGCCCAGCATGCTCCTCCTGATTTCGACCTTCATAAAATCCGTGGCTGGAGCAAGGAGGAGATCATGGCTGGGGCCGATGGAGTGTCTAAGGCGTTGCCCGGTTTAGCGGGACTCCCAAGAGGCGGGGATGTAGCGAGTAACAGTGATCCAGCCTTGAGTGACAAGAAGGAGCTCCATGCAACCGAGGAACAGCAGGGCTCTCCACCCGTGGAGTCTGGGAGGTTATCTGCAGCGATCCAAGAGGTGCCGGTAAGCCAGCCATCCAACGAGCCCTCCTTACCTGTTGCCGAGCCAGCCAATCCTATGCAAGAATAGTAATCGATGCCTGCTTCATCATCATTTGATCCAACTATTTCCGTTGTTCTACACACACATTTTTTTTCTTTTGATTTGTGGATAGCCGGGCCTTCTGTGCCTTGGCTTTCCTTTGGCATGTACCCCTGAACTGATGCTTATGCATCCTTTTTAATTTTTTCTGCTTTGGTGCTAGTGGTTTATATTTGTGGGAAGGTTGGCCTACTAAGCTCCAATCCTCCTCTTGGCATGTATGTATGGATTAGTGCTTTGTGCACTCCTTGCTTGTTTCTTTCTTTTCCTTTTGCTATGCATGTTCTGGTTGAAGAGCTTGATCTGGTACCATGGTCTTCCATGTGTTTTTTGTGCTTTTTATCCATGAAGTGAGAAATTCTATTTCTCGTCCTAGCTTTAACTTGGTACGGTTCGGTTTGCTTCCCCTTTGCATGAGACAGGTCTTATGATCCCAGTTTTAGCTTCCCTTAAGTAGAACTCGCATCCTGCGAGATAGGGTAGCTATTATCCGGTGCAGATTGGATGGCTTCACGTTAGGCGGGGTCTTAACTTAGAACTTTCTTTTCTAATAACTTGCGCTCCTAATTCTGTCTTTCCCGGGAGTAAAGTTCCTACTTGAATGTCAGTTGTGGCCGGATTAATGTTTGCACTTGGTGCCCAGCGCGTTTTGGACTTGGTAGACAGCGAGGGCCACTTGAGCCCAAGTCCCTTCTTGAGGGGACGATACCCATGCTCAAGGCATCGTGGTAGCTCGTCCGAGGTACCTGGTAACTCTGGACTTGGTAGGCAACCAGGGCCACTTAAGCCCAAGTCCCTTCTTGAGGGGACAGTACCCATGCTCAAGGCATCGTGGTAGCTCGTCCGAGGTACCTGGTAATTTTGGACTTGGTAGGCAACCAGGGCCACTTAAGCCCAAGTCCCTTCTTGAGGGGACAATACCCATGCTCAAGGCATCGTGGTAGCTCGTCCGAGGTACTCGGTAATCATAGGCGAGTCAAAAGAGGCTATCAATTGAGAGGAATAGCTTTTCATTAATTCAAAAGGGGGTGGGACACATGCCCACACACCCCAAGTACAGGCGGTCAAGGCCGCTTCATCCATTTGCTAAACCCCGGCTCTGAAGTGCCTGTCGGGTCACACTTACACAAAAGGGAAACAAGAGAACTAGCTCTATTTACAGTGGGACTGCCACTCTCCATCATTCTCGACTTACTAGGGGTAGAACTTCTTTAGATGATCCGCATTCCAAGTATGCCCAATGGGGTCCCCGTCGAGGTCCATTAGCTTATAGCCTCCCTGGCTCACCTTTGCGTTGATGAGGTACGGTCCTTCCCAGTTTAGAGCGAGGACACCGACTGAACGGCGACGAGTATTCTGTGTGACCTTTCTCAATACTAGGTCGCCTTCCTTGAAGCTCCTGGTTCTGACTCCTTTGTTGAAGCAGCGAGCAATCTTCTGTTGTTAGGCCGCGACCCTCAGTGCCACTCCGGTCTGTTTTTCCTCTAGGAGATCCAGGCAAGCTCTGAGTTTATCCTCATTGTCCTCTGAGCTATAGAGATGGGCGTGAAAGGTGGGAAGCTTCAGTTCAATGGGGAGGACCACTTCGACTCCGAAAGCCAAGGAGTAAGGAGTCTCTCCGGTCGCGGTCCTTTTTATGGTCCGGTAAGCCCACAAGATGTTAGGGAGCTGTTCCACCCAAGCTCCCCTTTCTTCCTGCAGCTTCTTCTTCAACAGTTTCTTGATTGTCTTGTTGGTGGCTTCGACCAGGCCATTCATTTGAGGGTGAGCCACCGATGCAAAGCGACATTCAATCTTCAAATCCTCACAGTAGTCCAAAGCGGCATACCACATTCTTTTTGATGAAAGCTGTCGTGTTTGCCTCGGTGATGTTCGTTAGCGGCTCTACTTCCACCCAGCGGGTGAAGTAGTCTATAGCAACAACAGCGTATTTGGCCTGCTTTGCTCCGGCGGGCAATGGTCCGATTAAGTCCGCTCTCCATACAGCGAAGGGGTAAGGGGATGAGATGGTGGAAAGTCTCTCCGGAGGCTGGTGCAAGAGGTTTGCCACTTTCTGGCATGGTATACATGAGCGGGCAAAGAGGCGTGCATCCTCATGGAGGGTGGGCCAGAAATATCCCATTCTCAAAACTCAGTCAGCCAAGGCGTCTCCCCCTGAATGATCGCCATAGTCGCTTGAGTGAACCTCTTTCAATGCCCATTTGGCGTCGTCGGGGTGAAGACATCTAAGGAGAGGCAAGGATTTCCCCTTTCGGTATAAGTATCCCTGCACAAGACAGTACCAGGTTGATTTTCTCTTTATGGCCTTGGCTTCGGCGGGGTCATCAGGCAATCTCTGGCTATGAAGGTAGTCCACTATCGGATCCATCCAACAGGGGAGGCGGTCAACAGGGTGGATCTCGGCGGTTTTAGCAATACTTGACCGGCTTAAAAGCTGCAGCCGGACTCCCCTGGGGGGGTTTGTCCTCCCCCTGTTGCGATCTTGGCGAGGACATCTGCTCGGTGGTTAGCGCCCCTAGGTATCTGTTCCATCTTGACCATCTGGAATGCCTTGATCGCTTGTTGTACTTTTTCTAAGTAGGCGGACATGTTGTTGCCCTTGGCTTGATAGGTCCCAGCTACTTGTTTCACAATCAACTGTGAGTCACTCTTGATGGCGAGGAACCGGGCTCCCAATTCTCGGGCTACAGTTAAGCCGGCAAAGAGTGCTTCATACTCCGCTTTATTGTTAGTGGCTCTGAATTCGAATCTTATGCAGTGAGATGTCTCGACCCCTTCAGGGTCGACTAGCACAATACCTACTCCACAACCATGTTGGTTAGAGGCTCCATCGACGAATAGTGTCCAAATGCACGTCGAGGGGGGCCACTCTTCCCCTGGAACCGGGATGTTGTTATCTATCTGGGCAAGGGGCCCTTCCTCCTAGGGAAAGCCCGGGTTCCCGCTAAACTCTGCCACGAAATTGGCCAGCGCTTGCCCTTTGATTGCAACGCGGGGCTTGAAGGTAATGTCATACTTGGTTAGCTCGAGGGCCCACAAAACTAGCCTGCCTGACACATCAGGTCGTTGCATAAACTGTCGGAGAGGGAGGTTCGTGAGTACCGTTACTGAGTGGGCTTGGAAGTAAGGGCGCAGCTTACGCACCGTGACAACCAAGGCAAAAGCGAGCTTCTCTATCTGGTTGTAATTCTTTTCGGCCTTGCTAAGGGAGCGGCTCACATAGTATACGGGTCTCTGGATCCCCCCCCCCCCCCCCCTCACACTCCTTTACAAGGGCTGCACTAGTCGTCGTGCCTAATACGGCGAGGTAGAGCTACAGGGTGTCCCCTGGCAATGGCTTAACGAGTAGCGGGGGGTTGGTGAGGTAACTCTGGAGCTCCCTAAAGGCGCGTTCGCTCTCCTCATCCCAGTTCATCCTTCTCCCCTTTTTGATGACTTGGAAGAACGGGAGGCACCTGTCGGTGGACCGTGATATGAACCTGTTGAGGGCAACGAGTCGGCCAGTCAATCCTTGCACCTGTTTTAGGGTAGTGGGGGACTGGAGTTCGAGTATTGCTTTGATCTTTTCAGGGTTTGCTTCGATCCCCCTTTCGTGGACCATAAAGCCTAAAAATTTCCCGACTGATACCCCGAACGCACACTTGTCCGGATTCAGTCGCATTTGGTTATGTCGAAGCACCTCGAAAGTCTCTCTGAGGTGGTCTGGTTGCTGCTTTACTTGTTGTGACTTGGTTATCATGTCATCCACATAGACCTCCATGGTGCGACCGATCTGCTCCTTGAATAGCTTGTTGACCAGCCTCTGGTAAGTGGCTCCGGCATTCTTAAGCTCGAAAGGCATCATTTTGTAACTGTACAAACCTTGGTTTGTGATGAAGCTGGTCTTCTCTTGGTCCGAGGGATGCATGGTGATCTGATTATAACCGGAGAAGGCGTCCATGAAACTCAAGGTCTTGTTGCCCGCAGTCGAATCAACAAGCTGATCAATCTTGGGGAGGGGGAAGCTGTCCTTTGGGCAGACGCAGTTGAGGTCAGTGTAGTCCACACACATTCGCCATTTCCCATTGGCTTTCGGGACCATGACCACGTTGGCGAACCACTCTGGGTACCGCGCTTCCCTGATGAATCCGATGCGGAGGAGCTTGTCCACTTCTTCTTGTACTGCCAAGTTTCTGTTTGGGTTGAAGTACCTCCTCTTCTGCTTACTGGTTTGAAGGTTGGATCCACGTTGAGTCGGTGTGTTGCGAGGTTAGGGGGGATGCCAGGCATCTCCTCATGGGACCAGCAAATACATCATTGTAATCCCTGAGCACTTTTTGCAGCATGGCCTTGTGTTCTGGAGCCAAGGTGGATCCAATCTTAACTGTTTTGGGAGGGTTTTCTTCCCTTACCACGACCTCCTCCAATTCTTCGGTCGGCCCTCCTCTTTCTTCCTCCGGCGTTTCTTTCTTGAATATATCTTCTTCAACCTCCATCTGTCCCGTCACGCTTCCTAGGGGCTCTCCTCCTATGCCGGGCAATACCGTGTTAACCATGAGGCCTGTCTGTTAGGGGACACCTTCCGCACCCGATTCTCCCTGGTCTTTATCTGTGGTGATCTGGGAGCATTGTTTGACCAGCGCCGTGGGATTGGATGACACGGCATAACATCTCCGCGCCATCTGCTGGTCCCCTTTCAGGATTCCAACTTCTTCCCCTACCGAGAACTTCAAGTCATTGTGGTAGATTGATAGGACTCCCCTAATCTTTGAGAGGAAGGGCCGTCCCAGGATCATGTTGTAGGCGCTTAGAATGTCTACTACCACAAAATCGATCATGTTGTTAACCTGTCGAGGCGCTTCTCCTATGGCTACCGGGAGTATTATGGAACCAGCTAGCATCAGAGAGTCCCCGGTGAACCCATAGAGGGGGGTGGTGCAACTATAAAAGCACGGCTGGCAGAGTTGGCAGCAGTCCAGCGTCTCCTTGAAGATGATGTCTACGCTACTCCCAATGTCAATCATGACCCGGGCTACCTGGTTGTTTGCCACCTGGACGGTGACCACCATAGGATCATCATGGGGCTGGACTGTGTTGTAGGCGTCGTCCTTAGTGAATATGATCTGTGTAGAGCTGGAGCGGGGCGATGCGTCCCTGCCAACTTTTAGCACCTGACCCCCTATATCTTGCCGAGGAATCTTCCTGGCGTGATTCTTTCTGGAGTTATTGGAGGTACCAGCGAGGGTGGGGCCTCCACTGATAGTGTTGATGATCTGGATTTGTTCCATCAGGTCCTTTCTTTGGTTCTTTTTCCGTTCTTCCGGCTCCTTCATCTCTCTTTGGACCTGTTTTCCCGTCTCAATCCCATCCCTTACTTGCTGGAGGAATTCTACCAGCAGGCCGCCCCTTACCAAGTTCTCGATTTGGTTGCGCAAGTTGAAGCACTTCGAGGTGTTGTGCCCTATGTCCCGGTGGAAGTCACAGTATTTGTATTTGTTCCTCCTATCTACTGGGAGCTTCATGGGGTCGGGCTTCCTCAGGAGCCCCTTGTCCCGAATTGCTAGGTAGATGGTTTCCCTCGGGGCATTGAGCGGGGTGTAGTTGGTGTACTCTTTTTCTTATGATTGGGCGATTCCAGCGACCTCTCTCACAAGCGATGGCGTCCTTCGAATTTTCCTAGGCGGGGAGATCCTTATGAAAGGACGCGGTCTGCTAGGAGGTAATGGTGGCAGGCGGTAGGTGGATCGGTTTGGAGGATTGTTTCTGAACTTGGGAGCCGGCTCATTCTCTTTTCGTTGGTTACTGGTGTCTCCTTTTTACCGCTTGCTGGAGCGTGACTCGTCATGCTCTATCTTGATGCGGTATTGCTCATCTAGCTGCACTTGCTCCAGAGCCTGGCTATATGCCTCTTGATAAGTTTCAGGCTTATCTTTGCTGAAGGAGCGCCATAATTTCCCCACCCAGAGATTTTTTCTGAAATTGGTGAGAGTTTCCTTCTTGGCGAACACTCCCATTTGAATGACTTATTTGTGGAAGCGCTCCACATAGGATTTGAGCTTTTCCCCACACTCCTAGACTATGTATTGTAGCAGGATGGGGTCTTTGATGGGCGGCTTGACACCCTGGAACTGAGCATAGAAGTCCCTTGAAAGTTTGGTGATCGAGCTAACACTCCCCGCGGGAAGTTTTCTGAACCATGTTTTGGCGAAATCCGTGAGAGTGTAGGGGAACATTCGGCACATGGCCTTGTGGGATGCATTATGTACCTCCATTTGCTACACGAAAGACTCCAGGTGGCTTAAGGGATCTTCCATGCCTGAATACACTTTTTCAGGCATTTTGAACTTCGGAGGGAGGGTAGCATGTCGAACTTCCCTCGACAGCAGGGCATTCATCTCCCCGAGGGGGTCCTTCTTCATTCCATTGTACTTGACCTTGTCTTTCTCCAGCTCCGCTAGGCGCTTTGGCATCTTCCTCATTTGCTCCTCCATGTGGCCCCGACCTCTTTCTCTTGATTGGGCTTCAGCCTCCTCCTCCCGGGCTGCGGTTTTGGAAGCGGCTGATGCCTCATGCCGGGCCTCCTCACCTCGCTTAGGTGGGCTTCGGCTCCTGCTACGGTTGTGGGTGCCCTCGGTCCTGCTCCCGGTGCCAGAGATCTCTTTTACTTCCATCGTGGCGGGGCGAGTTGGGCGACCTGTTGGAGGCGGCGAGGCTCGGGGAGCGCCTACTTCTGACCGGGCTCTCCGTGGCCTTGGTGGTGCTGCTGCTCTAGGTATAGCCCCGGTGGGCCTCAGTCGGTCGAAGACGGCCTTGGCAGGACCTAACCTGTCAAAAACATGAGCCCGGTTGCTAGGTCCTACCTCGCCATGGTGCGAGCCCAGTAGCTCTTGCCGCAATCCCTCTAGGAAGTTGAAGACGTGGCGGTTTAAGGGACTTTGCTGTTGTGGTCCGGGGGAAGGAAGAGCTTCGATCGCGATTGCATTAACTCGGGCCTGCCCTTCCACCCGCGGTAGCGGGCCTTGGGTTGGGGTTCCTTTGGAGGATTCTGCTCCATGGGTAGCGAGGTAGGAGCGATTCCCCGAAGGGTCGGCTTGATTCGTGGATGATCTCAACCTCATGTTAGCCAGACTGACTAGGGTGCTTTTGATGGTAAGAGAAAAACACATTACGTGTGAGCTTCCCACAGACGGCGCCAAACTGTTATCCTGAAAATCCGTCGGGGGCTTTCCCGGGATAACCTGGACCGCAACGTACGGGGTGCGCCACAGTTGGCCCCCAGACCGGGTAGGGTGAAGTCCCCTTGGTCCGGGTACCAGGGACCGATACTGCTTAGTAGGACCGATCCTACACTATGGAGCAGAGGTTGAGATGGTATACCGATGTGTGGAAGGCAGCTTATATATGTTTGAGGGGGTTGAGCGGGTGTATCTTTTATTGCTTAACCATGGGATACATTGTTCATCAATTCATGTACAACATTCGGCTATTACACAATGCTCACTAGCAGGATAAGGATGCAACATGCAAAGGTCCACGCTAGGAAAAAATAAAAAGGGGGATTCATTCAATAGGCTGTACACGGGAGTTTTGACTAGGCGGGATAGTAGCCAAGTAGAACACATATAGGAGCTTTGACTAGGTGGGGTAGTAGCCAAGTAGCACACACATAGGAGCTTTGACTTTCTAAAGGGGGCCTCCCCTTCCCTCTGTGGGACGTAGGGGTATTTATAGGGTCGCTGGTAGAGGGGTAGGTGGAGGTCATTTGTTTAGGCTGGAATCCTCGGTTAAATCTCCACCGTTCTCTCCTATCTATAATGGCGGTTTCAGGGAATCAAGGATCAGGATTGCGCCCTGCTGGCTTTGCCTTGGCGCGAGCATCAGTGTTGGTAGGTGGGGGCCCTAGTTCCTAGGGCGCAATGGGCGGGACTGATCCCAGCCACTGATTTAGGGCAGAATCGGGGTTAACACACGCCTTAGAGGGCTCCGATCGCTCCACCTAGGCCTCAAGTCCATATCGGCGCTTCTGTAGGGCTGAGGTGGTGAAAAGGTGGCGTTTCTATGAGCTTTCATTGGTCGTAAGGGGTCTTCATGGCGGTAGTTGGTCGTTATCAAAGTTCTGGCTTAGTAGGGGACAGTGTCAGCGCCTGTCCCGCTGCACCCTGTCAGGTGTTTCCTTCCACCATTTCCTTCTTCATGCTTGCTGCATTTCTGTAAATATTTTGCTGAGGAAACCAGCATCCCTTTGCATGTAAGGGACAGTTGACCTTCAATTAGGGCTGAGATGGAACGTCATCCAGCCGTTGGTATAGCGCGGCCAGTAGGCGATCTCGACCGTTGGGTGCTGTTTTTCCTCGGTCATGCTTACTGCTTCCTCATTAATGAGGCGACATTAGTGCCTTGCAGGTGTTCCCAGCACCCTTTTATCTCGTGTTGGCTGGAGGCAAGGGCTGGCGTCAACCCTTACAGAGCAGGACACGCTGGTGAGCTCTTGGGGGTTCTTCTAGAGGGGATCGCTCGCATCGTAGGAGGGCTCCATAGGGAATGAGGCAGGGATCGCTGTGGAGAGCATGGCCACCGAGGCGGGTCCGCTGCTGGAGGAAGCGGTCCTTCTTGTTAGGTGGCGGAGCGGGAGCCGGTTCTCAGATGGGTAGAGGTTCTGGAGGGAGGCTGGTCCTGGGTTGCGTCCTTTTGGTTCAGGCATCCTTTCTTCGCAAGAGTTCTCCGGGGAGGGAGGCTGGTCCTGGGTTGCGTAGCGCTCAACCCTAACGTGCCTGCGCGTAGGCGCGGTCAAAGGAGGGCCGGCCCCTTCTTCCTAATAAGCGGGCTGGGTTGATTAGGGGTGCTACCGTGATAGGCAATGTAGCAGTTTTCAAGTGGGAGAAGCTCTTCCTTGAATTAATTGCCTAAATTTCCGGTTAACACTACTAATAAGAGATATAAAACAAAGTAACAAACAAACAAACACGCTTTTTATTCGACTATATATAATTTCATCCGTACAATTTCACAATAGGTAACTATATATGCTATTTCATTAGTAGCATTAAATGTAAAATACCAAATCCTAAAAGATTAATATATTATAACAAGAGTTAGAGCATCTCCAAGAGCCTCTAATAATTAATGGAGAAGTTGTATTTTTGCAACTCCAACAAGTCCCTTAGAGCATCTCCAACCATGCTCTCTAAATTTAACTATTTTAACTAGTAGCTTTTCATAGGGTCACTCCAACCATCATCTCTATTATAACTAGTCGTTAATATTTTAATATTTTAATATTTTTTAATTTAAAATATAAATAAATTTATTTTGTTTCAAAATTGACATCATTTTTTCAATAAGAAAATTAGTTTAAAAATAATAAAATAATAGGAGAGAGAAAATAGCTGGTAAGGAATGGTTCTCTACATTTGAAGAGTGCCTTGATAGTTCTCTAAAATAGGTAGCCATTTTCTGTCTCATATCATTTTATTATTTTTAAACTAATTTTCTTATTGAAAAAATGATGTCAATTTTGAAACAAAATAAATTTATTTATATTTTAAATTCAAAAAATATTATAGCTATAATAGAGATGATGGTTGGAGTGACCCCATGAAAAGTTACTCTTTTTAGTTAAAATAGCTAAAATATAGCTAAAATTTAGAGAGCATGGTTGGAGATGCTCTAATAGGGAGTGGTTGGAGTACAAAAAACCATCCCCATTAGCTATTTTGGCAAAGGAGTGGCTTTAGGGAGCATGGTTGAAGATGCTCTTAGAGACTCCCTTAAATGTGATTCGGTGGAGTTCATTCCCTTAATTAAGAGGTGGCTTCAGCCCCCTTTAAGTGGGCTTCATATATTTAAATTTATTTTATTTTTTGAAAACCATAAATATTTAACTTTTAAATCCCAACATCATTTATTATCCATTGAGTAATTTGTTTTAATAATAATAATAATTACAAAGTAAAAAATCAAAATAATAATAATAAATTATTAAGGGAGCTAATTAAGGGAGTATTGTTGGAACACATACTGCCTTAATGGCCCCTAAGACCATCTCCAATAGTCTCCCTTGGAGATCCCCTTTAGCTAATTAAGGGAGGAGCTACTTTTTTGTATCTCCAACAGGTCCCTTATAAGCCCCCTTAAATGTGTTTTGGTAGAGCTCACTCTCTTAATTAAGGAGTGGCTTCAGCCCCTTTTAAGTGGTCTACACATATTTAAATTTATTTTATTTATTAAAAGCACCATATATTTAATTTTTAAATCACAACAACTCTTTTATTATCCAATGAGTAATTTTTTTTTTTTTTTTAATTACCAACAACTCTTTTTTTCACTATAAATTGATTATTCATCATTGTAAAATTTCACACTTCATCTGAGGTTTTACATTTAGTGTAGATGGAACATAATGGTGATACATATTGTTAGGTTGATAATTAGTGTTGGCATTAATTCCATATCAAAACGTGTTTAACTTGTAATATTTAGTGGTTAGTAATTGAAGAATTTCGAAGACGAAGGACGTCTCAACCACAATTCGTTCAAGTTGCCGGCTTTTAAGAGATTCGGGCATTATCGGTCTACAAAGGTATTCAAAGACCTCTTATCTCTTACAAGGCTAGGCACACACTCACAAATATCATTCTTGTGTGTCCCTTCATGATTTAATTTCATTTACATTTCACTTTCACACACTTGGCAAAATATGCTCATGCATTCACATTTAGTTAATAAACTTTGTGTTTTGCATTTTCTAGGACTATGTCCGGAAACTAGCATATGTGTGTGTATTTGTGTTTGTATGTTTCCGTATTTTGTGTTTGTATGTTTCCGTATTTTGTGTTTAGGACTTGAACATGTTCTTATTCAATGCCTTATTGAGTTCCAGTCGTTTCGGTTACTCATTCATAAGGTTTCGAGTCCAAACAAGTTGATTATGCCACTTTACGTTCTCTTTCGTTAAGTTGACTTCATCGATGATTTCCGAGATGATTTCTCAACCGTTTTTCAAAGTTGTATAGTCGTCATCATGCGTGATAGAGTCACAGTTTGTAATCCAAAAACAGATTCGAATTCGGAGTTCGGACGCCCGAGATACGGGCCGACGAACCGAGGGAGCGCGCGAGAGGACAGCCCAGGCCGTGGTTGAGGCCGTGGGCCCCACGGCCTAGAGCAGCCTCTGCTCCCGTGTGGGCCACGCGCCCCCCACGGCCAGGGGGTGACGTGGCACCACCTGGTTGGCTGGGATCTTCCTTCTCTCTCCTCCTATTTCTTCCCTCTCTCTCTCCATTTTGAAAATCTAAGAAGAAAAATTCTGATTTCCCGCAATACATTCTCTCCAATTTTTCCAAACTTCAAAACACCATATCTTCCTCATCCGGAGTCGGATTTGAGTGATTCAAGTTGGAGAGTGTTCGTATTTGAGTCCTCTAACATCTCCAAGTGGTTTGGTAGCTGTTTGATCATGATTTCAAGTGGTTGAACACTGATTTCCGAACCAGCTGTAGAATCCGAGGTATGAGTCTCAACTTTGAGATTTCTTGTTATTTGACCTTCCATTTGCTTGGGGTTTCTTCTTCTATATCTATGTTATTGTTTGGTAAAAGCTATTTGGAAAGATAGCTTGATTATCATTCTAATTGAAACTCAATTTGTGGACTAATGTTGACTAGATTCTATGATTCTAGGTTTTACATATGTTTGTGAGTTGTATTGTGATTAGAATGGCATCTTAGGTTGTTTGATACTTAATTGAATTAATTTTGTGTTAAAATGACTTTGAGATTTGATTTGATCCTTTGATTATTAAAATCTAGGATTTGTGTATTTGTTTGTGATTTAGAGAATATAGGTTTTGATTGATGTAAATCTCAAAACCTTGCTTTATATTTTTGTCTAGTATATTGATTGATTTTAATCTCATATATCTAGCTTTTAATTGTATATTGATAGCATCTTGAATTTGTATTTCATGAACATTTTGTGATTCAAGTGTTATGTGTGTGAATGAGACTTTGAGTGTATGTGTTAGGTGTTTCACATGCTTAGGTTTCTATTCATGTATTTTTGTATCTAGACTTGATTATTTGTGATTTCACTTGTTTAGGTCTATTTGTGCCATAGAATGTATTGATCACATGTTCTATGTTGTATTGATTGTTTGCATCATTTGCATTCACATGATCACACTAGGAAGTCCTTGTAAAAGGCATAAAGTCTTGGTTAGAGTCGGGGTGACTCGAATAGCCAAGCAAGAAGTCTTGCCTAGAGTCGGGATGACTCGGATAGGTAAGCAAGGAGTCATGGCTAGAGTCGGGAGGACTCGGATAGTCATGCATGGGAGGCTCCCTAGAGGCAAGAGTGCCTTGGATAGGGAGTTGGCTATTGTATTGGTAGGCCAAGGCGTATGGTTAGACATAGAGTCCGATAGAGCGGGGTACACGGGAGGTGTATGCACTCTTGAGGAATTTCTAATCTACCATCGATGTTGGTTGTGTGTGTTGTCCAATATATGGTGGTTCCGCATCATTGAGGGATTTCATACTTTCCAATAGGGTTGGGTAGGCTTAGACTTCACTAGGTTGGGTGAGCTAAAGATTGGTCACTTTGTGAATGTTCTATGTTTACTTTCCAATATTATAGTACCCAATGGTTGTAGTTCAACCCGTGGATGTTTCCTCCTTAGAGGTTTTACCACGTTAAAAAATCCCTTGTGTTAATTCTTCCTATCTCTTTCTCTTATATTTTAATTGTATATTTTATTGTCTTGATTCATAATATTCACATGTGATATATTGTGAAGCAAGTCTTTGTATAGTGTGATTAGTATATTCATTCTATAGATCAATTTGTATCTTTGATTCTTTTATATATTGTAATTTTTGTATAGTGACATTTTGATCACTCTTGTAACACATTGAACATCTTATGAAATACAAGCTTATTTTGTTGTGTTGTTTATTTGCTATTTTACCTCACATAACTTGTTGATATACTTAGACGTTGCTCTTATGATTGTATTATCGTATTGTCTATGTATGTCTTCCTTGGCTTATTGTGTTGTGTGTAAGGCTACCTTGAGGGACAAACGAACGTTTGTTCAAGGGTTTGAAAAAGGTGTAAAAACCTATTCACCTCCCCCCCCCCCTCTAGGTATGCTTTAAGCAATTTAACTTCGTTTGTGTACATTCACATGTACCAATTTACTCAACAGTCAATATTCAATTATTGATCAAAATGGTGAGTATTCGCCTCAATCCACCATACCTGCAGAAGACAATCTCATTCAAAATATACCAACAAAAAAAAAGTAAAGCGACAAGGAAAATACAAGATGGAAGAAGACCTATTACTTGTATCTGCTTGGCTCAACACTAGCATGGATCCGGTGCAAGGCACTTCGCAAAAAAATACATCGTTTTGGAGTAGAATAAAGGCTTACTATCACAAGAATAAGGGGATGATCATTTTTTTATCATGACCAAAATGGGCTAGAGCATCGTTGGTCGGCTATTCAAATTGTTGTCATTAAATTTTGCGGGTCTTGCAAGCAGATTGAAGGAAGACGACAAAGTGGTCTCACACAAAATGACAAGGTACTGACTTAATAAAAATTTGAAAAAAAAAAAAAAAAAAAAACAATATTGTCTTAATTTTTCATATTTTAATTAGATAAGTTTACATAAATTTTTTACTCAAGTTTTGCAAGCGTTGAAAATGTTCCATGATATCTAGGGAACTAGTTTTCAATTTTTACATTGTTGGAATGAGTTAAGACACGCACCAAAATGGATCACTGAATCTTCTATGAAAAAAATTCAAGAATTCAAACACTGTAAGCTCTGTAACTTCTTCCCCTACAACTCCAAATATAACAAATTTAGGTGAAGACGAAGTAGATAATGTTGAAGTGATGGAAAGATCTATAGGTAGAAAGGCTGCAAAAGAAAAGGTTGAAAAAAGATAAAGGCAAGCAGATTGTTCCTAACATTACATTTGTGACATTATTCATTGAAGAAATGAATGAAGAGCAGAAAGAAAAAGCATAAAATAGAGCATAATTCTATAGTCAAATATATATTCAAGAGCAAGAGCTACTACATGTAGATCAAGAAAATCAAGCTCTTAAAAAGGAAAAGATGCGTCTAAAAACTATAAAAAAAAAATGATGAGAGGATTATGGCAATTGATACTCGCAACATGCCTTCAATGCAAGCTGAGTATTACAAGAAGCTCCAAATGGAAATCATTGTAAGAGAATTTGGGGGTGGTAGTTCTAATTAGACTTTATTTAATGTGTGTGAAAAATGGAAAAATCTTATTGTATTTGGAAAAATTTTATTGATCTTATCTTATTGATACAAGTAGTTGGTTTTGTTGTTTTGTTTTCAGTTTCATTATAAAAAATAAAAATAAATAAATAAATAGACATAGAAACGAAGTAGACTAGAACATAACTTTCAAACCAAATCATAAGATTACATCGAAATTTCAAGATATGATTACTAAATACACTAGTACATTAAATACCACCATGTTGTTGCCATAAGTACTCGACAAGATCCAATTGTAGTTTAGAATGAGTTTGTCTATCTCTAATGCGGTGGTGATTTTGAATAAATTCATGTAGTTCTGGGGTATGCTCATGGGACATTGATATAGTTAGAGTATCATCAGCTACATCGTAGTTTAAGTGAATATGGTCATCATCTCACTCATTCTCAATGATTATGTTATGCATTATTATACACACTTGCATAATATTTTTTAATGTTGTTTCATCCCAAGAGCATGCTGGTCCACGCAAAATTGCATAGCGTGCTTGAAGTACCCCAAATGCTTGCTCTACATCCTTAATTGCTGACTCTTAAGCTGTAGCAAAATATTTTCTCTTATTTCCTTGTGGTAAGTGAATTGTTTTAGCAAATGTTGACCGTGATGGATATGTTCCATCAGCAAAGTAATATCCCATTGTGTATTTGTGGCCATTGATTGAATAATTGATAGTAGGAGCATGTCCTTTAGCAAGTTGAGCAAAGATGGAAGACTGTTCTAACACATTTATATCATTAAGAGCCCTTAGTAACCCAAAAAAAAAAACATGCCAAATCCAAAGATCATATGAAGTGATTGCTTCTAGAATTATTGTTGGTTTATGGATGTGACTAGTATATATACCATGCCACGTAGTCGAACAATTCTTCCATTTCCAATGCATACAATCAATGCTTCCTAACATTCCGGGAAATCCACGTTGATTACCAATTGCAAGCAATCTTGTAGTGTCCTCATTGTTTGGTGACCAATGTTCTAGTAAGTGCTAGGCGCTAGTCGGGCGGAGACCCAGCGCCTAGCGCCTAGGCCGATTAGTCGGTGATTAATCGGGGATTAATCGGAAAACACAATTACAAACAAATTCAACATTGAAGACACAATCCACAAATATCACATCCACATATATTAAATTCAAAGAAAATTCAAATCCAAATACACAATCCAAAGACACAATTGGCCCAATTTAATAGTGGAAAACTAATTGTAATAGTGGCCCAATTGGCCCAAAGCTGATGCTAACCCAAATTGCTAAGGAGCCCAACAGATAGCTCAAAGTTAATCTTGAAAACTCTTCTTTCTCATTTGTCTGCAAGTTTGCAATTGCCCAAAAATCCCCAAAATCCTCTCCAAATTCCCTATCTTCTTCTTCTTCTTCTTCTTCTTCTTCTTCTTCGACCCTATCTTCTTCTTTTTCGACAAAACCTTAAATCCCTAAAATTAATCCCCAAATTTCATCAACCATCTTCTTTGAGACATGAAAGCGAAAGAGATGAGAACTGACCTGTGATTCTACGAACTAGAGACGGCTACGAACTGGTGACGGCAGCGACGGAAGACAGAAGATTTTGGTGATCTCGGCGACGGAATGGTGGTAGGTGGCAAGTAGCTTCTTTGGTCGAAGATGGTTTAGGTTTGCATGCGATCTGTTTGGTCACAGATGATTGATGAAATTTGTGTGAACTGAGATGAATTTCATCAATCATCTGTGCGATTTGAGCTGAATCGATGAAGATTGAAGGGAAAAACTGATGAAAAGTGAAAATGATGTGGTTTTTTTTTTTTTTTTTTTTTTAAATAGGCTGGGCGTGGTCAAAGCCGTTGACCGCCGTACAGCCGACTTGCCGATTAGTCGCCGCCTTGCCCGATTAGTCGGAGAGCGTGGAATGCAGCCGACTCAGCCTTTTCGCCACGGCAACCCACCGCCTAATTGTATTACGCCGATTAATCGGCCTAGTCGGCCGAATACTAGGAGCATGTCCTTTAGCAAGTTGAGCAAAGACGAAAGACCGTTCTAACACATTTATATCATTAAAAGCCCTTAGTAACCCCAAAAAAAAACATGCCAAATCCAAAGATCATATGAAGCGATTGCTTCTAGAATTATTGTTGGTTTATGGATGTGACTAGTATATATACCATGCCACGTAGTCGAACAATTCTTCCATTTCTAGTGCATACAATCAATGCTTCCTAACATTCCGGGAAATCCACGATGATTACCAATTGCAAGCAATCTTGTAGTGTCCTCATTGTTTGGTGACCTTAAATACTCATCACCGAAAATTGCAACAACAACCTTAGTAAACATTTTGAGACTCTCTATAGCAGTGCTTTCTTTAATCCGCACGTAATCATCCACGAAATTTACGGATACTCCTGACACGCCCAAACCGGTTCTAATTAATTACACTAAATGAGGCTAACTAAAACTAATTGGATCCTAGGTCAAGGATTCTAGCTACTTAACTACAACGGCAATTAAAGGGGCGCAAGGTAGATTTACCCTTCGCAAGTGCACGAGTCGTACGAGCAGTAAAGTGTACACGAGTAAGGGTGATCGTTCCCACGAGGAAGGTGTTTAGCTAACAAGTAAGTTCTAGGTGATCATTACTTATTGAATGTCTAATTGCCAACAAGTTCACTAATTAATGCTATCAAGATCAATTATACTAAGATTGCAATTAACTAAGATTAAAGCTTGATTAAAAGATGATTAAGCTAGACTAAGAGATGTTAGGGGATTGATTCATTCAAGTAACTACCAATTCATTAATCAATCATTAATTAAGCACATTCACAACTTTCTAAGGCATGTAATTCATTATCAATAATGTTAAGCACAAAATCCATCATCTAACACATAATCTAATATCATAGATAAGTGATTAAGAGAGGATTTGGGAATAGTAATGTAGAGATTCTCTAATTAACCCAAGACATGGATTACTTAGTGAAATCTCTATGAAATGGCTAGTGAAACCTTCATACACAAAGTGTGACACATTTCTGTATGAAATCAACTACCAAGTGTGTACAATTATATGTTTATGCAAGACATATCATCAACATATCATTAGAGTTCATAATACACACATACATAGCCTTAGAGAGTGAATAACAAATGGATTGATTAAATCATTGGTTTAATTACAAGAGTTACATCAATCCCTTAACAAAAGGAGTTAGTTACACATAGAAGTACATGAACTAGAGAAGACAAAAGAAGAGTAAAATGAACCCATTTGGATTGGTTTCTTGGCCAAGAAGACTCCTCTTTGCAATCCAAGAACAATTTCCTTCTAGAGCAACTTGAAAAGATCAAGTCTAAGTAGCTCAAATTGGTGTTTGGCTACCTAGAAAAATGATGGGAAAATGATGAAGAACACTAACTAAAGTTGAGAGAGTTATTCTCTCTCTTAATTCTACAACTAAAGTCTAACTAAAACTAAAGTATTCTATTCTAATTAAGTGTGTAGTGTAGTATATGGTGTATATTACTTATTAACTAAGATAGATAGGATAGATATTTTATCTAAGATAATTGGATGGAAAAATATCTCAAAATATCTAAGTGGGAAGAGTTTTTGGGCAAGCTCATGTGATTGGAGAGCAAGTGGGACGAGTTGCATTTCTTCCAGGTGTTCCGGCGAGTTCATGCCTTCTGGAAGGCGAGCTTGTTCCCGCCGTCGTGAAGTCACTGCGAAAACGGAAGGTTTTCGATGACTTCTAACCTTCGGGACTGCGGGCTTGTTCCCGCCACATGAAACCGCCGACTTTCCGCGGGTTTGGACGTGTTTGGGGCGAGAAAGAAGTCGCTGAAAGGAAGCTTCCAAGCTTGGTTGGCCATGGTGGTTTTCAAGACTTGGAGGAGTTGGTGGAGACGAAAAACACATGCATGGGAGGTTGGAATGGGTGGCAAACGGACCGGAGGAGCTCCGGTAACAATTCTGGGCGGACGGACGCTGGAAACCGCGTCGAAAACGGTCGAAAAACGTCCGGGTTGCAACCGGGTCGATGGGCAAACGGGTCGGGTTCACGGGTCTGTGCTTACCCGTCTAGCTGAGGAAGACGCATGACATCATGCTGACGTCACGCTGACGCGTGCAGAGAGAGCTCAAAACGGCGTCGTTTGGATGCTGAAAGTGATGACGTCATGCTGACGTGCAAGAGGGCCAAAACGACGTCGTCCAGGGGCTGACGTGGCGCTGACTGCTGTGCTTTGACTGGCAAATATCACAATGTACCCCTGAATTCTTCCTTAATCACCAAATATGCAATAATTCCTCCAGAATTACACTTTGACCCATGATTCTCCATAACTACATATTTGCCCTCTTTTGCCCCGATTTCACTACTTTTCTCCAGTTTGGTCCAAAATACCCCTAATGAGCTGAAATATCTGAAAAACACTTATTTACAATATTAAATACCTAAAAGGCTTGGAAAACGGTTACAAAAGCTAAGTTAGGGAGCGCTAAATGTAAACATTTGAAGCGCGATCAGACCCCCAAACCTGACTTTTGCTCGTCCTCGAGCAAACTACAAATAATATAAAAACAAAAACTATACAGTCCTAAAATAAAACAAAATAAAATACAACGCACACAAAAATATTTTGCGAGAGCCAAACATTAAGGTGATGCAAAAAGAGATGTGCAATATAGGAATGACACATGTGAAAACAGCTAATTAAAGGCTAACATGATTACTTCCTTAAAAGCACACAACACCGCGAATCCCACACTCTAAATACCAAGTTTCAAAAACGAAGCACTCGAATGCAAGAACACAATTCGCCTTGACTCTATTCCTTACCGGATTTCAGTCGAATTTTCTCTCGGAATCCTAAGTTCACTCTTAATCAAGCATATGCGAGTTGGAAGTTATGTAAAGACGACAATTATAACGCATGTGAATACTATCAAATAAAGCACAGTTTATGGAATTAATCTCATGGAAGAATTGATGTGCCACGAACGTGGAAAGAACATGCAAAAACCGTATTCCCAAGTTAGACTTTCTAAAAGATCAACTAGGGCTTTCCTTATAGGTTGTAATGGGGCCATGGGTAGAATTGTGGTGAATGAAAGAAATGGAATGAATTCTAGAGTTATTGATCATACTCAACAATTTGACTTTAAGCTCATTCTACAATTTGATTTTAAAAGCGTCTAGGCTAAGACTTTGAATTCCAACAATGCAAATTTTTGAACTCTTATTTTTGAGTAGCTTTTCAATTTGATAACATCAAAGGTTTCAAGTGTTGAATTTCCACACTTGTACAATTTTTGCCTCTATAACTTGCATCGTTTTTCATAAACGCCTAAGTACACGCTATTTTCAATTTGAGCTAAACATTTGCATTTATAATTTATGCACTAATTATATGATCAACAACTATGGTATGGCTTGTGTTTGGTGTATATGGTTGTTTATGGAGATGTGAGTGATGAAATGAATGGTTTGTGTTTGGCCTCAAAGTTTGCAATAGGAGCACACATAAGGGACATGGAATGTGTTTGGGCAATAAGTAGTAGTTAAGCACACACATTGCCTAGAATCATATCAAAAAGTCTATCTAACAAGGGAATACAATTCACACAAGCAGTCCACATCATTTTCATGTTCTATGGTAATCAATGAGCATTATGCAAAATGAGATCATACTTGAAAAACTGTTTCGAAGAGTGTGTATACGAGTAGAAACAAAAACCCTCAAAATAAGAACGCTAAAGCTCTAAATTCTACATGGGTAGTCTCCACTATTGGTTCAAGCAATCTTGCGATAAGTCCTATTCACTAAGCAAAAGAGAAAGGAACTAATACACAATGCTTACATGCAATCTCGGAAAGACATCCGTTAGCTAAAACTTAGCAATTAACACATGTAACACATTCATTTACATCACATACACTCTAGCATCAAAATAGACAATTTGTCAAGTTTTGCTCAATTGCAATAAAAAGGAAAATTTTTACACAAAAATTTTTACACAATTTTCAACACAAATATATACAACAAAATGTGACAAAGTGCTAACGTGTCCACACCCCCAAACCTAAACTCAACATTGTCCTCAATGTTTGAACATTTACGAACAAGAATGCGAGTTCCATGGATTGGTTGCTTAGGCACCAAGCAACTTTGCAAACAAGCACAAAAATAACCTAAAACAACTATACATGGTATTTCAATTCATCCAAAATTCCTATCCACTCAAAAATGGCCTAATCCACTAACATACAAGTTTTCCTCCAATGAGGAACATGGCAATTCCATTATGTAAATAACTTAATACTCGAGGCGTGTTATCAATATATTAATCTAGAGGGGGGGTGAATAGATTTTAGCTATTATTACCCAATTTTCGCATACAAGTCAATATTACGAAAATGACCCTACTAGTCAAAAATACAAGCAAGTGTAATATAGTGCAGAATTAAAAATGACACTTTATGTATACGTGGAAACCCAAACACTGGGAAAAAACCACGGGCTGTATAGTGCGCCACACTCGGAACTCGAAATCACTAATTGAAATGAAGTTTACAACCTATGTAGACCTCGTCTAACAATCCGGTCTGTAACCCCTCACTTCTACCCTACGGGCCTTTATTAGCAACCCTATTCCAATTTGCTTGAGGCCTAAGCACTCTTAGCCTCAAGTCTTAATTCTCTAAGAAGAGATTATGCAACCTATGTGAATATGTATGAATATTCAAATAACAAACAAGGCTAGGAAACCTTAGATGCTTATCTAGGATGATGAGATAATCAATTAAAATCAATCCTAGATATCAAGTGCTAAATGACATGTCATAATAGCTTAGATAAACATAGATTATAAAAACCTAGATATCTATCACAATACAACACTCAATCAATTCATCACAATTAATTCTCTAATCTTGTATTTATCATATGATCAAAACATACGAGTAAAATAAAGAGAATAGCTTGATAATAAAAATAATCAAATAAGATGAACTTAATCAAAATCTTACCAAGCAAGTTGTGATGATGCAAATCCAATCATGGATGCATTCTATATAGTAATAGAAGATGTAATATGAAATATGATGCAAAAGGGATTTGATTTGAGTGGTTAAAGGAGAGTTATTTGATGATTTTTCACTTGAAAAAATGTTCTAAGGAAAATATATGATATTTTGACTCTCTTGGACGACCTAAAATTATAGAAGACTATATATAGGCAACTTTAGTAGAGTGAGGTCGTTTTGAAAAATCGCACCTGATTGTGCGTTGTGCGCTGGTCAGCTTGTGCTGGACGTCCAGCGCACCACCAGCTCATAGACCAATTTCATGGTGCGCTGGTGGACCAGCGCACGACCAGCGGCAGACCACTGGGCGATCTGCGCTGGTGGGCTGCGCTGGTCCGGCGCATGACGACCAGCGCACAGCAGAGCCCACTCCTTTGAACCCAAAAACACATGCAAGGGTAAAAAGGTAAAACAAGATGCATCCTAAAAGCCTATCATGGTATGACATTAAAGACATAATATGCAATCAATACTTATGCAAGAAGAGATGATATATGATCATGAATGCACATAATAACAACACATACACAACATACAAGAAAATGAATTAAGCATGAGATGTGAGTGTGTGTGTGCAACTAATCTCTTTAAAGCAAATTAAGCACATAGAAATTTACCTTTGGTGCTTATCAACCTTGAGGACATTGATGCAGTAAAATCTGTATTCAATTTACTAAGAAAGTTCGTTCACTGGGATCGGCGATTCTATCGGTCAAAGCCAATTAATCCAGCAAGGATTACTCTAAGTGCGAAAAATTAAATTGCATAATGCTTTTCTTTGGAAAAATTGTTTAACTCTAGAATTAACCTAAATTATGATTACTTGAACTAAAAATCAAATCAACGAATAAACAAATCAAAGAATGAATATATGGGGAGATACTAGGGAATCGATGCACCTCTCTTAGACACTCAATGCTCTCAATTAGTCTCAATAAACACTTCAATAAAGTTTAGGGCTTGTTTTGATAAACAATTAAGAACGAATCTCCTTCCCACCACTCGCACAAAGGCCATGTGTCGAGTGATGGTAATGAAATCCCTATGAACAAAACTCTAAGCCAAATCAATGCAACAAGGCCATGCAAACATTAACTTTCAAGTCTATTAAGCTTATGATTGTGATTTAAATGGAAAGGCCATTCACATCCAAACCCTAATCTCATGGATAAACTAAATCACAAACTCATATCAATTGAGGCCACAAAATAATATGAATCAATAATATAGAGCAATTAATTCAATAGACAAGACTAAAACCCAATTGATTAACAAAAAGATAGACTAATTGATTACATAGAGTTGTCCAAAATTGGTTACATCAATCCCCTAATAAAGGTTTAGTTACACATCAATGGAGAGAACAAAAACATAGAAGAGATGAAGATAGAACCCATTATGGTGTGATGCTTCTGACTTGATATCTCCGTCGTCTTCCTGCTCCAAGTAATCTCCTCTGATGGAATGAATGAAAGAATGAATGAATGGTGTCTTTAAAACTCTCTCTGGTTGTGTCTATATGTCGACTCCCTTTATTTTCTCTTTTTCCTTCTTTTTATAGGTCTTCTGCAGTAACGAGAGGATGAGGAGGCGGTCCACCGCTCAACGTGCCGCTGGGCAGGCACTTGCATGGGCAGCGGAAAAGCTAAGCAAAACAAACTGGAATGGCTCGCTTGAGGGGCCGCTTGGGAGGCACTTGCCTCTTGAGCGGCATGGGCCGCGGAAAAGGAAGACTTCACGGGCGCCTGGTGCACCGCCGACGGTGCACCTGCATGATGGGCGGCATGGGCCACGGAAAATGGGAATAAATGCCTTTTCTGCATCTTTTGACTCCATCATCTCTGGTATACGATCCGATCAACATTTCTATGGAAAGAGACCTACAAAGACTTAACAAACATATCAACCCACCAAAAGGACCCAAGAAACAACATAAACATAAGCAAAAAGGGCAAAATATAAGCATAGAAATAGACTGATCAGACATGAGAGGGTCTTGAGCTTGAATATCAATCACTTAATCTACCCTTACATATAATCCCCAACACGTGGTTTGTCCACGAAATAAGCCAATTAAAATATGGGAATCCTTACAATCTCCCCCTTTGGCTATTTCGTGACAAAACCACCACTCACATTGATTCCTCACAAAAATAAACCTATGGGTCAATGAAGATTTTCTACAATACAACGAGATATAAAAAAAAATAAATCTTGAAGTCTTCAATCTCTTGTAGAACAACCATTCCCTGAAATAAGGTTTCTAAACTTTCCAAAACAAGAAAAGGTGAGATGAATCAAGTGAGATTAAAAACAAGCATTTGCATTCTAAGAAATTTAAGTACAACAAACAACATCATGCAATGTTTGATGAATGCAATGCTCCCCCTCAATGGGTTACTCCCCCTCAATGTGTTGTCTCCCCAACATGCACAATTGCCACCACAATTTGCAACTCCCCTTACCACCAATCTACTCCCCCTTTTTGTCATGATATAGGCAAAGGAGTAGTCCCCAACCGGGTCACTTAGCAAAGAGAGATGATAGCATTCAAGTCATTTGCATAATCATTAAATGCACTTTATGCAACTCTATCAAATGGAGAGAAACAAGGAGATTTATTTTGATAAAATGTGTGAATCAAAAATGCTTTGCATACAAGACATGTAGCATTCAAGTCCAAAATACAATGGTATTTGGCAAAGCAAATGACAAAGGTTTCTAATAGGAATTCAAACCAATTTCACCAATGTCATAAGAGAAGCAAGGATATAGAGTTTTCATTGATTTTAATTTATGAGCAACTATATCCATCTTTATAAGTCAAACATGTCATGAGCAACTTTGTACCCTATTTGATTTTTCCGGGAATGAAACCCGTATTATAGTAGACATGTTCAACAAATAAAGAAAGAGAGACATTTGGATTCTATAATCCTTTGAACGGATACAAGATCTTTTATTCATTTTGAGTCTCATAAGCTTTTTCACACAAGTTTTGCATTTAAAAATTGCAATCATCAATTCATGCTTTTTCATTTGAGCATGTCATATGAATTTCATGCTTTTCAATATTCATTAGCATGTTATTAAGAATCATCATGTCATGGAGGTAACTATAGGTCATTCAAATCATACTTCCTATGTTAATCTCCTAGTCCAAAAATGCATGTTTGAACATAAATATGACATGGATTGTAGATAAGCAAGGTTCACACTTATTGAATTTAAAACATATATACATATGTGCAACCAAGCTTACTCAAGCAATCAACAAAAAAGCATAAGATTTTTCAAATGTTTGCATGCAACAAGTATGCAATTAGCTCTCTTTGCTTGAGTTCCCCATATGGGGTCATCATCATCCTTCATCAATGAAGGTCATGAGGTCCTATGGACCTCCCAAGTCCATTTGACTTGGATGAACCTATTTGAGACTTGTTAGTCTCGTAGCAAGCGGGTTCATTTTTCCTTATCCACATAGATATGACTTTTTTCTTCTTAGTGGACAATGGTTCAAGAGTTCTAGAAATAATAGGATCATGAATATGAATGTTATCCTTCCTATTAGCATGCATTCTAGCTCTTGTCATTCTCTTTTCAATCATGCTTTTGATTCTACATAATTTAATGAAATGAAAGCAATTTGGTCTTATGTGACCATTAATACCACAAAAGTGACATGTATGGATAAATTTAGAATTCATACCATGTCCTTGTGCATGCATAGGAGCCTTCCCATGACTTTGTGGTTGAGCGGTTCTTGCTTGCTTCCTTGATCCATTTTGCATGATTGACCTCTTCCCTTGATGAATATGAGCTTGAGGGAAGTTTGGTTGAGGAATTTTTTGAGCTTAAGGTTGTCTCCTTGGAGCTTCCTTCACTTGTGCACTTTTTGAACATTGTCCTAGATCAATTTTCTTCCTAGGAGTGTGCACCGGCGAGGCTTCTATTTTGCCCAAACTCTTGACAAAGACGGTCTTGGTTGGAGTAGTGATCTCCTTGCTTTCTTCATACCCAATACCTCTTTTGTCACAAGGGTTCTTTCCACCACCAAGAATGTGGTCAAGTTTCTTGGTGCTTGTAGTCATCCTAGTCAATGACTTTATAGCTTCATCAAGCTCTCTTTTCAACCCTTCTTCATTCCTCTTAGACATAGCTAGCTCATCCCTTAGTTTGTCTTCAATCTTCTTGGATGCTTCCACTTGATTACTTAAGTGGTCATTGTGTGTTGAAAGTTCAAGATTTTCATCTTCTAAAATCTTCAATTTTCTAGTGTTCTTCTTCAATGAACTTTCACACTTGACTATGAAGTCATTTACATCCATTTTCTCTACACTTCCATTTGTAGAGTTAGATGAGGAGTCATCTTCACTTGAGTTATCTCCTCCACTCTCTTTCTCACTAATGGAGTCATTTCCCCCATTAAGACCTTCACCATGGTCTCTTGAGTCAATGAGAGCCATATCCCAATGAGTAGCTACATTTATCTTCTCTAGAGCTACTTCTTCAATTTTTTCTTCTATGGGATCACTAGTCAAGTCATTCTTACCAACAACCTTGTCATCTACACAAGTGGCCCCAAAAGCCGTGTAGTTGATGGTAAGCTCATCATCACTTGATGACTTGTCTCCATTTTTGGAGTCATCACTTTCACTCCAAGTGGTGGCCATCACTTTTGCCATCTTGTTCTTCAAGTTCCCACAATCCGGTGAGATGTGACCTATACCACCACACTCATAGCATTGGACCCCTTTCTTCTCACTATGCTCTTTCCTAGGCTCAAAATTCTTGAAGGGAGCTTTTTTCTTCAAGTCTTGGCCCTTGGATCCAACGCCCTTATTCTCGAACTTGACAAACTTCTTGAATCTTCTAAGTAGCAAAGCCATGTCTTGGTCCGAGTCACCTTTTTCCTCCTTCACAACCTTGGAAGCATTCAAAGCAATTCCTTTTTGCTTTTTAGGAGGTGAAATACTAGGAGCCTTCCTAGATTCATAGGAGAGGAGTCTTCCAATTACCTTGCTCGGCTTCATATCCTTGTAAGTGCTATTCTCCTCTAAAGCCGTCACTTTTGATTCGAACCTAGCGGGGAGAGACCTCATAATTTTCTGCTTAACTCTCCTATCCGAATAAGGATCACCAAGTTGATGGCTTTGATTCACAATATCCATCAACTTGACTTCAAAGTCATTGAAGCACTCGTCCTCCTCCATTTTAAGCAACTCAAATTGCGTTTGAAGGACTTGTAGCTTGGAATCCTTAACCACATCGGTTCCCTCATGTGCAACCTCTAGGATATCCCATGCCTCCTTGGCTATCCTAGTGTTCTGAATCAGTTTGTACTGATTCTCATCCACTACACATAGAAGAGCATGCCATGCCTTCCTATTCCATTTTGAAGTCTCAAACTCTTCAGGTGACCACTGGGCCTTTGGCTTGAGTACTTGTTCTCCACCACTCGTGGGAGTCATCATAGGAGGTGCATACCCATCTTCAATCGCCATCCATGCCCTATCATGGATTTGGCACACATATGCCTCCATCTTGCCTTTCCATGAGGCATAATTCACACCGGTGATGAAAGGAGGCCGTGTGCTTGAAGCACCCTCATGGTTGCCACCGAATCCACTCATAGTGTATAATGAATGAATTCAAATGAATGCAAAATGTATGAATGAGCACAAATCACACAAATGCAAAACACACCAAAAAATAAGCAAAGGATCACCTAAGTATATCTAGGAACCCGCTCTGATACCAATTGTAAATAACTTAATACTCGAGGCGTGTTATCAATATATTAATCTAGAGGGGGGGTGAATAGATTTTAGCTATTATTACCCAATTTTCGCATACAAGTCAATATTACGAAAATGACCCTACTAGTCAAAAATACAAGCAAGTGTAATATAGTGCGGAATTAAAAATGACACTTTATGTATACGTGGAAACCCAAACACTGGGAAAAAACCACGGGCTGTATAGTGCGCCACACTCGAAACTCGAAATCACTAATTGAAATGAAGTTTACAACCTATGTAGACCTCGTCTAACAATCCGGTCTGTAACCTCTCACTTCTACCCTGCGGGCCTTTATTAGCAACCCTATTCCAATTTGCTTGAGGCCTAAGCACTCTTAGCCTCAAGTCTTAATTCTCTAAGAAGAGATTATGCAACCTATGTGAATATGTATGAATATTCAAATAACAAACAAGGCTAGGGAACCTTAGATGCTTATCTAGGATGATGAGATAATCAATTAAAATCAATCCTAGATATCAAGTGCTAAATGACATGTCATAATAGCTTAGATAAACATAGATTATAAAAACCTAGATATCTATCACAATACAACACTCAATCAATTCATCACAATTAATTCTCTAATCTTGTATTTATCATATGATCAAAACATACGAGTAAAATAAAGAGAATAGCTTGATAATAAAAATAATCAAATAAGATGAACTTAATCAAAATCTTACCAAGCAAGTTGTGATGATGCAAATCCAATCATGGATGCATTCTATATAGTAATAGAAGATGCAATATGAAATATGATGCAAAAAGGATTTGATTTGAGTGGTTAAAGGAGAGTTCTTTGATGATTTTTCACTTGAAAAAATGTTCTAAGGAAAATATATGATATTTTGACTCTCTTGGACGACCTAAAATTATAGAAGACTATATATAGGCAACTCTAGTAGAGTGAGGTCATTTTGAAAAATCGCACCTGATTGTGCGTTGTGCATTGGTCAGCTTGCGTTGGACGTCCAGCGCTGGACGTCCAGCGCACCACCAGTGCATAGACCAATTTCATGGTGCGCTGGTGGACCAGCGCATGACCAGCGACAGACCACTGGGCGATCTGCGCTGGTCCGGCGCATGACGACCAGCGCACAGCAGAGCCCACTCCTTTGAACCCAAAAACACATGCAAGGGTAAAAAGGTAAAACAAGATGCATCCTAAAAGCCTATCATGGTATGACATTAAAGACACAAGATGCAATCAATACTTATGCAAGAAGAGATGATATATGATCATGAATGCACATAATAACAACACATACACAACATACAAGAAAATGAATTAAGCATGAGATGTGAGTGTGTGTGTGCAACTAATCTCTTCAAAGCAAATTAAGCACATAGAAATTTACCTTTGGTGCTTATCAACCTTGAGGACATGAGAGGGTCTTGAGCTTGAATATCAATCACTTAATCTACCCTTACATATAATCCCCAACACGTGGTTTGTCCACGAAATAAGCCAATTAAAATATGGGAATCCTTATACATTAGTATCATCCTAGGCACTAATCAATCACACCACATAACCACACTTATACTAAGAAAAAGAAAAATGCGATTAAACTTGCAAAAAGTAAATTACGTATAAATATCCGCCAAAACTAATGTAAAAACGGTTGCTTTGGGTTGGCGAGTTTATTCCCGCGGACCGAAGTCGCGGGGATACCTGGCTGGTTGGTTGTTTCTGGAAGGCTGGACAAGTCCCGCCGCACAAGGTCGCCATGATGTTGGCGAGTTCAGCCACTTCAGGAAGGCTGGAATAAACCCGCCTCACGAAGTCGCCGTGAATTCTGGCGAGTTCATGCCTTCTGGAAGGCGGGCTTGAACCCGCGGCATGAAGTCGCCGACTCTCGGTGCTGCTCAAAATGTGTCCAAAACTTTCCCAAGCTTCATGTAACATGTTGCCTACCTAAACACCTGCACATGGCACAAAAACAAACACAAAAATACCAACAATTGCAACTAATATATAATGCAATGTGTTTGGAGTCCAAACCCCCAAACCTATCTCTTTCACGCCTATCATAATACATGAGTATCTTTAGTACCAAGGCAACAAATAGAGATAGATAAGGTGTCCAAAAACCAAATACAAACATCTATACTAAATAATTAACAAAACATTAAAGAGTTCATATATTTACAAAACAAGTGTAACTCAAATGAGTGCACCACAAATGTCCATTAAGTGCAATTTGATTTTCAATTCCCTGCACACTTAACAAACATATCGAAAAGCTCACAAGGATCAGCCACCACCCTAAATAGGTGGTTTGATAACAACGTACCCATTATCTTTCTTTTTGACCCAAAGGGGTCCCTCCCTATCAAGTCCTTCCAATTTGGACTTGTCAATCCATATGGATTTGACAACCAATTTGTTCACACGTTGCCATTTCTGCTTTGGATAATAAGGCCGATTTTGGCCTAAATTATGGCAATGGCAACAAGTAGGGGTTAAAGATAAAGATGTACCTCTTGTTGTTGGTGAAGGATTGAATTTCTTCTTGTTCCTTCTTCTTGGCCTCCTCTTCTTGACTTGGGTCGGGATAGGCATTGAGGCGAAAGGTTTGAGCTCCTTATGCTTAGCTTGCATTTCCAACACTTGAGGTTGTTGGATGACTTCTTTGGATTTGCCCTTGGTTTCAACCCTTGGCATGGCAAGCTTGGCTAGGTGCTCTTTTTCCTTAGTCCTCATGAATTCAAGCGTCTTGTCCCTTGACAAGATTTCTTCCTCCATTAGCTTCATTCTTTGCTCATACTCCTCCCTTAAATCATTCTGCTCCTTAATCACTTCATCAAGTTTGGTGGTCAACTTCAAGTTCATTTCCAACATGACTTGGTGATCTTCCTTGAGCTTGGTGACCATGTCTTCAATTCTAGGGGAGTCATGTTCAACTAATGGGGTAGGGATATCTTCCAACTCCACATGAGCGGATTCCCTGAAATTTTCGGATGCAAGGAGGGGTTCGTCTTCCAATTTCTCATCTTGAATACTGAAGCACTCAAGGATCTCAATAAGATGCTTCGTACTCTCAAAGATATCAAACTCCTCCGTTTCTCCTAATGAGGTCATGGTCTCAAATAGGGGAAGGCTAATGTCAACCTCGGATAGGACCTCATAGGTTTCCTCCGGTTCTTTTCTTGTTCCGGCCTCTTCGTTGGCCAATTCCTCAACATTGTACCTATTTGAACTATCTCCTGAAACATAAATAGGCACATTAAAAATTTCAGATGGAGACAGTTCAGAAATTACCTTACCACTCCGGAGGGTTGTCAATGCATTTGCTTGCTCGGTTTGGCTAGGGAGCCTTCCGAGCTCTATCTGTTGTTGGGATCCCACGATTTGCTCTACTTGCAATTCCATGGTCCTTGCAATACCCTCCATAGAAGTAAGTCTCTCACGGTTTGAAGCAAGACGATTGTCGTGAGAATGTCCTCCGGATGGTTGGTTATTGTCTCGGTTTCTCGGAACATGCCACGGTTGAGTACTTTGTGGTGGCCATTGTTGGTAACCTTGGTTGTTGTTGTTTGCATAACTTGTAGGTCGAGCTTTCAGGTAAGTACCTTCTTGATCACACACTTGGCTAGCCACATGTGGTTGCTTCTCAAAATTGCTCCCTAGAGTTTTCATGTCCTTAGAGATGCTAGCCAACTGAGTGGTTAATTCCTCTTCCTTTCCACTACGGTTGCCCCGTGTATTCCTCTGTTGAGAATTCTGCTCAAGCATTTCAAATTTAGCATACACATACTCGGCTGTCCTCTCCCGCATTGCTCCTCCACAAGCATTATCAACGATCGCTTGTGAGAGCCAGGTAAGTCCATCATAGAAAGATTGAACGAGCGAGACCAACGAGTAGTCATGGTGTGGGCATTAAGCTAAGAAAAGCTTGAATCTTCCCCAAGACTCATGAAAAGCATCACCTTCCGTCTCTTGGAAATTTGCAATGTTTCCTCTAATCTCTTTTGTCTTCCAAGAGGGGAAATACTTGGCGAAGAATTTCTGCTCAACCGCTTGCCATGTGGTGAGGGATCCTACTGGTAAGGCCATAAGCCACTGCTTGGCTTCGCCTCTCATGCAATACGGAAAACACCGCATACGAAGTCGGTCATTTGTGAGATTACTGAGCGGAATAGTAGACACCATATTGTAGTATTCCTTCATAAATTGGAGGGAGTCTTCACTTGTCTCACCCATGTAATGCGGAAGAGTGTTATAATGCAAATTCTTCAACGCATATTCCCTCTGGGCAGCATCCAACGGGATTGCCGATGGTTGGGCTCCAATGGTGGGCAAAGAAAAATCCTTCATCAATCGTTGAGCCACAAGTTGAGCAAGTTCTTCCACATTTATGTTTGGTGGGGCGGAATCGCTCCCAAGATTGTCTACTACTTCGGCGGTAGCCATGATTGTGACACAAGAAACCTGAGATTATGCTCAAAAGACAACTACCAAAAGGTCAATTGAACAAGAAATTTAAAAATGCAATAATTCGAAAGCAGTCATTCTAAAACTACTACGTCGCTACCACTCCCCGGCAACGGCGCCATAAATCTTGACACGCCCAAACCGGTTCTAATTAATTACACTAAATGAGGCTAACTAAAACTAATTGGATCCTAGGTCAAGGATTCTAGCTACTTAACTACAACGGCAATTAAAGGGGCGCAAAGTAGATTTACCCTTCGCAAGTGCACGAGTCGTACGAGCAGTAAAGTGTACACGAGTAAGGGTGATCGTTCCCACGAGGAAGGTGTTTAGCTAACAAGTAAGTTCTAGGTGATCATTACTTATTGAATGTCTAATTGCCAACAAGTTCACTAATTAATGCTATCAAGATCAATTATACTAAGATTGCAATTAACTAAGATTAAAGCTTGATTAAAAGATGATTAAGCTAGACTAAGAGATGTTAGGGGATTGATTCATTCAAGTAACTACCAATTCATTAATCAATCATTAATTAAGCACATTCACAACTTTCTAAGGCATGTAATTCATTATCAATAATGTTAAGCACAAAATCCATCATCTAACACATAATCTAATATCATAGATAAGTGATTAAGAGAGGATTTGGGAATAGTAATGTAGAGATTCTCTAATTAACCCAAGACATGGATTACTTAGTGAAATCTCTATGAAATGGCTAGTGAAACCTTCATACACAAAGTGTGACACATTTCTGTATGAAATCAACTACCAAGTGTGTACAATTATATGTTTATGCAAGACATATCATCAACATATCATTAGAGTTCATAATACACACATACATAGCCTTAGAGAGTGAATAACAAATGGATTGATTAAATCATTGGTTTAATTACAAGAGTTACATCAATCCCTTAACAAAAGGAGTTAGTTACACATAGAAGTACATGAACTAGAGAAGACAAAAGAAGAGTAAAACGAACCCATTTGAATTGGTTTCTTGGCCAAGAAGACTCCTCTTTGCAATCCAAGAACAATTTCCTTCTAGAGCAACTTGAAAAGATCAAGTCTAAGTAGCTCAAATTGGTGTTTGGCTACCTAGAAAAATGATGGGAAAATGATGAAGAACACTAACTAAAGTTGAGAGAGTTATTCTCTCTCTTAATTCTACAACTAAAGTCTAACTAAAACTAAAGTATTCTACTCTAATTAAGTGTGTAGTGTAGTATATGGTGTATATTACTTATTAACTAAGATAGATAGGATAGATATTTTATCTAAGATAATTGTATGGAAAAATATCTCAAAATATCTAAGTGGGAAGAGTTTTTGGGCAAGCTCATGTGATTGGAGAGCAAGTGGGATGAGTTGCATTTCTTCCAGGTGTTCCGGCGAGTTCATGCCTTCTGGAAGGCGAGCTTGTTCCCGCCATCGTGAAGTCACCGCGAAAACGAAAGATTTTCGACGACTTCTAACCTTCGGGACTGTGGACTTGTTCCCGCCACATGAAACCGTCGACTTTCCGTGGGTTTGGACGTGTTTGGGGCGAGAAAGAAGCCGCTGAAAGGAAGCTTCCAAGCTTGGTTGACCATGGTGGTTTTCAAGACTTGGAGGAGTTGGTGGAGATGGAAAACACATGCATGGGAGGTTGGAATGGGTGGCAAACGGACCGGAGGAGCTCCGGCAACAATTCTGGGCAGACGGCCACCGGAAACGGCGTCGAAAACGGTCGAAAAAAGTCTAGGTTACCGCCGGGTCATAACCGGGTCGATAGGCAAACGGGTCAAGTTCGCGGGTCTGTGCTTACCCATCTAGCTGAGGAAAACGCATGACGTCACGCTGACGAGTGCAGAGAGAGCTCAAAACGGCGTCATCTGGATGCTGAAAGTGATGACGTCATCGATGACGTCATGCTGACGTGCAAGAGGGCCAAAACGACGTCGTCTAGGGGCTGACATGGCGCTGACTGCTGTGCTTTGACTGGCAAATATCACAATGTACCCATGAATTCTTCCTTAATCACCAAATATGCAATAATTCCTCCAGATTACACTTTGACCCCTGATTCTCCATAATTACATATTTGCCCTCTTTTACCCTGATTTCGCTACTTTTCTCCAGTTTGGTCCAAAATACCCCTAATGAGCTGAAATACCTGAAAAACACTTATTTACAATATTAAATACCTAAAAGGCTCAGAAAACGGTTACAAAAGCTAATTTAGGGAGCGCTAAATGTAAACATTTGGAGTGCGATCAACTCCTTAAGCAAGCATCCTCATGGCAGTTGTCATCTTTTGTAGTGATGATAAACCAATAGTTTCAGCAGCATTCTGTCTTTGGACGAAGTTGGAATCGTATGCTTCCACCGCAGATAGAATATGCAAAAAAAGTGGACGATGCATTCGAAACCTCCTTCGAAATAATTGTTCGAGATATACCGGCGATTCATTAAAATAGTTATGATAAAGTCTCTCATGACCTTGAACTCTATAACGTTAAATTACAGCGTGACCTGGAATGGAACCACGATGATGTGAACTTTGTTCCTTGTTAGCGTGTTTTTTTTCTTCCAAAGCTGTGATTGCTAATAAGCTCGCATAATCACCATCATCATATCCTCTTCTTCTTGGAGCAAGACACGTAAAAAATTAGCAGCCATAACAAAAGTAGAAATGGAAATAACAAAAAATTAGATTAACTTTGCAATAGAGGTAACAAAAAGAATTGAGTCAGGTTGATGAAAATGAGAGGTATTTAAATGATATGTGTTTGATTTTTTATTATTTAACAAAATAAAGAATTTGACCGTTGGAATATATGACCGTTGGCACTTATTATTGTCTTAAATAGTATCTAATATGGGTAAAATTTAAAAGTAACCATAAAATTAGTGGGTTTATTAATTTTACCCAAAATTAGCAATTTTATTGTTTCTACCAAAAATCCACAATTGGGACAAAAGTGCCCTTCATTCAAAAAGAATTTAAAAAAGAAAAAGAAAAAGAAAAAGAAAAAAGGAATGAATAAAACAAAAGAAAAGGGAAATTCTAAAAAGGAAAGCAATTGTATTCGTGAAAAAGAGAGAGAAGAGAGAGAGAGAAGGGAGAATATAATTTGAATTTAAAGACAATCGACCAAAAGAGAGACACGACGAGGTGACGAAAGAAAATCCCTTTCTCGATTGTTGAAGGTAACTAAATCTCGATCCAGAGTTTCTATTACTATTTATTTACTTAGTTTATGCTCTCTGTTTTCTTCTATGTATTATAGTTTTGTTAATGTTTGATAGGTTGTCGTTTGTTGGTGGTTTATTTACTTAGTGATGTTTTCTTCTGTTTTAATCCCTTTCTCGGTTGTTGTTTGCTATTTTCTTATATTTGTTCTTCTAAATCTCTGTTATCTTCTATTTGCTATTTGATTAACACAGTTTTTTTTAAATTTGAGTTTTTCCAAATAGATAAGAATTGTCAGAGAAAGGGTTTCAAGCTTGTCAAGGACTTGTATATCTCCCTATTATGTATGTTTAAGTACAATTTTGCTTTGGCAGTTTGTGTTTGTTTATGTAGTTATTCTGATATTTAGCTTTTGGCCTCATATAGTGATATCCACTGAATATGATATCCACTGAATATGTTTAAGGAGTGGGAAATTAATTCTGCTTTGGTAGTTTGTATTTTTCTTTTCATATCCCTATAAACTGAATCCATATCCACTATATGCATACATATGTTAAGTTAAAAAAAAGTTAAATAGACAAAGTTGAATAAATGGTTATGCATGGTTGATGATGATAAGAAAGTTGAATAAAAATATCTATAGTGAAACATACAAAGTTGAACTCTGATTGGTGCATTGCGATTTATTCAATGAAGAAGTAGAATAAGATGATAATGATGAGAAACTTACAAGTGAACCAGAGCAAATAAAAAGATATCTATATTGATTATGTGATTGTCTTTGTCTTTATTTTATTTCTTTTGTATGTTTCTATCTTGTGATTGAGGGTGTGATACAGTCACTAGCTAGGGCATAAATTGTTGGTAGTGAGATATGTATCATTCTAATGTTGAAAAATTCTTCTAATCTCTGTTTCTTGGTTGTTTTATTGGCAGTGTATTTAATTGGGTTGGAAATAGGTGTGTGTTTAATTGGGTAGTACCGGTGTGTTTAATTGGGTAGGGAATAGATATGTTTAATTGGGTTGGAAATAGAAGTGTGTTTAATTGGGTAGTACTGGTGTTTTTAATTGGGTATGATTGGTGTGTTTAAAGTGGTTAGAAATAGGTGTGTTTAATTGGGTAGTACTTTTGTGTTTAATTGGATAGGAAATATGTGTGTTTAATTGATGAAACACGGTGTGTTTACTTAATTGACCCAAGTTATTTGAACTGTGCAGATGGAAAAAATCGATTATAACCAGTATCAGAAGGTAAAAAGGAATAAATGGAATCAAAAAGCATTAATCAATGTCAGTTGTAGATTGAAGAACATAGCTACTATAGAGGATATCTTACGTAAGGAAGGGAAGCACAAGGAATTCATGTCCAATTGTTTTAAGCAATTCAACAACTTCCTTAAAAACTGGTTGTTCTCAACTAGGATTGTGCACAGTGTACTGTTGAGGGAAATTACAATAGATGGTGCAACAGAGAACAAATTGTTTATTTCGTTAGGTGGTAAAACGGCAAGATTTGGATAGAGGGAATTTTGTTAGTTACCGGTCTATGATTCGACCAACTCTCAGACATTATAAACACGCCTTACATGGCAAATGCAGATGGCATCCAGAAAAGGTATTGGCTTGGAGAAGAAGGCGATGATTTGAAATTGTCCACCGTGTATGGTTGGTTTTTAGCGGGCAACTTCAAGCAGCCCGGCGATTCGTTGAAGATGACACTTTTTTTTATAGCAAAAAATGTTTTGTTTGGTCAACCCTATGATAAAAAAGTCACCAATTGGCTTTTTAATTTAGTTGATGATCTGAATGCATTCAATTCGTTTACAGGGGGCCATTACGTATTCAAGATGACGATGCACTACTTGAGGCATGAATTTCTATCGAGAAACTCCAAAAAAAGGGTATGGCAAGGTTAGGTACCGGTTAGACAGTTTCCCATGGGCTGTTGAGGTTAGTTCCGATTACTGTATTTCTTTATTTAATATTATTGGTTTTTAAATTAAAAGTTATTAACTTTTATAGTTGTCATAACTTGTCATTTTCAAGTATGGACGATGGAGGCTGTGGACACTCTGATTGATGGGTTTGGCATGAGATTACAACATACACTGTCTAGGATGATGCGTTGGACGATGCAAAAGAGGCCTCAAATTTTTATGTAAATGATTTCAGATCTCGAAGCTAATATTCATAGTAGGAAGGTGGGTTATTCGCATATAAAAACATATATTTATTAAACTGTTTACAACACCATTTAATATTATGACATTATTATAGGCTCAGGTCTTGGAGGTATTGGAGGAGACGGATGATAAGGTTCGGACAGATTATTGGGTCGGGGTAGACTTCAATATGTCGGTGGGTCCGCAATTTATACCTCTAGAGAAAATGAAGGAAAACAATATATTGTTGGACGATGGGGATGATGTTGACGATGGAGGTGATGGTGATGATAGAGCACCAATAGGTAAAATTCCATTAAAGCGAAAGGCACCAAAGCAAAAGAAAAAGACATCGGTGAAGAAGAAGCAAATGAAAACATTCCCAATCACCAGCCTTGATGAAGCAGATCCACTCTAGTCTTTATATGTAGGGAAAAATACCGTAGTACACGCAGCGGAAGCGAGACTAAAAATTGATTTAGTAACTTTTAAAAAATTTTCCTTTTATGAACCTTAAACCCTTTAATCAATTAAACATATATATTATCTAACAAAAGAAGAATACCTTTTGTCGCATGATCCGATTGACTTGCGTCGATGGTAATCCGCAAGATCTTCAATCCTAGCACGAACGTGGATCACCTAGGAGCGTGGTCTCCCTTTTCTTTGAATTGCAAACTTGTGAATGGACAAACAAACTTTTCTTTTCTTTGTTAGTCACAAAAACAATCAAAAGAATACTAAGATTATTCCGGTCACTTTTGAGTTCTCAATCTAATGATCGAAACTCGCATGAACCTAGATCGATGTTGTACACACAAGCTTATTGATGAATAAGCAAATAGTATACCATCAAAGAATAACCTATCACTCTTTTATGTTTTTAGTAGAATAAAAATAATCTTTCTATGAATTGAGAAGAAGAAGAAAATAGAATCAAGCACCAAAAACCTTGAGTGGCTGAATTCTATAAGTCCACATATATAGGTGGCAAAATTTTCTTTCTCTCTTTCTATTAGGGTGGCCGAAAAAAATAACCTAAAAGGGACTAGGGTTGCCGCAATACTCAAGCCAAAAAGAAGTTTGTATTGCACCCTAATTCCTATTTAGTTTAAGACTTCCAAACCCTAATCCAACTCATAAATCTTTTATTCTTTTATTTGACTAAATAAAAAGACTTCTTATTTGATTAAATAAATAAAATTAATTATTTATTTTCTTATCAAACAAGTCTTTTAATTTTAGTATACTACTACTAATAGTATAACTCTAGGAATCATATTTCCTAATCAGAAAAGATTTGTTTCTTAATTAAACAATTAATTAATAAATTAATTAATTCTTATTTAATTAAACAATGAAACAAAATAATATATTAGGTTAATTAATTCACCTTTGCCGCCCCACTTAAAATAAATGGGCTATATATTATTTTCTTATTTCATTTAATCCATTGGACTTTAAATAAAAAGCCCACATGTGAACCAGACCCATTCTTACTAAAGAAACAAGGCCACATGTCATTCATTAATATATAAATATAATTGAGCAGCCCATTACATAAATAATGTGCAAATTATATTCTTAATATATTAAATGCAATTCTAGATGGACCCTTAAATTGGTCCGGTAGAATATATCAAGTGATCCATGCAAGTCCGTGTGGATTTGGGATCTTGGCGGGCCATCTAAATTTAAGCTTCAATAGACATAACCTAATCACAATCAACAAATGATTCACTTAGGTCCGATCCATTAATTTTAACTCATTCCACTAAAGAGCTAAAACTGAACTCTTAAATAAAGATAGAAAAGGAAGATGTTCCTCATTCATACCCTAGACAATCATATTGGAGATAGTGTATCCTCGTGATTAATATCAGTAATCGCCAAGAGTTCATAGACCGCCTATAACTCTCCAAGTTACCATATTTACTCATATGACCACGTTTTGAACTTGGATATTTTGACTTGTCCAGAAGCCATGTTTTCAATAGACACTATCGAAAACTTAACGTTGAGATTTAATATCCAAATACCTCAAAACATCCATATGATGATATTATACTCTCATTTAATAAATGGAGCCACGATGTCCATATCTATAAATGAAGTCCTCTATCGATTAACAAATGAATATCACCAAACTATCGAGGATAGACTATGCGATATAATCGTACTCATTGATAACTCAAATGATATCACTTGCAACCATAAGTCCATCATTTATCTCAGGATTAAGATAGACTCTCCGATTGTCCTGATAATGAAAAGACTATTATCTATTGATGGTTCTAGATAAAGCTTTTCATTGTGATCTAGTTCAATGCACCCAGTGCACTAGATCCTTTTGCTCGAAGACACTCCGATGATTTTAGACTCATCATATCTCATTTGATCCCACTCAAATGCTAGCAAAAGAATTCTACAACTTTAACAAGATAAAGGTGCCCAACCTTTAACTTAAGTTGTGAACATTATTCAAGACTAACTAAAGAATTGTGTCTACCACATACATATCCAGATGTACGAACAATTCTTCTTTTCTCATAGTCTTTAGACCTTATGATTATTTACTTTGACAATTATAATATTAAACTATAAATGCTATACGATTTGTTAAACCAGAAATCACTTTATTAATATGAAAAAGATTGTTAATTACAATATTACACTCTTGCTATTGAGTATAATCCTAACATTATATTCATCCAGATATACACTTACTCCACGTGATGATTCATTTTCTGCGAGCTTTACACTAGGATATACACCTACCCCTCCTGAAGACTTTACATCAGGGTATACACCTACCCCTCCTGAATATATGCTACACCCACCTCCCCAACCACATCCACCTCGGTCATCCTTTAAGAAACCTCCCTCAACTATGTCATCCCGATAGAAACCTCGATTTAGGGTAAGTAGAGTAAAATGATGTTTTATTATTATTATTATTATTATTATTATTATTATTATTATTATTATTATTATTATTCATAACGAAACTAACATGCATGCATACTGTAAATGTAAACTTTAGGGTGGTGATAGGATAACAGATTTGTTGGAGGCGGGGAAGGCATTTCCAGATTTGTTGGAAGGTATTGTAAAACGAGAGGTCTCGTAGCTTCCAGGTGTGTTGAGAGGCCTCGTGCATGAGATACAGTCGACCCGTGGTCAAAACAGCAAAGAGGTATTCCACTTGTGTTTTATGGTTATATGTTATATGCATTATTGGTGTGAGGAAGAAATGATGAATATTTGTGAATACAATTCTTACGTGTTGTAGGCACCTCTGACTGATGTTAGAGATCAGAGCTTACATGTTGAGAATGAGGTGGATGCCTGGGTTTCAACTTTCAACTTAGCAGGAGGTGGTTCCCTCAACGAAGAAGGAGGTGGCTGGTTCAGTGCTTTTAAGTAGAGGTCTTCGGGTCGGTTACGACTACGCTTCGGAGGAGGATCAATCGATCCAAGTTAGGCTTTGATCCGCTTATTGCTTGTCTCCATTTAATGACCCGACATGGGCATCTGTGACGAAACATGAACAAGACAAGGGTAAATATGAGGCATTCAAAAAGAAACTAAAACCAGCCAGGTATGTTCTTGTTTTAAATATATCCCTTCAGATGCTTAGTTTTTTAATAAACAAAATAATAACGATTTATTTGTTTACGTTGAGTTCAGGCGAAACGTGGGAACGAAGGAGTCCGCTAATAAGTCTTTTTTGTTTTTTTTTTTCTAGAATTGGAATATTTGAAGTTCACTAATGTAAGTATACATTTTGTTCATTCTTTGTTTATCTTTGTTTTTGCTATCTTGATTTCCTTTTTTGATACAGCACATCAATGAATACATGAGCTTGTTGGCGAAAAGGAGGGAATCAGACCCGGATGACTACAGACATAGCTTAATTCTAATGTCTTCTGAATTTTATGTAAGTTTGATAATTATATGGGAATGTGTTTTTGTCTAGTTTTGGAATGTATGATTTCAATTGTCATTGACTCATAATTCTTGTCTGTTGCAGACAAAACTAAATGTGGAATGGAAAAGGATAATTGAGGTGGATAACAAAGCCCAATCTTCATTCGATGCACTTGCTTACGAATATCTGTCGGATTGGATTGAATACGGTTGCGGTAAAAAACCGAGATGAGGAAGACCACGGTGGTTGTATACACAAGTGGGTTATATTAATTTCTTACTACTAATTATTATATTTTTTACTTTATTTACATATCTGTTAATCAACAAAATGGTGATTTGTAATTTGAATGCAGCAGTTGATTCCGGGTTGTGTTGGGGAACCTGACGGCCATTGGATTTTATGCAAGGTCAATCTACTTGACCGTCACATTTCAATAAACAAATATTCGAATTTTTTAGCAGCATCTGTCTTTATTGCTGTTAGAATACCAGGATTCACGCGCTTCAATTGGTAGCAGTATGTAGGCAACAACTAATATGAAAGATCAGGAGGACCAAAAACATTTTTTTTTCAGCAAGTTCTTTTGCCCTCAATGCCTTCGTATAGAGCAAACCAAGTCCATGTTCCACTTGCATATAAGTTATGATTTCTTTTAGTTTTAGAGATCGACCACTAACTGTAAGTTTCGGTGAAAGTATTTCACCAATAAGCCATGCACCCGCTTGACGGTAACAATTGTGCAAATCATTAATTGTACAACTATGATCTTCCTCAAATATCCAAACTATCCAATAATTTCCACATTTCATCTTAACCGCACGGATTTGAAATTTGCACTCGGGATCTTTACAACCAGCTTCATATCTGGTCATGCATGACCTTGTAACATGGATTTCAAAATTCTCCTTCAACGCGTAAGTAAGCAACACATGCTTCAAACCTTTTTTGCTTTCGAACATCCCACCTTCGGATAAGCGGTTACATGAACTAGATTCCTCTATTCTAACTAGATCGAAAGAGTAGTTTGAAGCTCCACAAATAATCCAAGGTTGGGGCACTGCAGTTTCGGACCTATCGTCAACATTAATGGCATCATCTTCAAATGTATCTCGACTTGGACCAACAAAACCGGTGGAACAGACCTGATAGGACCACCATCTGTTGGATCCGAACCCATTCCATGATAATGTGCGGGCTCATCATTCACACCCTCATGACTTCCACCGTGACCAATGTAATCTTCGTCGAAATCATCTAATCCATACACACTATGGGGATTGTACTTTGGGATCGATCTCTCATCCTTGTTATAAGGTTCTGCCACCACTTCGTTAATGGTTGGGTCCTTATAAATTATAGGGTTCACACTCGGGATTTCAAAAGCATGGTATGTTGTTGGTATAGAACCCAAAACGTTGTTGCTTCCACTGTCGGATTGAAACTATGCCGCCAATTGTTGTAAAAAACTTTGATAAACAGGCTGAACGGTAGGAACACCCACATGACCAGGTTCTGCACTAACTTTCTCAACAACACTTCAGGATTTCAAAAGCATGGTATGTTGTTGGTATAGAACCCAAAACGTTGTTGCTTCCACTGTCGGATTGAAACTATGCCGCCAATTGTTGTAAAAAACTTTGATAAACAGGCTGAACGGTAGGAACACCCACATGACCAGGTTCTGCACTAACTTTCTCAACAACACTAACATACACCTCTAGAACATGTCCATAATCGCACAACAACATTTCCACATTGCTATCATTTTTAATCTTTGGTCGGGCATGCCTAAACCTAACACCGGTATCAACCAAAGTTCTTAACTCAACGGTAAATCTTGTTAAGTCAACATTCGCAATACCTTGTACCACCCTAGACAACTCAGGATACATCAAATTCCTACGAACTTTAACAAACTCTATTTCACCATCCTCGTAAAAGTTCCCTACCCATTTGCCACCATAAGTGATTACCAATTTCATTGGGTCCATTCATGCATTTCAACCGATCAAAATCTCACATTTAGATTTCAATTTATTAAACCAGTCACACATTATACAAGGTGCAACCAATTAAACACACAATGGCAACCCAATTAACCACACAAGGGTAAACCAATTAATCACACTAGGGCAAACCAATTTCAAACACTAGGGCAACCAAATTAAGCACATAAGGACAACCCAGTTAAACATACCAAGGAAACCCAATTACACACGTTAGGGCAAACCAATTAAATACACCAGGGAAACAACAATTAAATGTCCACGGGCACACCAAATTAAACACATCAGGGCAAACCAATTAAACACACCATGGCATACCAAGTTAAATCCACCATGACACACCAAATTAAACACACCAAGGCAAAGCAATTTACACACATCAAGGAAAACCAAATTAAACATATCACGACAACCAAATTAAACACACCAAGGCAAAGCAATTCACACATACCAGGACAAAAGAAATTATAAACACACCACACATAATCAATTAAACACAACATGGTAAATCAATTAAACACACCAAAGTAAACCATCTTCTTCAACCTTAATTCATCATTACATCTACAAATGAAACAAATTAAAATAGGGTTTCAAATACATACCTCTAGAAAAATGACCTGAAGCATCTCGGTTCATCATAAAAAATGAAGCCAAATCCATGAAATTCAAAGCCAACTCCGAATCTCCTATATGGGTTTTTTTTTGTGCATTACAGAGAGAAAAAAAAAAGGGTTTGAATTTTGAACAATGGTCGAGATTGAAGAGAGAATTTTGAACTAATTGTATTTCGGACAAAGATAAAGAATTTTGAACAATGGTTTTGTGTTTCGCACAAAGAGAAAGATCAAAGGGTGAAAATGGGAGAGCACAAATTGAAGAAATTGAAGATGGATATTGTTTCTTGACAAAAAGAGAGAGAAGAAAAAATTTCAGAGAAAATGAAATGGTAAAGAATGAAGACATAGAAAGAACAAAGAGAGAGAAAGCATGAGAGGTAGAAATTGAGTCAATGACCTGACAAAAGAGAGAGAAGAGAATCTTTTCAGACAAAAAAAGAAAAAGAAAAAAAAAATGAAAAATGAAAAAATGAGGGGCATTTTAGTCTCCATAGTGGACTGTTTAGTAAAAACAATAAATTAATAAACCCCCTAAATTTTTGACTAAAAAGGGTATTTCTTCATCTAATATTAAATAATATAAAGTTAAAATTATTTGTATAAAAACATAAAATAATAATTACAAAATAAAACATCAAGATAATAATAGAAAATTATTAAGGGAGCCATTTAAGGGAGTATTGTTGGAACACATGATCCCTTAATGGCCCCTTACGGCAACATCCACTCTTATTTAAGGGGGGGTCTTTCTCCTCCAAGGGAGACTGTTGATGATGCTCTTATAACAACATTCATCCTTACTTAAAGGGGTCTCCAAGGACGAAAAAAAAGGGTCTCCAAGGAAGATCGTTGGAAATACTCTTATACTCTTCAAAAATCATGTTATACTCTTTAAAAAAAATGCCAAGTCAAATGTCTAGCACCAAATAATTATTGTTCTCCAAAGGGCAAATTGCACCGCATCCCTTGAGGTTAAAGCAAGGTACACTTAGTTAGAAACGTTTTGGTATTATACACTAACACCCCCAAAACTTAAATTTGACTTTGAAAATGCCTAAAATGCCCCTAGTTGCATTATTTTATACTTTATTTTTTTACCTTTTAACCAAAAATTTATAAACTTTAATAAAATGAAAAAATTAAATAAAAGATATGATTCATTAAATAAATAAATAGTTTTTTAAAAAATGAAATAAATAAATAAATAGTTTGGATATTTAGAGCTTTTCTTATCCCTATTAATGGATATCCTTAAAAAAAATAATGTTTTTAATTTTTTAATTTATTTTTTAAAACTATTTATTTATTTAATTTTTTAAACTGTTTATTTATTTAAAATTTTTAAAACTATTTATTTATTTAATTTTTAAAACTATTTATTTATTTAATGAATCATATCTTTTATTTAATTTTTTTATTTTATTAAAGTTTATAAAGTTTTTGGTTAAAAGGTAAAAAATAAAGTATAAAATAATATATGAAAAGTCCTGGAGGCGTGTTATCAATATATAAAGCTAGAGGGGGGGTGAATAGATTTTAGCTAATTATTACCCAATTTTCGCGTGCATGTCAATTTTACGAAAATACCCCTAGCAAGTCAAATATACATACAAATGTAATAAGATGCGGAAATAATAAATGACACTTGATGTTTACGTGGAAACCCAACCACTGGGAAAAAACCACGGGCTGTTTAGTGCGCCACACTCGGAACTCGAAATCACTAATTGAAATGAAGTTTACAACCTATGTAGACCTCGTCTAACACTCCGGTCTGTAACCCCTCACTTCTACCCAGCGGGCCTTTATTAGCAACCCTATTCCAATTTGCTCGATCCTCGCAGTCACTACTTGTAATGATGTTTACAGCCTAATCCCGGTCTGTAACCCACCACTACTACCCGCAGGCCAGTAATAGCAACCCTAGACCAAGACTTCAATCTCTCAAAAGAGATGCACAACCCTATGTGAATATGCAATGATATCCAAATATTGCAATAAGAGCTAGGGTACTCTAGATGCTTACCTAGGATTATAAGATGACAATATAATCAATCATAGATATCACATATAGCTATATGTCATGGCATACAACTTTAGCTAAGTAAAGGATAACCAATCCTAGATACAAAGCTATCACAAATAACCCACAAACATTCAAAAGATTAACTAGTTGATTAAAAAAACAATCTATCAACCTAGTTATCAATAAATCACACAAGAATGTTTATGGCATAGCTTTTAGGCAATAATGACCTAATCAAATAAGCTATGAAAAATAATCTCAATCATATAATGAGATTAATTAGCTAGATATAAAATAGGCATGAAAACCTAGCTAACATAAATAACCCAATCAACACATAATCTCAATCATGTATGTAGAAATTAATCTAAACACATACAAGTAATAAAAGAGATAAAATTGATAAGTAGAAACACTAATTATGTAAGATAAAAGTGTTCAACAAATCATACCATGTGTGTTGAAGAAGACCCATGCATTAGCATATGCTAGATGAACCTAGATGATGCCTAGATGATGATTTGTGCATGTGGGAATAGGTTTAGAGAGATAAAGATGTAATCTTTAAGCTTTTTCTCTCAAGTCTCTCTTTCTCTCTCAAGAATAAGGAGCCTCTCTCTCTCTAGGGTTTGATTTTGTGGCTCTACCCTCAAAATGATGAGAAAGATATGTATTTATAATGCCCAAATGAAACTATGTCGTTTTGGAAGAAATGGAAAAATTATGGGCATTTTCGCGGTACTCGCGTCAGTGCAGCGACTCAATATTCGAGCGCTTCGAAACATGACCAAACGACATCGAAACCTTTCATATGATATATCGTTGGAAAGGTATGGATGTCTACTTTCTACTCGTTTTTACAGAATAGCATTTTGATGTCTGTAGAAAAAGTTATGGTCAATTGAGTGACCAAAGGTCAGAAACGGACAACAACAGAGTTGCCCTGTTTTGGTTGTAACTTTGGAGATTTTAAAACCAATCCAAACGGTCATGAAATATTACAAATAATATACTGTTGGAAAGGTATGGGTGTCTAGTTTGTACAGAAATTTTCAAAACTCATTTTGAAGCTTTGTGTAAAAAGTTATGGTCACAAGACCATGCAAAGGTCAGTTTTGAAAATACTTAAAACATTGAAATCCAATCTTTTAAAACTAGACACCTTACTCCAATCAACCAAACCAAAACTACCACTTATCCAAGAGAAGAATGAGACCTTCTCAAGTGGTCAACCATCGCGCTAAGACATGCACACCATCGTGCAAGCGCGGACGTTTCCGATCACACAAACGGAAACGAATTACACCACACTTAAGACTAATCATGAAGTGCAAGTGTGGGTATTGAATGCATCCTAATGCCTAACATGTCATGGCATTATCATTGAATAAGATGCACTCAATTCAAACATGCATGAATAAAATTCATGACTTTGCATCCTAATGCCTAAACATGTCATGGCATTTCATAGAACAAGATGCAATCAATTTAATGCAAGAAGAGATATTGAATAATCAATAAAGCACAATACACACAAAATATAAACACAACATTCAAGAATAAGAGTTATGCATGTTGTGTGTGTGTGCAACTATATCTCTTCAAGGCAAAGTAAGCACAAGATATATAGCTTTGGTGCTTGTCCTCTTGAGGTCTTGGAAAGGGTCTTTGATCTTCAACTAATCACCTAGACTACCCTTACAACCAAACCCCAACTTGTGGTTTGACCACGAAATAAGCCAATCAACAAAAGGGAATCCTTACAATCTCCCCCTTTGGCTATTTCGTGACAAAACCACCACTCACAATGATTCCTCACAACAAAACAGAAACTACGGGTCTATAATGATATTCTACAATACAAAGAGATAAGATAAAATAAACTTGAAGTCTTCAATCTCTTGTAGAATAATCAATCCCTGAAAAACAAGGTTTCTATACTTTCCAATACAAGAAAAGGTGAGATGAATCAAGTGAGATAAAACAAACATTTGCATTTAAGAATTTAAGTACAACATCATGCAATGTATGTATGTGCAAATGCTCCCCCTCAAAGGGTTACTCCCCTTCAATAAGTATTCTCCCCAACATGCACAATTGCTACTACAATTTGCAACTCCCCTTACCACAACCTACTCCCCCTTTTTGTCATGATATAGACAAAGGAGTAGTCCCCAATCGGGTCACTCAAGGCAAAGAGAGATAGTAGCATTCTAAATATTTGCATAATCAATATAAGTCACTTTATGCAATCTCAATTAATTGGAGAGAAACAAGGAGATTTATTTAAGGAAAATGTGTGAATCAAAAAATGCTTTGCATACAAGACATGTAGCATTTAAGTCCAAAATACCATGGTATTTGGCAAAGCAAATGACAAAGGTTTTCAATATGAATTCAAACCAATTTCACCAATGTCATGAGAGAAGCAAGGATATAGGTTTTCATTGATTTTAATTTAAGAACAACTATATCCAACTTTATAAGCCAAACATGTCATGAGCGACTTTGCACCCTACTTGATTTTTCCGGATAAGATATCCGTATGATAGTAGACATGTTCAACCAATAAAGAAAGAGAGACATTTGGAATGTAAAATCCTTGAATGGATACAAGATCCTTTTTCATTTGAGTCTCATAAGCTTTTTCACACATTTTTTGCAGTTAAGAAATGCAATCATCAAAACATGCTTTTTAAGATTAGCATTTAGCATGTCATTTAACAATCATCATGTCATGGAGATCATTATAGGTCATTCGAATTTTATCCTATGTATATATCTCCTAGTCCAAAAATGCATGTTTGAACATAAATATGACATGGATTGCAATACAAGCATTGATCACACTTATTGAATAGAAAATATATATACATAGTGTAACCAAGCTTACTCAAGCAACAAAAAGAGAAGCATAAGATATTTCAAATTTTTTGCAAGTGACAAGAATGCAAAATAGCTCTCTTTGCTCAAGTTCCCCATATGGGGTCAATTTTCCATACCTCTTCAAAGAAGGGTATGAGGTCCTATGGACCTACCAAGTCCTTTGGACTTAGTTGAACCTATTTGAGACTTGTTAGTCTCGTAGCAAGCGGGTTCATCATTTTTAATCCACATAGATGTCTCAATTACATTTCTAGTGGTCATAGGTTCTAGAGTTATAGATGTCAAAGGATCATGCATCTTAGCTCTAGCCTTTTTCTTTTCAATCATGCATTAAAATCTACATACTTTAATGTAATGCAAGCAACTTGGTCTAACATGACCATCAATACCACACAAATGACAAGAGGAGATAAGGTTAGGAATTATACCATTCCCTTGAGCATGCAAATGTGCTTTCCCTTGTCGTTGTGGTTGTCTTGGTAGTTGGATAGGATCTCTCCTCCTTTGTTGATGACCAAGACAATGTTGCTTGCTCGGTTGAGCTTGCATGATTGAGCACTTCCCTTTTAGGATCGTAGGTTGAGGGAAGTTAGCCTTCTTGGTTGGTTAGACCAAGATTGAGGAAGGCTTGGGCTTGAAGCTCTTTGGTGATGTGAGCAACGCCCTTTCATCTTCGTCTCCTCTCTCACCTTAGAGGGACATCTCCTCATCGGAGTCAATTTCTTCTCTCACAAAATCACTCATAGTGTTTGCGTTGAATGAATGCAAAAGAGAAGAATGCAAAATGTATGAAGAAATCAAACAAACATACAAAATGCAAAACACACCAACAATGAGCAAAGGATCACCTAAGTATATCTAGGAACCCGCTCTGATACCAATTGAAAAGTCCTGGAGGCGTGTTATCAATATATAAAGCTAGAGGGGGGGTGAATAGATTTTAGCTAATTATTACCCAATTTTCGCGTGCATGTCAATTTTACGAAAATACCCCTAGCAAGTCAAATATACATACAAGTGTAATAAGATGCGGAAATAATAAATGACACTTGATGTTTACGTGGAAACCCAACCACTGGGAAAAAACCACGGGCTGTTTAGTGCGCCACACTCGGAACTCGAAATCACTAATTGAAATGAAGTTTACAACCTATGTAGACCTCGTCTAACACTCCGGTCTGTAACCCCTCACTTCTACCCAGCGGGCCTTTATTAGCAACCCTATTCCAATTTGCTCGATCCTCGCAGTCACTACTTGTAATGATGTTTACAGCCTAATCCCGGTCTGTAACCCACCACTACTACCCGCAGGCCAGTAATAGCAACCCTAGACCAAGACTTCAATCTCTCAAAAGAGATGCACAACCCTATGTGAATATGCAATGATATCCAAATATTGCAATAAGAGCTAGGGTACTCTAGATGCTTACCTAGGATTATAAGATGACAATATAATCAATCCTAGATATCACATATAGCTATATGTCATGGCATACAACTTTAGCTAAGTAAAGGATAACCAATCCTAGATACAAAGCTATCACAAATAACCCACAAACATTCAAAAGATTAACTAGTTGATTAAAAAAACAATCTATCAACCTAGTTATCAATAAATCACACAAGAATGTTTATGGCATAGCTTTTAGGCAATAATGACCTAATCAAATAAGCTATGAAAAATAATCTCAATCATATAATGAGATTAATTAGCTAGATATAAAATAGGCATGAAAACCTAGCTAACATAAATAACCCAATCAACACATAATCTCAATCATGTATGTAGAAATTAATCTAAACACATACAAGTAATAAAAGAGATAAAATTGATAAGTAGAAACACTAATTATGTAAGATAAAAGTGTTCAACAAATCATACCATGTGTGTTGAAGAAGACCCATGCATTAGCATATGCTAGATGAACCTAGATGATGCCTAGATGATGATTTGTGCATGTGGGAATAGGTTTAGAGAGATAAAGATGTAATCTTTAAGCTTTTTCTCTCAAGTCTCTCTTTCTCTCTCAAGAATAAGGAGCCTCTCTCTCTCTAGGGTTTGATTTTGTGGCTCTACCCTCAAAATGATGAGAAAGATATGTATTTATAATGCCCAAATGAAACTATGTCGTTTTGGAAGAAATGGAAAAATTATGGGCATTTTCGCGGTACTCGCGTCAGTGCAGCGACTCAATATTCGAGCGCTTCGAAACATGACCAAACGACATCGAAACCTTTCATATGATATATCGTTGGAAAGGTATGGATGTCTAATTTCTACTCGTTTTTACAGAATAGCATTTTGATATCTGTAGAAAAAGTTATGGTCAATTGAGTGACCAAAGGTCAGAAACGGACAACAACAGAGTTGCCCTGTTTTGGTTGTAACTTTGGAGATTTTAAAACCAATCCAAACGGTCATGAAATATTACAAATAATATACCGTTGGAAAGGTATGGGTGTCTAGTTTGTACAGAAATTTTCAAAACTCATTTTGAAGCTTTATGTAAAAAGTTATGGTCACAAGACCATGCAAAGGTCAGTTTTGAAAATACTTAAAACATTGAAATCCAATCTTTTAAAACTAGACACCTTACTCCAATCAACCAAACCAAAACTACCACTTATCCAAGAGAAGAATGAGACCTTCTCAAGTGGTCAACCATCGCGCTAAGACATGCACACCATCGTGCAAGCGCGGACGTTTCCGATCACACAAACGGAAACGAATTACACCACACTTAAGACTAATCATGAAGTGCAAGTGTGGGTATTGAATGCATCCTAATGCCTAACATGTCATGGCATTATCATTGAATAAGATGCACTCAATTCAAACATGCATGAATAAAATTCATGACTTTGCATCCTAATGCCTAAACATGTCATGGCATTTCATAGAACAAGATGCAATCAATTTAATGCAAGAAGAGATATTGAATAATCAATAAAGCACAATGCACACAAAATATAAACACAACATTCAAGAATAAGAGTTATGCATGTTGTGTGTGTGTGCAACTATATCTCTTCAAGGCAAAGTAAGCACAAGATATATACCTTTGGTGCTTGTCCTCTTGAGGTCTTGGAAAGGGTCTTTGATCTTCAACTAATCACCTAGACTACCCTTACAACCAAACCCCAACTTGTGGTTTGACCACGAAATAAGCCAATCAACAAAAGGGAATCCTTACAATATAACTAGGGGCATTTTAGGTATTTTCAAAGTCAAATTTAATTCTTGGGGGTGTTAGTGTATAAAACCAAAACTTTTCCAACTAAGTGTACCTTGCCCAAAGCTCAAGGGGTGCAGTGCAATTTGCCCTTCTCCAAATGATAGCTTCCATATAATTCTTAAAGAAATATTAAAATTAATTTTCAAGCCGTTCGTGGACTCTTAATCCGTATATATATTCTTACATGGAAAATTCGATTACTTTTAAAGTGCATGTTAATCATCTTTTATACATATTATATATGTAGAAAACAAATTATCTCACTTAATTAGCTTGTTCATGATATATTATAAATACTTGACTTAATGCCATATATATATATATATATATATATATATATATATATATATATATATATTCATTGCTTGGATTGATAAATTTTCTCTTCTATATTGTTTAAAAATTAAAAAAATAAATAAAATGATACTTTTAAGTAAATGAGTAGACTTTAGCTTAGTTTAGGCTTGATTGAATATTAGGATCAGGATCCTTTTATGATCTTTTTTTTTCTTTAATTTTTTTTGGTTTTTTTTTTTTTTTTTGATAGATATTGACACCTAAATATAAAAGAAAATACATGATCAATATTTATTGATTTTTTTTTTTCTCGAACAAGTGGATGTTTATTAACATTTGAAAAAAAAAAAAAAAAAAAAGGGAAAAAATAGGTAAGGAGAGGCTTTAAGTTCTAACTCTTGAATTTTAACCTTTCTCTTAAGTGGGGTCCACCTTGATAGAATGATAGATACCAAGTGAGCCTCTCTATCCACGTGTTTAGTATAGACCCCACTGCTTCCTTCCAGGTGGTATCAATGTTTACGTGTCAAACATCTGCATCATGGTCATCCCTTATATATATATATCACTAGCAGGAGAGGCACGTGCATTGCACGTGCTAAATTTATAATATTAAATTTTATAATATATATATATATATAGGGTTGCACATTGGGGAAATGGGGATGGATATAGGTCCCCCCATCCCCATCCCCACTTCTCAAACCCTTCCCCATCCCTCTCCATTTCCCCATTTGGGGAAAATGGGGATGGGGGAGTTTTGGGGGGAGGTCCCCCCATCCCCATCCCCATCCCCATTTCTCCAATTTCCCCGTTTCCCCGTTTTTCCCCGTTCCCCCGTTTCCCCATTTGGTTGAAAATTACAAATTAAACTTTTAAAAAAAAAAAAAAAAAAAAAAAAAAAACATTCCATTACAAATGCAAAAGAAAATACATTAAAAAATAATGTCAAATATATATACATTACAAATAATGTCAAAGAAAATATATTACAAAATATATATATATATATATATATATATATATATATATATATAATATTTTAGGGGAAATGGGGATGGGGGTACCTCCCCCCATCCCCATCCCCATTTCACTATATTAGTGAGGAAAATGGGGAAATGGGGATGGGGTGGGGTCTCCCCATCCCCATCCCCATCCCCATTTCAATTTGGGGATGATTTTCATCCCCATCCCTCCCCATTTCCCCATTTTTCCCCCAAAATTTTTCCCCAAATGGGGATGGGGAAGCGGGGAAACGGGGATCCGGGGGAAAATGTGCAACCCTATATATATATATGAATACAATAACAACTGCATCTTATAATTTACTATATCATAATAATAATAATATTATTATTATGATTACAAATTATCAACGGTAGATGATTCACAATCATCATTAGATATTTGGTTTAAAATAGCTTTGTATTTCTTAATTTTAGCTTTTAAAGCTTTATTCTCTTTAGCTGTCTCATCGTATCCTTTATTCATTTTGTGGTAACGCCATTTATAGTATTGGTAGTTTGAGAAGTTGACATCACAAACTTCAAATTTGTAATGCCTCTGCAGGTAATCAATTGTTTCTTTAGTTGCATCTTGCTCAGACTCATTTTTGTTGTCTGAAAGTTTACCCCAGAACACTTCGGTATTGAGTTCGGAGTCAATAATAAGATCGATCTTAACGTATACTTTAAATAGTTCTAGACCATCAACTTCATATCCATAACTGTATTTATCGATATTTAGTTTTTCGACAACATTTTGAAGCAGGCTTTTATAACAAATATCGATACACAAAGGTTCCATATTGATAAATATGCACATGTATAGAGGAAATATAATCATATCACAATTTATTTACTTAATTAAAAACTTGATAAATAACACTAAAAAATAACAAACTGAACTGGCAAATTACTAAGATAATAATTTGACTTCATGGAAGCATATTTAAGTTTGATTTTCTCCCATACCAAGCATAAATCACACATTTAAGCTAATAAAGCAGATAAAATCATTGATCCTCAATCAGAGATTCAGAGCCTCAAATTTAACCCTAATCTATAATCTATAATCTATAATCTATAATATACTCTATAATGGAAGAATGGCGGTGCCACATGTCAGCATGAGAAGCTTTTTGCTTTAAATTCTCCATTAATTCTTATTTCTCAATTTATATCAATCACCTATTTATTTGAAGTAAAATGAAAGGTCTCATTTTGCAATTTATATCAATCACCTAAACAGTCTCTCTTCATATCCATCACTCCCATATATTCATTACTTCTAGCATTCATTAATGAGTGCATTTTAAAATGATTATAATGAAGGAATGCAAAAAGAATTGTAAAAGGAAAATGGAAATTTTAATATTTAATACTAATATTAATAATTAATGAATTCAACATTAAGCCACCGTATAAATGGCTTCTGTTATAGAAAATACTGACCACAATTCAAAATTTTAATACAACAATAACTTTAAATACTTTGAATTTAAATCCTAGGTCTCTCGAGCTCTCATAGGAGCAATTCAAAATTTTAATATTCAATAATAATATCAATAATTAATTAATTGAACATTAACAAATCATATGAATGGCTTCTGTTGTACGGAATACTAAAAGAAACACAATCCAAAATTTTAATGCAACAATAATTTTAAATATTTAGAATTTTAACCCTTCTAGCTCTCGTGGTTTGTAACTAATATTTTTAATGGACTTTTACAAATTTTGTCCCTTCCTTTTCACAGTCAATGCAGTGAATTGATATTTTTAATATTTAAATCTTTTTGCATTCCTCTGTTTCAACTTATATATATATATATATTCCTTCAACCATTAATCGAAAAATACATTCTTTTATGTAAAGGTATATTTTTTTGGTTTTGTTTTTTGTTTTTATTTCATTTCTTAATATGTTCACACCAGTATAATTTTTATTCAAATTTTTGTAGGTTGATATCGTTCTTGCAATCATTAATCGAAAGGTACATTCTTTTTTTTTTTTCTTATTTCATTTTGTTATATGTTCATATATACCTATATAATTGTTGTTTAATTTTTTTGAATATGTACCGATATTATATAATGCTGCATGTGGTCTTAGTATAGATTATATTTCTACTTTACAAAAGAATAACACAAACTATGAATTTAGGCCATCAGATTATATCATTAGATGTTTCAGAAGCGAGCACGCCAACAAATTCAAACTATCGGATCACAACATCAAACACTTTGGTCTCAAGCTTGCCAACGGTTGACACTAACACGTTTGTTCCGTGTTCGTATGGAAGACTTTCAGACATAATAAGTAGATCGAAGTCTTTGTTGCAACCTTTAATTTGAGTTCTACCTTTAATTTGGGGTTATAGTCATAGCTTTAAGCCTTTAATTATTTAGAGACAACAGATCAAAGACTGAAAGTTAGACGAACGAAAGTTGTTATGTGGAGTGTGAACATACTTAGAATTTACACGTTATTTATTTAGTAAATTGATGGCATGTTCATCTTATAGAAAATTTTGACTTGCATATACAGAGATATAAGTGGTGTCACGCGTGTGTGTTAGCATTAATAGAACATAGTGTGTATATGGTAAGTCAATAACATGTTCATGGAATTTGTTGTTTCTGTACCGTAGAGACTGATTTTCTTCCACCATGCATCTGGTGGAGATCCACATTAGCAGAATGTTTAATTATTGTAGTTCGATATTCCAATTGAATGATTGTATGATGTATTTCTGCAAAAGAAAAAAAGAAAATGGATGTAGAGATCTCTTCCTGATTTGAATATCAGAAGGTTCCATTGTCTAGCTACGAAATTACTATTTAATTAATCAATTAAGCAGGAAATATACATGGGAGATAAATAAATATATGTATATATATGGAGATGAATATGTCTGCTATGTACTTTGCAATAGATAAAAAGAAAATGAAATAAAATAATGGATGAAGTCTTTCAAAGATCTTTAATTATAGACAAAGGTTGGTCCAATGTTTTGCCCCTCACACCTACGAGAGAAACTTCAGTATATCCGAGGTAAAACATGATGTGGCACGTCTAACCAGTAATATTTAGACACATCATTAAATTTTACAAACCCAAAGTGATGTAGGACAGGAAGAGGCCTAGCTCAAACCAACTCTAAAACACTGGTTTCAGCCGTATGAAACTAGTGATTCTAACAGGTTACGATAGTGTTTCAAGTTGGTCTAAGTATCAGTTTTAGTTTTTCTTGTTTTGCAAGTTTTAGGAATTAGAGTTGGAAATAAATCAAACTTGTTTGATCTTAGTTTTTTAGTCAAATTAGGAATCTATTTTATTTTCTTTTTAAGCAAAGAGTCAGGAAAGGTTTTGTAACTTTTTCATAAATCAATAAAATCGTTCTTGTGAACAAACTATCACTCGTGGATTCGAGAACCCTCTCGTGGATTCGAGAGTTACTTAGCTTCCGCTACGTCAAGTGGTATCAGAGCCTAAGCTTTCAGCAATCTTTCTAATGGCGCGCGACGATATTGGGGATTATCGTTCGACTGACAAAGATCAGCGAATAAGGGCAATAGCAACCGGGGTTGTTACTGCTGCCATCAACGACATTCGTCCACTACTCGATGGAGTTCCACTACTGCAAGCACAGCTTGAGGAGATTCTTCAAAGACTAGAGGCGTTGTCCCCTAATGGCAACAGGGTAGACGACCAGCGAACCTGATAACATACCGCAATTCCAAAACCTGCAGACGTTACCTATGATTCCAAACCCGAACCCACAGGTGACTGACTCAGATGACAGGGCCCCAAGGAGGACCCAAGGAGACCGAGATTACAAACTCAATGTAGAGATGCCAATATTCTAGGGAACTCAAAACGTGGATGAATTCTTTTCTTGGATAGATGAAGTTGAAACAGGATTTGGAGTAATGGATTGTTCTGAAGATCGAAAACTCAAAGTGGTTGCCAACAAACTGAAGGGGTCAGCTGTAGCATATTGGAAATACTTGAAAAACAAGCGAGTGCTGGATGGGAAAACCACCGATTGCAACGTGGGAGAAGATGAAGAGTAAGTTCATGGCCAAATTCCTACCTCCTGATTATGAGCAGCGTTTATATGTACAATTACAAAATTGCAAGCAAGGAAATAGGACCGTGGAAGAATACATCGATGAGTTTATTCGACTGAATTCTTGGAACTTGCTGCCAGACAACGAAAATATGCAAATCGCAAGGTTTAGGGGAGGTTTGAAGCGGGAAATACAAGACCAAATGAAGATGCTCAATACATTCACACTCGGGCAAGCTTTCGACTTGTCACGAAAGGCTGAGGAGCCAATTAGAGCCCCTCCTGTGCGAACCAGATTCACTAACCAACAATTCCAAACTGGTCCAAGTAAGGTGACAATCCCGAATGAACCAGCCACTGAAACCGCAAATAATGAAAATCGGCCAAGAAGAGCTACTCCACAACAAGCACCGAACCTTTATGCTAAACCAATGCCCTCACTATGCTACAGATGCCACCAACCTGGACACCGTTCGAATCAATGCCCACAGAGACCTACTGTTAATTTTGTTGAAGGTGACTATATAGAGGAAGAAGATGATTGTCACGAAACAGAGGTGGTCGATAGAATTGAGGAGGATGGAGATGACGATTTCATTGGAATGATAACACGACAGTTGTGTGAATTTCGGACTAAGAAGGCAGAGGAGGTTGGGCATGACAACTTGGCAGAATGTGACAATCAAGAGAGAAAATTGAATTGCATCGTTCAGAGGATTTTTTTAACACCAAAAAGGGGTCCAGAAATTTCCACTCGACATCAGGTATTCCGAACCAACGCCCTTATCAATGGAGTGATAGCAAAGGTTGTGATTGACACAGGAAGTTCATAGAACTTGGTATCCAAAGAGCTGGTGAGGAAACTGAAACTACCTACTGAGAAGCACCCGCAACCCTATGACCTGCGGTGGATCCGAAAGTTGGAAGGGGCAGCCGATGTAGTTAATGAAGTGTGCCGAGTACCGCTATCGATTGGGAAAACTTACAAGGATGAAGTTGTGTGTGATGTGGTAGTTATGGATGCTTGTCAGATTTTGTTAGGGAGACATTGGCAGTATGACATAGACGTGGGATTCAAAGGTAAAACCAATAATTACGAGTTCTGGTGGAAGGGAAGGGAAGGCAAATCATATTGAAACCACCCACTTTGAAGGTAGAGACAAGGCAAGAAGAGGGAGAGAATTTCCTAGCCATAGTAACCCGACATGTGACAGAGGAATGTGAAGCTTGTGTGATGCTAGCCCAAGAAGAAGACGTGAAAGAGGAAGCAATACCCGAGTTGGCGCTTCCTTTGGTAACCGAATTCTCTGACTTAACACCGGATGAGCTGCCAATTGGATTACCACCAATACGTGAAATTCAACATCAGATTGATCTAATTCCGGGAGCGAGTCTACCAAATCTGGCACACTATAGGATGAGTCCACAACAACACAAGATACTACAAGATCAAGTTGATGATTTGTTACAAAAGGGATACATCCAGGAGAGCAAGAGTCCATGTGCAGTACCTACCTTACTAGTACCTAAGAAAGATGGCACTTAGCGAATGTGTATCGACAGCCGAGCAATCAAAAAAATTACCATCCGTTATCGGCACCCGATACCCACAATTTAGGATATGATAGACCAGTTGGGAGGAGCAAAAGTGTTCTCCAAAATCAACCTGCGAAGCGGGTACCATCAAATTCGGATTAGACCCGGGGATGAATGGAAAACCGCGTTTAAGACGTGTGAGGGGTTATATGAATGGTCGGTGATGCCGTTCGGTCTCTCCAACGCCCCAAGTACTTTTATGCGACTAATGAATCAAGTACTAAGGCATTTCTCTTGCAAATTTGTCGTCGTTTACTTCAATGATATTCTTATTTACAGTCCTAATGAGGAGACGCACCTGAGACACTTGAGAGAAATATTGTTGGTGTTGCGAAAGAATCACTTGTACGTGAACAAAAAGAAGTGCAACTTCTTACAAAACCGGCTGGTATTTTTGGGTTTTATCGTGGGGAAAGATGGGGTCCAAGTAGATGATGCTAAGGTCAAGGCAATTCGAGAATGGCCGACCCCGTCAACGGTCACCGAAGTGCAAAGTTTCCATGGGTTAGCCACTTTCTACTGGAGATTTATCCAAAATTTCAGCAGCTTAGCGGCTCCACTAACTAAGTGCACAAAGAAGGGCTGTTTCCGTTACGCAGAGGAGCAAGAAACGAGTTTTGCACTCTTGAAAGAAAAATTAAGCACAGCACACGTCCTCGCGTGACCAGATTTTGATAAGTTGTTCGAAGTCGACTGTGATGCCTCAGGGAAGGGAATAGGTGCAGTATTATCGCAAGAAGGACGACCGGTGGAGTTCTTTAGCGAAAAACTAAGTGATGCGCGTCAGAGATGGACAACCTACGAGAAAGAATTTTACGCTGTTTTCCGGGCTCTCATGCATTGGCAACACTATCTAATCCAAAAGGAATTCGTGTTATATAGTGATCATCAAGCTTTGAAATTCATCAACAATCAACACCACATGAACAACATGCATGCTCGATGGATCACATATATGCAGAAGTTCACTTTCTCTCTAAAACATAAATCCGGAATGATGAACAAAGTCACCGACGCATTAAGTAGGCGGACAACCATGTTGGTGACAGTTGAAGCCGAAGTTACTGGACTCGAAACTTTGAGGGACATGTACGCCACTGATGAAGACTTCAAGTAGATTTGGGACAAGTGCTGTAAGCACCAAGATACATGGGACTTCCTAATTCATGATGGCTTCCTATTCAAATCCAATAAATTGTGCATTCCACAGGGTTCATTGCGAGAGAAGATTGTTAGAGAACTTCATGGAGGTGGTCTGGGCGGCCACTTAGGACGTGATAAAACAATCACCTTGATCGCCGACCGATATTATTGGCCACAGTTGAAGAGAGACGTGGGAAAGATCGTTTAACACTGTCGGATATGTCAAGAATCCAAAGGGCAGTCCCAAAACACTAGGTTGTACACTCCTCTTCCGGTACCAGAGACAATTTGGGTAGATTTATCTATGGATTTCGTGCTTGGATTACCACATACCCAAAGGGGAAAGGATTCCATCATGGTCGTGGTCGTGGTCGTGGTCGATCGATTTTTAAAAATGGTGCATTTTATTGCCTGGAAACGGACTGCAGATGAAAGCCATGTAGCTGACTTATTCTTTCGAGAAGTGGTGCGACTACACGGGTTCCAAAGACTATCACGTCAGATCGTGACGTAAAATTTGTGAGTCATTTCTAGAGGACTTTGTGGAAAAAGTTTGATACCAAATTGCAGTTTAGCAATGCCTTCCATCCACAAACGGACGGACGGACGGACAAACAGAAGTGGTGAACCGTATTCTGGGCAATATGTTACGATGTATCAGTGGAGAAAAGCCTAAACGGTGGGACCTTGACCTGACACAAGCAGAATTTGCTTATAATAGCATGACCAATCACTCTACACCTTTCGAGATCGTCTACACTCACCAACCAAAGCATGCGTTGGATCTAATCACATTACCAACTCAACCTAGAGTAAGTAGAGCTGGGGAGAATTTAGCAGAACGAATTCACAAATTGCATTCTGAGGTGTAAGCTAACTTGGAGGCTGCTAACAATGCTTACAAAACAACAGCGGATCAACATCGACGTAAGAAAGAGTTCAAAGAGGGAGACTTGGTAATGGCTTATTTATGAAAAAATCGGTTCCTTGGGATCCAAACGAAACTGCAAAAATGGAAGTATGGGCCTTTTAGAGTCGCCAAGAAGATTAATGATAACGCCTACATTTTGCAGCTGCCGGACGATTGGAATATCTCCAATACATTCAATGTGTCTGATCTGTCAGAGTACCATGAAGACGTGCCATTGTATTCAGACGACTCGGGACGAGCTCATTTCCAAGAAGGGGAGACTGATGTAGGACAGGAAGAGGCCTAGCTCAAACCAACTTTAAAACACTGGTTTCAACCGTATGAAACTAGTGAAGTTGTCTAACTTGCCTAGTTTCATACAGGTGAAACTAGTGATTCTAACAGGTTACGATAGTGTTTCAAGTTGGTCTAAGTATCAGTTTTAGTTTTTCTTGTTTTGCAAGCTTTAGGAATTAGAGTTGGAAATAAATCAAACTTGTTTGATCTTAGTTTTTTAGTCAAATTAGGAATCTATTTTATTTTCTTTTTAAGCAAAGAGTCAGGAAAGGTTTTGTAACTTTTTCATAAATCAATAAAATCGTTCTTGTGAACAAACTATCACTTGTGGATTCGAGAACCCTCTCGTGGATTCGAGAGTTACTTAGATTCCGCTACGTCACAAAGCCATGTCATAAAAAATATTGACAGATCGTGAATCTCTATTCACCTTCTCACCTTCATCTTCTTACTTTACAACTACTTATTTTCTTCCAAGTTCCAACTTGCTTCATTCTCTTTTTCGCCTTCCTTTTACCAAAAAAATTTCCTCTCAATCTATTTATTTTCCATATTTAATATATTAAAATTGAAAAAAAAAAATAGAGGAGGCTGGCCTCCTCCTGTTTCCAACGGAAGCATTGATCGATGGGCTTCGTCCTCCGATCTGGAGGTAGCATTCTTTCTCCAGTTTAGGGCTCCTTCAATGGTGGCCTCCATTCGGTTTTTTTTACTTTTTATTTTTTATTTATTTTTAATTAGTAAATCAAAATGTAATTTTTAATTTTTTCAAATTATTAAAAGGAAAAAAAATTATTAAAAAAAAAAAAAAACTAATACCCAAATATACAAAAACTTCAGCCGAGGGGTTTTAAAAATTTAGAGATAGAGATGCTCAAAATCTCAGGTAAAAATGAAGGTTAGAAGGTGAGAGGTTGTAAGAACTATAAGGAAGATGAAGATGAGGGTTATAAAAAATCATGACCTGTCAATATTTATTTAATAATATGTCACATAATTAATGAAGTTTCTCTCCACACCTACACCATAAGGTTGTGAGTTCGAGTCTGTCCCCCTTCCTCCAAATCCTGAATTATTGTAATATTTAAAATTTTAAAAAAAAAAAAAAAACTTTAAATATAGTTGTATTACCTTTAATTTTTTTTTTAAAAAGACCAATTTCATCACATCATTCCAAGTCTTTCAAGGACCTTATAAATATAATTTTATTACTTTTGATTTAGGAATATTTTTGTATTATTTTAACCATAATATTTATTTATTTTTTAATGTAACCATAATATTTTGATTCATAAGAAAAAACCCATAAATATAATATTCAGTTTATATTTTTCGATGCCCGCACATCGTGCGGGTTGTAAACTCGTTAATTAACAAAACCACCAATGGAGCATAATGCATACTCTTCAATTATTAGGTAAATAAATACGGAGCTCTTAGTATATAAAAAAAAGTCTAATAATTAATCAGTAATCACTATCTAAAAGTGTAAGCTATAAAATTATAGCTCAAACTCAGTACTCACTTAAAATTGTTAAACTATAGTAATGTTAGGCTACCCAAAAAATTTATCCATATTAGATGTCATATAAGTTCATAAATTAACATGCCATGTTATATGAGTTCTTAAATTAACATGTCGTAACAAAAAAAAAAAAATTCATATAGAAGAAAAAGAAATATTCTGAATGTAGTTTAAAAATAAAAATAAAAGTTTAGTGGCATAAATAACTTACTTCGTATAGTGTCTACAATTTCTTGCCAAAGCCAACAACACTAAGTAACCTGTAAACAAAAAACACATTAGATAGTCTCAATAAGTTATTATGTAACATTGTAATAAAGCATTAAAGAATCTCAAAATAATATAGTTTATGATATTGACCATCTAGCTAATCCAAAAACTAGGACTAATAAAGAAAATACAATACAAACTTCACAAGAAACAACAAAATTGAAAAACAATTAACCTTGTTGGGAAAGTTTCTGAATATATATAATTGCCAAAAATACACTCTCTCTTTATTCATAACCCGTAGTAACGAAAAAAAACATAACATAATACTCATATTATTATTTTTAATAAAAAATTCACATAGAAGAAAATGACATATTCTAAATTTAGTTAAAAAAAATAGTAAAAGTATAGTGGCATAAATAACTTAACTCGTATATTGTCTACAATTTCCTGCCAAAGCCAAGTAGCCAATAACACTTGTTTAACTTGTAAACAAAAAATACATTAGATAATGTCAAAAAGCTATTACGTAGCATTGTAATAAAGCTTTAAAGAATCTCAAAATAATTTAATTTAGGATATTGACCATCTAGCTAATCTAAAGACTATAACTAACAAAGAAAATATAATACAAACTTCACAAGAAAAACAAGATTGAAAAAAATTAGGGCCTGTCCTGCAACATGTTTTCAGTCTGTTTTTGTTTTTGTTTTCCAAAAATGATTTCGAATTCGCATTTGGTAACCGTTTTTCATTGTATTTTCAAAATACAAAAACAAAATGATAAATAAAACCAGTGTTAAAAGTAGAGATTTTGAAAAACAAAAAAAAGTTGTTTTTCTTGTATTTGTTTTTGTTTTCCAAATGAAGTGGGTCCCATATCATTAAATAAGTGGGCCCCATATCATTAATATATATTTTATTTTAATAAAAAAAAAAATTTCACCGACTTTTTCTTCCTCTTCTTCCTCTTCTTCTTCTTCCCGCCGAGTTCTTCTTCCCACCGCTCTGCATCTCGCCGCCGAGATTTCTTCTTCTTCTTCCTTCTTCTTCTTCTTCTTCCTCTTCTTCCTCTTCTTCTTCTTCCCGTCGAGATCTGCCCTGCATCTCGCCGGCGAGATCTGCTTTGCATCTCGCCGCCGAGATCTCTTCTTCTTCCTTCTTCTTCTTCTTCTTCTTCTTCCTCTTCCTCCCGCCGCCAATCTACGTCGCTTCCTGCCACCGATCACCGCCGATCTGGTCTTCTTCTTGGTCTTCTTCTTCTTCCTCTTCCTCTTCCTCTTCCTCTTCAACTGTTAAATTTGTTAAACCCTAAATTAAATTACAAAATGTTTTTTTTATTAATTATTTAATCATTTATTTATAATTGTTATAATATTAAACAAAAATTAAAAATTGATATTTCAATTTTCGAAAGTTTTCAGTTATCCTACCAGACGCGTTTTTTCCGTTTTTATTTTCAAAATATGGATTCCAATAAATGTTACCAGACACGTATACGGAATTCAAAAATAAAACCAAAAAAACTGTTTTCATTTTCATTTTTCTTTTCGAAAAACAAAAACAAAAAACAGTTTGCAGGACGGGCCCTTAGCCTTGTTGAGAATGTTTTTGAATATATATAATTGTCAAAAATACACTTTCTCTATGTTCACAACCATCAGCCAAAAAAGAAGAAGACATATATGACCAGATATACAATGTCTATAATACAATTTTTAAACTTTACATTAAAGGGTGTCACAAAAAGATGTGCCATATTGGAACAAACCCATTTAGCAAAATTGTAAAACAAAAAAACAAACAAACAAAAAACACAATTCAAATGACATTAAATATAAGAAAACCAAAGTTCTTGTTAGTCACTCAAATTGAATCAACCAAAGAACAGAGAGTTTTTTTTATCTTTGTTTTGTTTTAGTGTCTATTAGAACTCGAAATGGGCTTTGTTGGGCTGGGTTTGGACCTCAATAAAACATATTTGTACTCTAAACTAATGACAACTCTACATATAATTCTGCTTTAAGTTTTAAATATTTTTGCATTAACTTTCTGATAGAAAAATATAATGTAATAAGGTTTGATTTGTTCTTTAAAAATAAAAGGGCAACACATTACCCAAAAATTCACTCTTTCCAATTCCACTACCTCTCTCTCTTCCTTTTACCTCACATGTTTCCAGACTTAAAAAATCCAGACACTCATTATCTCTTTTCTTTTCCATCTCCAAAAACTATTCATCTCTCATCTCATACAGAGCACTAAAACTTTGAATCTCTTCTTCTCTTCTTCATATTTCATTTCTTCATCTCTAATTGTTCTGGATTTGTTATTTTCTTCTCTTTTCAGATGTTTTTTTTATCTTAGTTTTCTTATCTTTTTCGGCTTTTTTGTTTTAAAATTGTTTTTTGTTTTTAATTATTTCTTGATTTAAAGTTTTAATTTTTTTTCTACAACATCAGATTCTATTTTTTTTTCCTATCATAGTTTAGATTTCCTGTCTTCATAGATTATAGTTGAGATTTCTTTCTTCTTCGGATCTTTGATTTGATGATTTTTTTAGGTTTCTTTAGATTTCAACATTAGATTAGATTTTAGGTTTCTTTAGATCTGTTATTTTCTCCTGTTTTGGTTTTATATTTAATGGTTATTTTGACAACTCATCTTCTCTTCTTCGGATCTTCTGTTATTCTAAAGTTTATTTTTTTTTCCTCGGTCTATTATTACAAAGTTTTTTGTTTTTCTTCTCTGTAATCATTATTTTTTTCTTTTCTTCTGCCAGGTTCAATTTTGTGCCATTTTTTGGTGTAGATCTTAGATTTAAATTCTGAGCTCTAGATTTCAAGATTTGATTTTGTTTCCTGGTTATCTGTTATTTTCTCTCATAAAGATTGTATTTCTTTTTTAGAATTTTATCTATATTTAAATTTAAATTTTTTCTTTTTGTTTCTCTTCAATTTCTGTATGTTCATCATTGTGATGAGAAAGAAAAAATAAAGAGAAACAAAAACACTAGAGTTAATATAAAATAAAAGGAAAAAGCAGAAATCTACATTTTAGAATCAAGATCAAATTCAACTAACCCAGATGTGATGCCTGGAATTCCAGTATTCGTTCTCCTTTTTGTTCCTTTTTTTTTTAGCTTTAGGCTTTTATTTTCTCTTGTTATGGTTTATTTTTGTTTTCCAGGATTTCCCCTTGTTCATCATCCTATTGTGATTTTAAATTCATCAAACCCAGTAAAAAAAAAATCAATCATATTCAACCATCATCATCACAACTACAAGTTAAAGCAATAAAATAAAAATCCACAAACCTCAATGCGATGCCTTTAGATCCAACAATCGGTTGATTTCCTTTGCTCATTTTTGGGTTTTTTTTTTTTTTTTTTTCAGACTCACTCTTCTCTTTATCTCCATCCTTTTCTTTTATTCCTATTTTTCCACCTCTTCACCGTCACCGCCATCGCCACAACCTAGCATAGCCTTGCATAGTTTGCCACCTTCAATCCAAATAACGTAACACAAACACGTAAAAAGGAAAAGGAAAGGATAAAATGGTAAATATAAGGCTGTTAAAAAAAAAAAAAAAAAGGATATAATGGTAAATCGGACAATTGGAGGCAGTAAAACCAAAAAGGACACACAAGGAAATACCGTAAATGGTCACACCATGAATTACCCTTTTAGAAAAATAAGGCTCTTTTATATATATATATATATATATACGGAAATTATCCTATCAGTGCATCTTGATAGAATTATATAAGGATATTGAATGTGAGTCACTCGTTTTATATACCTTGACTTGTTATGTATGCACTTGTCAAATCACTGTTATAAATGAGTGGCTCACATTCAATATCCTGATAAAGTTATATCAGTGCATCCTGATAGGATCGGGACCGTATATATATATAGGATTAGATTTTCTGTTTTTTTAAATGCACATGCTGACATGCATACCCGATCAAACCAGTCTTGAATCTTGACGACTCCACTGTACAATTTCAAATTTATTTTATTTTTATTTTTTATTTCAAATATTTTGGGTATTAAATTATTAAAAAAATAAAAGTCCGGCAATGTTTTTACTTTATTTGACTCTTCACATATGGTAGTCACAGTGGGCCTAGCCCACTCCACACCCAGGGCCGGCCCTTACAATATAGAGGTCCAGAACGAAAAAAATTGTTTTATTATTATTGGATCCATTTTAAAAAAAATATTTTGAACACCTCTATTTTAGGAGAAGAACTTGGCTACATCCGATGCACCATGCATCTCCCACCCTGATGTTGCCATGTCAGCAAAGCTGAGCTGACATGGCAACATCAGGGTGGGAGATGCATGGTGCATCCCGCTGTACCCAAGATTTAGTCCTATTTTAGATACAAATTTACAGACTTAAAAGATCTAATAACTAATATGAAATAGTTTTGGACCTATTTTTTAAAACAATATTTGAAATTTGAATCTTTTCGTTTAAAACATAAACTTTTAGGTCTAAAACCATATATTAATCTAAAAAATTAATTTTATTTGTAAAAAAATAAAACAATTTTTGCCATTTTCTTTATGGGCCCAGGGCAGGTGCATTCTTTCACAAGCCCAGGGCTGGCACTGTCCAAACGCACTCTATTTTTTTTTTTTTTTTTTTTCTGAAATATTAATACAATAATTCGGGGTTTTATAGGGGAGAAGGATATATTCAGACCCACAACCTCGTGATGTGGGTGCGAAGCGCATGAGTTTCTATATATTTCTAATATATTTTTTACTGTCTTCCTTGAACAAGACAAACACCTTTTGGAATAAAATAAAATAATAATTTTGATTTTGAGAGTGGAGTATATCTTTTCCATCCACGGTAGCCCATCACCACTGATATTTGATTGAATTGATTCAGGAACATGTGCCCTAATTAAAGACAAAAATGAAATTACACAAAATGACCTTGGAGTTTACCTTTTTACATTTGATGGTATAAAAATGGACACTCACCCACAGTTAAGTTTTACTGTCGATTAAATTTGATTTTTTTTATTAAATTTTAAGTATTACACTATTACATAAATTGAGGGGTTTTTCTGGAGAGAGAAAGGACTCGAACCCACAACCTCATGGTGTAGGTGTGAAGGGTTTTACCACTAGACACCATCGATTAAATTTGATCACTCTCTCTACTTAAACAATAAAAATATCAAAACGAGTAAATATGAAAATAAAACTTATAATAAATTTAAAATGAAATAAACGTTAAATTTAAAATTTAATTAAACAGAGAAAACATAGAAATTAAAACCAATGAAGAAATTGGATTATAAGTGGAGAAAACATGGAAACTAAACAATGAAGGAATTGGATTATAAGTTATGAAAAGAAAACTTAAAATAAATTTAAGATAATATATATATATATACAGTGGTTCTCTCATAAGGGATTCCTTATTTTAATTTCAGTAAGGACCACCATGAAATCATATCGATTTGAATGAATTTTAATCTGAATTTTTTTGTAGATGATAAGTTCGTTGAAATCTACCTATGAATAAAATTTGAGAATTTTTCAAGCACGAAAACTATTTTTACCGATTTTTTTTAAATATGAAGGCATTAGAAAAATAGGCGAAATATAGGAAATTCAAGAAAAATAGTTTTCGTGCTTGAAAAATTCTCAAATTTTATTTATAGGTAGATTTCAACGAACTTATCATCCACAAAAAAATTCAGATTAAAATTCATTCAAATCGATATGATTTCATGGTAGTTCTTACCGAAATTAAAATAAGGGATCCCTTATGAGAGAACCACTGTATATATATATATATATTTATATATAATAAAATTTAATCAGAAACAATGAAGGGTTCGGGAGACCTCAAGGGTATAGCTCAGCTAGTAGATTGACGAGCTTAGAGCGTGGACAAATAACTCTCCAATGAGTGGCTATAGATATCATGAGCTATTTGCATTACTTAGGTGGTACGGTGGTCACTTTCAACTAGAGCCCTTAGTTCTTTCGCGGATAAGCCTGCTAAGATGGGTTCAAGCCTGAGTAGGGATATGCTTGGGTAGACATTTTGATTTCGATCTTGTGATGCTCTGTTTTTTTTGCTTTCGTGTTGCCTGGGGGTTGTTAGCTGGGCGTTTATCTCTTATATTTGTGGGGTTTCAGTTGGGTTTCTTTTGTTTCTGCCTTTCTCTGTGCTTTTTTTTGTTGCTGCTCGTGGTTTCTGCTTTGTTGTGAGCGGTTGTTTTGCTCTCTTTTGTTTGTTGTAGGCGTATGCCCTTGCTTTTTTTTTGGTAATCAAGTTCGCCGTTCAAAAAAATAAAAATAAAAAGAAAATAACAGAGACCATTGTAAAGGAATATAATCAAAATCTAACTAGCTACATGCAAAGATATGGTGTGTCAAGGTGCACCAAAATAAACCTAAAAATCCAATAATTGGAAATTAAAAACACACTGCCTAAAAGCAGAAATAAAACAAAGTCGCACAAGCAGCTCAAGAGTCTTGGGCACCATCTCCACCATGTCTGGCTTTAGCCTCCCTTGAGCAGCAGTTTCTTCTGCTTCCCTTTGCAGATGTGCAAAAAGTCAACACTACCACCATTCAGAGAGGGTCGAGAGTAAGTCCAACTCAGTCACTTGGACCAGCAGCCGAAAGACGATCCATGGATGCCTGAAGACCATCCATCCTCTGATTTATCTCCTCCTGTAAACCGGTAAACCTAGTATCCAGGCTTCCTATGCTCTGACTGACCCCCTTAATGGCAGTAAATATGTCCTCCACCCAGTTTGGTCTCTGATCACCCGGAAGAACATCACCAGCATCACCCTGAGGAACATCACCAGCATCGCCCTGATCATCCTGATGACCTCTATGCCTCTTCCTAGAACCTGAAGATGGTATAGTCTCCACACCCCTAGGACTGGCAAGTTCGTTGTATGTCTTCCGATTCAGGGCACCCATTGGCCTTAAGATGTCTTCACTTTCATTGTAGACAGGAATCCCGGCGAGAGAGCAAAAGTAGGTGATCAAACATGGAAAAGGAAGAGATGGAGTTTTCATATTACCAGCTGCATAAATCTCTTGGTGAATGTATCTGCCAATATTGATGTCACATCTCTCCTTCATGCAGTATAGGAGTTTTGCCACTTCCAGATTAGTCTCGGTACGATGCAAGTTCGGCCTCAGGGAATTACCAAAGAAGATGTTCCAGAAAGCCAACTCAAAATGCAGCTCTGAGTGCCTCAACGGAGACTGAAAAGTCCACATACTGTTACCATTCATCCTGAGCGCTTCAGCCAAACCCTCATTGTTATCAAACATGTCGAGCATACCGATTCCACGATACAGATCATGGTCTGGTGTGGAGAATCTCTTGTTGATGTCGCTGGCACTGAAAGAAACATCAACACCTCGAACTCTTACAGAACCACCCATGCAAAAGACGTCAGGAACCATACTGGCATAAAACTCACGAACGATGTCGGCGTTGGCATTTGGGGGATGTGCCACATACTCCGTCCATTGCCTCTGAACCACAGTCCTAGACACATCGGTATTCCGAAGCTCAGTTAAACTGATCCCCCTCTCCAGGATAAGCTTCTTCTTCTTGAACTTCTCCAGTCGACTTTCAAAGTCCAGATTGGGTTTGCCGGAAGAAGGTGCAGTAGCCTTACTCTTTTCCTTGGGATTTGGACGGCTGGAGGAGGATGCCATACCTTTGTCCTTGTCACCAAAATTCTTCTTCTCTAAGGTAGTCACCTTGGAGCTAAGTGTGGAGATTTCTTCCTCTTGATCATGTATGATATCTCTAAACCTTTGAACTAGGTTTTGCGAATCTTGCTTGCTCTCTTCAAGAGTACGAATATTTTCTTCCAAAGAAATCCTCCATTTCTTCAATTCCCGATTTTCCTTGGAGAGCTTTGTGTTCTTCTTCAAGGCTCTAAGAAGGTTCTTCTGAAACTCATCCATTTCATCATCATCATAATCGTCTCTGGATGAGGTAGATACCTCACATTCAGAAGATAAGTTCATCGGACCTCTATGGGCCGGAACTTCCACCTGAATATGTATGCAATGCAGTTCAAATGCATGATAACATTAAAAAAAAAGGAAAGAAAAAAAGAAAAAACTTATTATTAATTGCAGCTAATATGATTTATAAAAACAGTTTACAGTCCTATAAATCACATAAGACAGAAAAGTCAGATTCTAATAAGGTTATTGATATTATTCAAAATTATTCTTTTACTTATTCAAGTGACCTGCAATTCAGTAGTTGTACATGTTATTAGTATTAGAATGACCGCATAAGTTTAAGATAACAATGATCAAGGAGTTATTAAGTTGATTGCAGCTAACGCTAAACAGAATGAAGAATATATCTTCATTCTTCCTGAAAATGAAAATAAATACCTAAATCGAACCCCAGTCCAGATGATTCAACTTCAATTACTTGTATCTTTGAACATTCCAATCAACCAAACAAGTGTAAATGCAGAACCTTTTCCATGCAATTAACACTGCATTCGAAACACAATACAACCGTACCTCTTCCCTCACCATCCGTGCATTCTCCTCTTCCAGTTGTGTCACCGGAGACTCCAGCTCCACTGTATAAGCCTGAATATAAAAAAAGATACACCATCAAAATTCATTCAACTTCAAAAGGTAACCAAGTTTTGTATTTCTTCATATGAACATTCAACAAAAATTCCAACTTAAAAAAAAAAAAAAAAAAAAAAAACCAAACTAAATTATGCTTAAATTCATTTAATTTAACATCATGGCAGCAATTCACGGGTAACCAAGTTCTGTTTGATCACCTGGAGATGAGTTAGTTAACTAAGTTCTAAATTTCTTCACATGAACATTCGACCAAAATTCCAACTTTATTTTATAAAAAATAAATAAATAAATAAATAAATTGTATAAAAAAAAAACCCAACTAAATTGTGCTTAAATTCATTTAAGCTAACATCATGACAGCATAATTAATTGCCTTAATTTTACCAAATTGTAAACTGAGGTTGAATTTCCCAAAATATTTAAGAATAATAAATTAAAAAATAAAACAAAGAAACAAACCTGCTTGCGCTCTCGAGAGCTACCCTCTCGTGTCATCGACTCTCCGCGGGTGCAGAACGACACCGGCTCCGGCGGCGGTGTGACGTAGATGTTCTTCAGAAGATCTTCCATTTTCATGGAGCCCAAGCTCTGAGGGTTTGATAATGATGGTGGATTGCCTGGATTTTCTTCGTGTTGGTTTTGGAGATCGGCGAGGATGCTGGAGAAAGATGAACATATAGGAGGCGGTTGACATGGAAGATCCGGATTGGTCGTTGACGTGGTCGCCGTCAGTATCACCTTCGACGACGCCATCAATTTTTTCAACCCCGATTTTCTAGGGTTCTACACTCACTTCTACTACTTCTCTTCTTCTTCGCGCTTCTTTACTTCGGATTTTTTTTAAAAAATATTTACTCTCTCTGTAGGTACGTGGAACGTTTTGATTGGGCAGGAGTTCAAACGGAGAGTTCTTTTTTTTTTTTTTTAGTGGTGCTATTGACATATCCCTATTGATCTACTTATACCCCACTTTTTAAATTATTTAGTATTATCTTTTTTTCTTTATCAAAATTACTAAAAAAGACATACAATTTAAGAAAAAAAAATCTATAAAAAAAATCTAATAAAACCCCACATTCGTTTTCAAAAAAAAAAAAAAGCTCTTTTAATATTTTTCTTGAATTTTTTTTTTATAACTCTTAAACCCTAAAAATACTTGTATTGGATCTTATTTAAACAATAAATAAAAAACTTTGGGTGCATTAGACAAATGAGAACACTAATTTTTTTGAACATCAGGCTTTACCTATGAACACTAATTTTCTATAAGTTGTCACGTTATTAGTACAATAATTTTAAAGAGACAAGGACTGCATACGTATGTATTTCTTGGTTATAAGCCGTGAAAGCAACTCTACCCAATATCTATTGCTCTCCAATGTAGGCATGTGCAAGGATCGAGAAAATGCCTTCCGGAGATTTCCTGTTCTCAAGGACTACTTCAAGAACATGAAGTCTCACATTCTTTTTAACTTATTTACGAAAAGAGTTCACGAGAATTCTCTACCAGAAGAATTGGAGGGGAAATTGTTTACTGGTTCATCTTTTGAGAGGTTGCTAACAATGGGGATCGAATCATCCCACAAAATGGTTCTCAAAGTCCTATGACTTTCTGGCTTTTTCTATAAAGCTTGATGTTCCAAAAAAAAAAAAAAAAAACACTAAAAAAAAAAATAGGAAGAAAAACAAAATAAATTTGTTCATGAGAGGTGAGAGAAAGAGTGAAAGACGAGATCAGAGATAAAGAGATCTGAGATAGATAGAGATATTAGAGATTGAGTTTATTAAGTTTGAAAAATAAGTAAAAGGGTAGTTTTGGAAATAAATAAAATAAATTAATAAAAACATTTAACTTTATTTAATTAAATCAAAATTTAAACAAGTGGAGCATAAATAGATCAGTTGGGGGTGTGCCAATAGCACCACTTTTTTTTTTTTTCTTTCAAATAACTCGAGAGTCAAGATCAAGGCATCGAGCTGTCTATAGGGATGACAATGGATCGGATTGGGTATGGATTCCCCAATATCCATCCCTGTATCCATTTGAGATATATATCTCCATCCTCGCATCCATCCTCATTTCTAAGTGAGCGGGGCGGATTTGGATAATCCGCTAATTAAGATAGAGATATCCATCCCCGCTCCATTTATATCCGTATCCGATAATTTTTTTTTAAATTTTGGGTTAATATTAAAAACCTCCCCTCACCTTTGAACTATTATTGGATATATAGTTACAAACGCTTTTATTTTAGAAACCTCCCCTATAGACTGATACCGTTAGCATTCTGTTAATGTTGATTATGTTTGACCATTATAAAGTCTAAAATATCCCTATTTAAGCTTCAGTTGTATAAATTGACCATTATACCCTCATCTTTTACTAAATAAATTAATAAAATAATACAAAGAAGTTATTTTGTGGACAATTTTATCCCTAAAAATAACATAATTATAAATAAACCAAAAGCATTTAAAATGAGTATTTGTTGCTTGGCTTGATCAATATAATGGAATTCTCTTTCTTTCTTTCTTTTTTTCTTAAATTTTCTTCACATTTTTTTTCCAAAATAAAACATTGCTTGTACATTCAAATTTGCAGAAAAATAACTCAGAGTTTGTATTGCATTTTGTATCATGCAAAGATAATAAAATAAAAATAAAAAAATACACTCCAATGAAATTGTTGAAATAAAAACCAACATTAAACATTCAATTATAGCTTCAAAAGCAGTGTGATGGATTTGTACCATGGCATAAAACATTCAAGTCAATCTGGTACATTACCAGCACACTAATTACAAGCCAATTGCAACACAAGAAACTAGCCTATCACATTTTATATTTCCTAAGTTCCATCCTGATAAAATGTAGTTATCAGCTACATCTAGGCAATAATACTACAACACTTACACTAAACTGACAAAAAGAGAGAAAAAGCAGTTGTGAATCAATTCATAGGAGGTCATCCCAATTTAAATCCAGTCTACCATTGTCTGCAATAACACAATTAAATTGCATCAACAACTACAAAACTCAATATCAATACATGTATAGCCATAAAAAAAAAAAAAAAAAAAAAAGTCCAATGACAATTTACACTTACTTGGATTATCTTCTGCATTTGTTGTTGTGTTTTCACCAGCACCATACACATATTGCTGAGAAAAAGGAGCCTCCATTTCTTGAGATTTATGTTGGATCACAGATACAACAGGCTGAGATGACATTCCTACCACAGTATTAAAGGAGTTGCCAACCTATGGTGACATATCAAATTAATATAAAACAATTTATTACAAAAACATATTTAAATGTACAATATTTAAATGAAAGATACAAACCTCATATGACATTGTTCTTGTTGGCGACTGTGATGATTTTGAAACAACATTTCTAGAATTTCCCTGCTCCAAATTAAAATGACAGCATTAACATCATTAAAAAAAAAAAAAAAAAGACAAATAAATATATAAATAGATAAACACTGTTTACATCAACCTTATCTCTGATCCTTGGATTTATTGCTTCAGGATTTTCTGTACAGGTCCTTTTATTGTGCCCCAAAACATGACATATTCTGCATCTCATACTAGTTACCCTTTTATGAGCTACAGGCTCTTCTGGTTTTCTTCTCCTTGTAGTTTTAGGCCTACCGGGGCCTCTTTTTTTGATAGGTGGCAATATAGTAGTACCTTCAACTTCAGGCCATGCAACCTCATCGAGAATAGGATGGATCATATGTGAGTATGTTCTTAAAAAAGCTTCCTTTTTCAAGCGGGGATCTATAAAATTCATGACATTCATTCCCAAAGTGTTGATATATACAACACATAGCATGTTTACATGGAATGCCTGAAACTTGCCACTCCCCACAATCACAGTTCTGTTCATTCAATTTAATGCAAAAATTTCTTAACAATTCTTTCACCTCATACACATCAGGCCCTGCCTTAATTGGAGAGAGTTCCCTAGCCTTTTCTTGCAATGTCTTTATTTTCCTATGTATAACAGGTGGTAATTCAGTCTTCCATGCATGAGCCTTTGTTCTTCTTTTTCAAGCTTCTTCATCAACTTTCTCCTTATGCTTTCAAGCATGGTCAATACCGGTTGCCTTCTAAACTTGTTGATAACCCCATTCCAACACTCTGTAATGTTGTTTGTAACATGATCAGTGCAAATGTACGGATCAAATGCATGTCTAGACCAATGCTTAGGGTTGTATTCCATCATATAATTATATGCTTCATTATCTAGATTCCATATTTTCTGCATTGTGGCTTTAAATTCGTGTACATCGCAAGTCTTTACGGCAGCATAAAACAATGTCTTATATAGAGGTCCTTTCCATTCTGCCTTGAAATTGGCATACATATGCCTTGCACAATGCCTTATTCCAGCATCTGGCCAAAATAACTTCATAGCTTGGAGTACACCTTTCTGATGGTCACTCATGAAACATGGCATCCTTCTCCTCTCTACGTGAAGATGCTGATACAAGTGTTCAAGGAACCACCCCCAGCTCTCAGAAGTTTCTCCTTCACAAATACATACAGCAATAGGAAAAATACCACAGTTAGCATCTATCCCCACGGCAGACAATAACATCCCACCATATCTATTCTTTAGATGACATCCATCTATGCCGATGAATGGCCTACATCCGGCCAAATATCCATATTTTTGCGCTTCAAAGCTCAAGAAAAACCTTAGAAAGTATTGCGGTCCACCAGGGAGTGGTTGGTGCAACTTCAACATTGTCATTGAACCTTGATTTTTAATCCTCACAATATTGCCATACTTCCAAAACTTATTGTATGATTCCTTCTGGTTTTCATTTGAACCTTTAAGGGCTATTGTTCTTACCCCATGCAACTTCTGTTCAGAAACAGCAACATTGTAGTCTTTTAACAATTCAGTAGCCAATATACTTATTTTGATATCAGGATTTTCCATTATGAAAGTCTTATACTTTCGTTGCTGTCACTTCCAATCTTTTTGTCTGTCTATTGCATATGTGAGTATTGTTGAAGGATTTAATTTGGTATGTGAAATGATTAATTACGGGAGATGCATGGATCCGCCAAGTGCAATTTCCATTAGCCCCTTTGCATTTTCTAGTCCACTGAGACTTCTCATTTTTCACTCTATCCAAGTCAAATCCCTCTTGTATTACATAGTCACTAATCACCTACCGAAAGTGTTCTAGATCATTGAATAACATCCCTACCTCTAGTGTGATTCTACCACCTTGATTCTCCCTAAAAACCCTCCCTCTAATCTGGCATGAATGAGCACTCTTATCAGTATCACCGTCATCATCAGATGATCGTACAGGTGTTTGGGGCTCATCTTCTGATTCAATATCTAATATCTCATCTTTATCATCCTCTTCCGACCCACTACCATGCTCTTGCTCAACAAACACATCCACATCATCAGATGACTGTAGTATGGGAGCTGTATGTGGTTGTCCATTTAATGACAATGGTTCCATATCAAAATGTATGATATAGGTATCATGTTGCCCAAATTGGTAGAAAACTTCCAATAGATCACTATTTGATTCCACTAACCTCATTTCACCACTCCAAGGAAGATAAGCATGAGTAATGCATTTGTCATGTTGTGGATTAAAATCTTTACCAGCCTCTCCCATTGTAGCCTCCCATAACATGTAAAGGCTGAAATAATCAGGATCAATGCTACCCAATTCAAGTTCTTGGCTATTTAAGTTGACGTACAGTGTATACATCTCTAACCTAAAAACAAAAACAATATATAACATATCCACCAAACAAAATGGTTACAAAACCATAATTTACATTATTAAGCGATCTCTAACAATTTGTATTCAAAATCTAACAAACTCAAGGATTAAAACACAACAAAACACCAAAAAAATCTGTTCACAACATGAACCCAAACCCAAACAAAATATTTCATTTATGTAACTATTAAACAACAAACAATCAATGTATAATAAAACCCTAAAGTCTATAAAATAGCTTTAATAACAACAACAAAAAACAAAAAACAAAAACAAAAAACAAAAAACAAATGTTTAAAAAAACAAACTTTTAGTAAAAAAAAAAAAAAAAAAAGGCAAATATTTAAAAACTAATTGTTCAAAAATTTTAGCAATGCAGACATACAAAATAGCCAGAGAAAAAAAAAAACAATTTTTTCTTCAATAATTCGAACTAAAACTTAAATCATTGTTGTAAACAAAAATAACTGTGCAGATTATGACAAACTCAAAACAAACTTTTCTTATAAACCGAAGAAAAAGCATCATAACTATAACATATCCACCAAACAAAATGGTTACAAAGCCATAATTTACATTATTAAGCTATCTCTAACAATTTATATTCAAAATCAAACAAACTCAAGAATTAAAACACAACAAAACACCAAAAAAATATGTTCACGACATGAACCCATACCCAAACAAAAAGACAACAAAAAAAGTCTAACCTTTCAAAGGGGAACACAGTAGCCTTAGTGATAGAGAAAGATAAAAGCTTGGTGATTTTGAAAAAATGTAAGCTTTTGGTGTTTGAACAATCTGGAATCGACTTTTAGAGCGGTAGAGTTTTGTTTACCAAAGAGTTTTTCTGAGAGTGGTGTCTGCTCAAAAGGTTGGCTGATGGAAGTGAAATGATGTTTTAGGCGGCTATTCACATTTCCCAATTTTTTATTTTTTATTTTTTTCCTAATATTGTAAAAGTCAATTTTGCCCTTAATACCCAAACGGAATGTTACCGGTGTTAGTGCATAGGGGAGGTTTCTAAATAAAAGCATTTGTAACTATACATCCAATAATAGTTCAAAGATGAGGGGAGGTTTTTAATATTAAACCTTAAATTTTTATAGTTTATAAGAGAAAAATGTAACTAAAATATGTAGTGGTACATTTTATCCTATTTAAAGATAAACAAATACATCCAATAAAATTCAAATATAAAAATTAATAATATTTTATATAATTAGAATTAATAATCACATAATAAATTTTTATATTTTTAAAATATTAAAATCTATAATGGATCCGGATGGGGATGGATATCGTTCCCCATCCTCGAAAATAAAATGGATATCAGGATGACATCCATCCTCGCTCCGTCCCTGAAATAATAGTATCCATCCCCATTTTAAATGGAATGGATTCTTACGGATATCCATATCCATGGATAATTTTGCCATCCCTAGATGTCTGAGAGCATCAATCAGACCAATCGGTCTTGTCTAGCCAGCAGTTTTAAATGTGAATATAACTGAACAAAGAGAGAAGGAGAATGTCAGGGGTATTTTTGACATTATGGTTGTGGGCATTTTTACAATCCATTATCTTTCTATGTTCAATTTTAAAAAACTTTATCGTATAATAAATTTATCTTAATTAAAATTACTAAAGATAAAAAAAAAACAAAAAAAAAAAAAAAAAAAAAAATTCTAAACACAAACCAGTTTTCATAAATTCCAACGTTATTTATTTATCTTTTTTTTTTTTCTTATTTCACAAACCCTAAAACATATTTTTCAATATATATATTTACATGATCTAATTTATCTATGCATGAGGCAACTGAGGTAGTTGTTTAAGAGCATCTCTAATGAAATAGTGGCTTGTGAAAAAAAAAAAAAAAAGATGTCATTTAGGATTAATAGACATTCTATTAATAAATCTTTCTCCAATGCAACCATGTATATTCAACCTCAAATTGAGGTGGCAAAAAAAATTAGACATTGTCAACATGACCGTCTATTTTCAGACGGTCTGTTGCACAACTATTTTTTCGGTTGACTTGACAAGTATTTAAAACTGACATTAATATTTAATATATTTTTGGTAAGGAAATAAAATATAAAATAAAACGGGAAAAAAATGGACATATCATTAAAAAAAATTGTGTTTTATACAGAAGCATTGGAGACCAAATTTTGAGTTGATTGTCTATCAAGTCTATTTTTATACCACATGTTAATGATTATTGGTATGCAAGCCACTTTTACATTGGAGATGCTCTGAGGCCCACCTAAAATTAAGGCCTCATATTAGGAATATTATCCTTAATATAATATAAAATTAATTAATTGTCTTAAAATTTAATATTCAATATTTTCAATATTAAAACAACTTCTACCAATAAAAAAAAAAAAAAAAATTTAAATCTCTTAAGGATAAAAACTTTCCAATTTTCAAGTAAACAACATTTAAGTGGACTTAAATTTTACTTAATGAAATTATTATTTCATTGATTTTATTTACATCTTCTATATTCATCAAACTCTCTTCCTGCAATCAATCTCTCTCAGAAAAAATTGGGCAATAAATCCAAGGTCTATAATTTCAAAAAATAAAAAATAAAAAATCCAAGATATGTTTTAATTTTTCGCCTAAGACCTCTGACACCCTTGAGCCGCCCTTGTATGTATGTTAAACGTTTATTAAACTTAAGGAGAACCTTGAATTAGTGAGTTGTTTGTTGTGATAAGAGTCGGCACTCTGCATGATGACTTTTCTTTGTCTTTCTCTCTAGGCTCTTGTAATCACGTTGCTTAGGATGGTTGTTTGTTGTGATTTTCTTTTTCTGGGTTTCTTATTTCCTTCATGGTTTTGTAAACTGATTGAAGATAATGTAGTTGTTTGTTCTGGTGCTTATTGAAGTTTTTTGTTTAAAAAAAAAACCTTCAATTATGAATTTTATTGTTTTAAAAAAAAAAACTTAAATTACTGAAAGCCACCGAATCTTAGGAGAGTGTATTCAATTAAGATTTTTAAAAACTTTTAATGACTTTTATGGAATTAAAAAGTTTAGGTGTATTCAATGTAGACTTTTAATGAATCTATAAAAGTCATGGGATATTCAATACAGACATTTTTAGACTTTAAAAAAGTCTTTAAAAGTCATGTGGTATTCAATCAAGACTTTTTAATAGTTTATGAAAATTAGGAGGAATTCAATATTTCAATGGCTTTTAATGACTTTAAAATATCATTGACTTTTAATGACTTTTAGCTATAACAAATCTCACAATTTGTTTTTTATTCCTATCAAAGACTTTGAATGACTTTAAAAATAAAATAAAAAATAAAAAAAAAAATAGAAAGAATTTCACTTTAGAAATAAAAACATAAAACTCTTTGAAAAATATCAACCACCAAACCTATGTTCTATTTTCAAATAAAAGCACATTCATTCATAACAAATTTCCTAAATAAAATAAAACGAATAACTTTTAAAATGAATAAACATTATAAAAAAAAAAAAACATACAAACATTAACAATCTATAACAAATATATATATATAAACAACTCTCCATCAGCTATGAAATTAAGGACGAGAGATTTCATTTTTTTTTTTTACCTATCTTTTCAAAGCAACTAGGTAAAACCAAAACAAATCAAATGAACTTCATTTATGTAAAATAAAATAATAAAAGACAAAAACCACAACTTAACCATGCCAATATGCCATAATCAAAGTCGCGTATGAGCGTGACTCCATGTAATTATCATCAATATCAAACTAAACACTTTTAGGCATAGGTCTTATTCAAGAGCTAGGTGCAGTTTTTATGTTTTATCTTAATAACTTGAATGAATTTCTAGTAGATTTTTTATACTCATTGTCATACTTTCATAGAGACATGTACATGTTAATATTATTGTCGGTTTGCTACATTTATTCTAAAAGAAAATTTATAATATTTTGACTAAGTATAAAAAACAAATAAAATTTTGACTAATTATTAAAAAAAATAAAAAATGGGAGCATGATGTCTTTGTGATGCAAAATATAATTAAAATAAAAATAAAAATTTTAAAATCACACACACACACACACACACACACACACACATATATATGTAAGGTTCCCGTTTATTGATTGGCTTATTTCGTGGACAAACCACATGCTGCGGTTTGTTTGTAAGGGTAGTTTAGGTGATTGAGGATCAAGCTCAAAGGCCCTTTCAAGACCTCAAGGGACAAACACTTCAAAGGTATATCTCTTGTGTTTAGGTTTCTTTGAAGAGATTTAGTTGCACACACTCACTTGCCATGCTTACATATTTGTTCAATGATCTTGTGTACATTCTCTTCACATGTCACATTTCACACTTGCACTTTGTTGTTGAATATTGTTGTGTGTTTATGTGTCTTGTAATTCATTTCCCGATATTGTTTGGAAACGTTTGCGCATGCATTAATGTGTGCTTGGTTTAGCGTGAAGACCGCCCACGGAGAATGCCCTTGGCTTCTCCTTTGGTTTCACCACTTTTGGTGAATCGATGGTTTAATCGGCGGCCATGACCATTGAATGAAACCGTCGTTTGTGTCCAGAAGTTTCTGGAGCATTTCTGCTGTTATGATCGGCGGCCACGACTGCCGTTCAAAACCACCGATCAGACTTGATCGATTTAATCTCTCGGGTTTGATTCTACGGTTTAATCGACAGTTTGGTAACCGTCGAATGAAACCACCGAAATAAACCGCCATTGTTCCCCTGTTCTTCTCGGGTTGTGATCGGCGGTTGTGATCGATGGCCTAGCTGCCGATTGAAACCGCCGATCATACGCTTTCAGGGGCAAACTTGTCTTTTCACATGCTCTTTTTTTGATATCTATAAATACATCACTTTCTCATCTCTCTGAAACTAACTCTTTCAATACAAGAACCCTAAAGTCTATAGAGAGATTTGTGAGAGAAAAGGCAATCAAGATTGCTCATTTAAATACTCAAAACCATTTTCATATGCATTAAACTTCATCTAGCATCTTCTAGCATATCTAGGATGCTTGCTTGCATGGGTCTTTCATCAACACACTTACTTTGGTAAGTTCTTCACTATTATCATATATAATTAGTGTTTTATTTATCAAGGCATCTCTTTTATTACTTGCATGTTTTTAGATTAATTTCTAATATTCAAGATAAAGATTGTTGTGTTGATATGATTGAGTGTTGAATTGTGATAGCTATCTAGGCTTATTTAATCTATGTTTAGCTAAGCTTTATGACATGTCATTTAGCTATTTATATCTAGGATTGTTTTAATGGCAATATTATCATCTTAGATAAGCATATAGGGTTCCCTAGCTCTAAATTGCATTTTGGATATATCATATATTCACATAGATTTTATTATCTCTTCATTAAGAACTAAGTCTTGTGTTGCTTACGGGATTAGGTTACTTAAATCACAAGCAATTGAACTAGGTTCACTTATACCGGGATTAGGTAGTGGTGGTGAGTTATACCGGGATTAGGTTGTATTCATCTTACTATTAGTGGATTCGAGGTTCGAGTGTGGCGCACTTACCAGCCCGTGGTTTTTCCCGTGAGGTTTTCCATGTAAATATCAAGTGTTATTTAATATTCCGCACATATTACACTTGCTATATTATATTGACTAGTTAGGGATTTTTTCGTAATCTTGACCTTACACGAAAATTGGGTAAAATTAGTTGAAAGCTACTCACCCCACCCCCCCCCCCCCCCCCCCCCCCCCCCTCCTAGATTAATATTGTACACACCTATAATTTGTTTCAGTTGGTATCAGAGTGGGTTCCTAGATATACTTAGGTGATCCTTGCTCATTTTGGTGTGTTTTGCATTTGTGTGATTTTTGTTCATTCATACATTTTGCATACATTTCATTTCATTCATTATACACAATGAGTGGAAACGGTGGCAATAATGAGGGAGCTTCTAGCATGCGACCTCCTCTTCTCACTGGCTTGAATTTTTCCTCATGGAAAGGAAATATGGAATCCTACATATCTCAAATTCACGACTATGCATGGATGGCGGTTGAAATGGATATGATCTACCTATGATGACTCCCAAAGGTGGAGGAGAAGAAGTATTGAAGCCTAAAGCGTAATGGAATGCGCAAGAGTTTGATGCTTCAAATGGAATAGGAAGGCTATGCATGCCATCCTCTGTGCGATGAACGAAAATCAGTATAAACTGATTCAGAATACTAGGATTGCCAATGAGGCATGGGATATCCTAGAAGTCGCACATGAGGGCATCGAGGTCATCAATGACTCAAAGCTTCAAGTTCTCCAAATGTAATTCCAGTTGCTTAGGATGGAAGATGATAAATGCTTTAATGACTTTGAAGTCAAGTTGATGGATATTGTCAATCAAAGCCATCAACTCAGTGACCCATATTTGGATAGGAGAGTCAAGCAGAAAATTATGAGGTCTCTTCTCGATAGGTTTGAATCAAATGTTACGGCTTTAGAAGAAAACAGTGGGTATAAAGACATGAAGCCAAGCAAAGTAATTGGAAGACTCCTCGCCTATGAGTCTAGGAAGGCTCCTAGCTCTACACCTCCGAAAAAGCATAAAGGAATTGCTTTGAAAAGCATCTAAGGATGAAAAGAAGGTAAAGAATGACTCGAACAAAGACCTTACCTTATTTGTGAAAATGTTCAACAAGGTTATGAAGTTTAGGAAGAAGGGCTTTGGATCAAAAGGTCAAGACTTGAAGAAAAATGGTCATTTCAAGAAGTTTGAGCCTAGGCAAGAGAGGACCGAAAGGAAAGGGGTCTGATGCTTTGAGTGTGGTGGGATAGGTCACTTTGCCCTCGAATGTGCTAATCACAATGACAAGAAAAAGGGAAAAGCGATAGCCGCCATTTGGAGTGGAAGTAGTGATGACTCCAATGAGGGAGATGAGTCTTCAGGTGAAAAAGATCTCATGGCTAACTTCCTAGCCTTTGCCACCTCTCATAGGAGCAAAAGTGCTAGTGAAAAAGAGGAAGGGAGTCAAGAGGAAAATGACTCAAGTGAAGAATAAAGTGATTCCTCATCTAACTCCATAAATGGATATGAGGAGAAAAAGGTGCTTGCTAAATACCATGCCGAGTTTAATGACTTAGCAATCAAGAGCACGAGAAAGATTCAAAGATTGAGAAAGGAGAATCTTGAACTTTCATCCCATAATGACCACTTAAGTGAATAGGTGGAAAGATCCAAGAAGATTGAAGACAAGCTAAGAGATGAGCTAGCTTTGTCTAGGAGGAATGAAGAAGTCTAAAGAGGGAGCTTGAAGAAGAAAATGATCTATGACTAGGATGGCCTCTAGCACCCAAAAGCTTGATCGTATGATTAGTGTTGGAAAGAATCCGTGTGACAAAAGGGGTCTTGGGTATGAAGATGGTAAGGAGATCTCAACCTTTAACAAGACCGTGTTTGTTAAGAGCTTGGGCAACAAAGAAGCTTCACTGATGCAAACTCCTAGGAAGAAAATTGATCTAGCACAATGTTCAAATAGTGCACAAGTGAAGGTGGCGTCAAGAAGGTAACCTCAAGCTCAACCTATAAGAGCTTTTCAAGCTAACATTCCTCAACATATGGCTCAAAAAGGAAAGGGACCAATCGTGCAAGCTAAACCTCGGAAGCAAGCTAGACCGGTTCAACAGCGAAGATGGATTGAACCTACTCAACCACAAAGACATGGGAAAGCTCTTATGTACACACAAGGACATGGTATAATTCCTTATATCATTCCTACATGTCATTTTTGTGGTTTTGATGGTCATATTAGACCAAGGTGCTTTCGTTATATTAAAATGTGTAGAACTAGAAGAATGATTGAGAAGAAAAATAATAGAGCAATGATGCATGTTCCTAGGAATGATAAGATTGATTTGCTTGATCATAGGACATCTAGAGCCCATGTACTAAAGACCACTAGGAAAGAAAATGCTTTACCTAGGTGGATTAGAAATAATGAAAATGTTTGCCATGTTGCTCAAATTGCCTTAAAGGCTAATTCTTCTAATTTTTGATTTTAGATAGTGGGGTGCTTTAGGCACATGACGGGAAATAAGAGTTTCTTCAAAACTCTTGTCATGGAGGAAGGAGGATATGTCACTTTTGGTGATGGATCCAAAAAGAGAGTCGTAGGGAAAGGAACCATTTCCGTTCCCGGATTACCCTTCTGTTAGGATTCCGTTGTTTTTAATTGGCTTATTTCGTGATCAAACCACATGTGGGGATGCTTTGTAAGGGTAGCTTAGATGTTGTGTTATTGCTTAGGCCCTTTTGAAGACCTCACTATTGACAAGCACCAAAGGTAATATTCTAAGTGCTTACTTGTCTTGAAGAGATAGATGCACACACTCACAACTCATGCATATGTTTAATCCTTATATGTTGTGTGTCTTTTATGTGTGCCTTAATGCTCATTAACATCTCTTCTTGCATGTTAGTTTGATTGCATCTTGCATATCCAATTGCCTTGTCATGCTTAGACTTAGGATTGCATTTTTGCACTGGGCGCCCCCAAAAGCGCTGTACATAAGCGCTGTACGAACAGCGCCCATTGAGCGCTGTTCAGACCTGATCGATTTAATCGGTCGCTGTTGGGTCGCTGTTGGGGCGCTGTACGTGGCGCTGTACAAAGCGCTGTACGAACAGCGCCACTCTGTTTCCTCGTGAAAACAGAGCAAGGGCGCTGTACAGGCGCTGTACAAGGGCGCCCTACGTACAGCGCCCATGGCAAATAGTGGGCAAACTTATCAAAACGACCACACTTTGTTTTGGCCCCCTATATATATGCCACTTTGACTTTAGGTCAATCACAAGAGTTCATATTCAGATTTCATACTTAGGATATTTTTCAAAGAGAAGAAAAATTCCAAGAACTCATTTTTAATTACTCAAACACCTTTTCCATGATCATCAATCATCATCTAGCATCATCTTAGATCATCTAGATGACATCTTGCATGGATTCTTCATCATACTTTGCTTGGTAAGCTTTTCACTAATATCTTACATATTTTGTGTTTCTCTTATCTAGCAATCTCAATTTAATTACTTGTATGTGATTTTATATTTGTTGAATACAAGATTGAGATTAGTATGATGTATGTTTGAGAAGTTGTATTGTGCTAGCATATTAGGTTTTTTGTGCTTGATATTGATTAGCTAAACTAATTGACATGTCATTTAGTTTTGATATCTAGGATTGCTCTTAATTGCATATTAATCATCTTAGATAAGCATATAGGGTTTCCCTTGCTCTATGTTGCATTTTGGATATTTTCATATATTCACTTAGGGTTGTATTCTCTTCAAGAGAAGCTAAGTCTTGTGTGTAGCAATCGGGATTAGGTTGCTTAGATCGCAAGCAAATTGGACTAGGTTCACTCATACCGGGATTAGGTAGGTGTGTGATTACTTCCGGGATTAGGTTGTAATCGTTTGCACATTTAGTGGATTCGAGGTTCGAGTGTGGCTTACTTACATAGCCCGTGGTTTTTCCCGTGAGGGTTTCCACGTAAAAATCAAGTTATTTAATTTCCGCACCATATTACACTTGTTTATTTATCTTGAGGGTAATTTCGTAATTTTGACTAACACGAAAAATTGGGTAAAAAGCGTAAAATCTATTCACCCCCCCTCTAGATAGCTTTATACACACCGTGCATTAATTAGTTTCAATTGGTATCAGAGCGGGTTCCTAGACATACATAGGTGATCCTTGCTTATTTTGGTGTGTGTTGCATTTTGTGTGATTTTTGATCATTCATACATTTGCATTCATTTCATTCATTCATAAACACTATGAGTGGAAACGGTGGAAATGGTGGTGGCCACGAAGGAGCTTCTAGCACTAGGCCTCCACTTCTTACCGGATTGAACTATTCCCAATGGAAAGGGAAGATGGAATCCTACATATGCCAAATTCATGACCGTGCATGGATGGCGGTGGAAGACGGATATGATCTCCCTATGATGACTCCCGCGGGTGGAGGAGAAGATGTTTTGAAGCCTAAGGCGCAATGGAACGCGCAAGAGTTTGATGCTTCAAAGTGGAATAGGAAGGCGTTGCATGCCATCTTGTGTGCCATGGACGAAAATCAATACAAGTTGATTCAAAATACTAGGATAGCTAAGGAGGCTTGGGACATCCTAGAGATTGCACATGAGGGAACCGAAGTAGTGAAGGACTCCAAGCTTCAAGTCCTCCAAACTCAATTCGAGACGCTTAAGATGGAGGAGAATGAGTGCTTCAACGACTTTGAGATCAAGTTGATGGATATAGTCAACCAAAGCCATCAACTTGGTGATCCATATTCGGATAGGAGAATCAAGCAAAAGATTATGAGATCTCTACCCGATAGGTTTGAATCGAAGGTGACGGCTTTAGAAGAAAATAGTGGTTATAAGGATATGAAGCCGAGTGAGGTGATTGGGAGACTTCTAGCTTATGAGTCTAGGAAAGGGCCTATCTCCACACCCACTAAAAAGCAAAAAGGAATTGCTTTAAAAACCTCCAAGGATGAAAAGGAGGAAAAGAAGGTTGACTCGGATGAAGACCTTGCCTTGTTTGTAAAAAGGTTCAACAAGGTTATGAAGTTTAGAAGGAAGAGCTTTGGGTCAAAAGGTCAAGATTTGAAGAAAAAGGGCTCTTTCAAGAAGTTTGAACCTAGGCAAGAAAGGACCGAAAGGAAAGGGGTCCGTTGTTTCGAGTGTGGTGGCATAGGTCATTTTGCCCCCGATTGTGCAAACCATGTTGAGAAGAAAAAGGGGAAAGTGATGGCCGCCACTTGGAGTGGAAGTAGTGATGACTCCTATGAGGGAGATGAGTCTTCGGATGATGAAGAGCTCATGGCTAATCTCCTAGCTTTTGCCTCCTCCCATAAAAGCAAAAGTGCTAGTGAGAGAGAGGAAATGAGTCAAGAGGAAAATGACTCAAGTGATGTAGAAAGTGATTCCTCCTCTAACTCCATGAATGGATTTATGGAGAAAAAGGAGTTTGCTAAATATCATGCCGAATTTAATGATTTAGCAATCAAGAGTACAAGAAAGATCAAGATGTTGAGAGAAGAAAATCTTGAACTTGCATCTCAAAATGACCACTTAAGTGAACAAGTGGAGAAATTCAAGAAGATGGAAGATAAGCTAAAAGAGGAGTTAGTCTTATCTAGGAGGAATGAGGATAGTCTAAAGAGGGAGCTTGAAGAAGTTAGAGAATCTATGACTAGGATGGATTCTAGCACCAAGAAGCTTGACCATATGCTTGGTGTTGGAAAGAGTCCATGTGACAAGAGGGGTCTTGGGTATGAAGATGACAAGAAGATCTCAACCTCTAACAAGACCATATTTGTCAAGAGCTTGAAGAAAGAAGAAACTTCACTTGTGCAACTTCCTAGAAAGAAGTTAGAAATAGGACAAAGTTCAAATGCTCAAGTGAAGATGGGGCCAAGAAGGCAACCTCAAGCTCAACCCCTAGGGTTCCTCAAGCCAACATTTCTCCTCAAATGGCTCACAAAGGAAAGAGACCAATCATGCAACCTAAGCTTGGAAGCAACCAAGACCGGTTCAACAACGAAGACGGATTGAACCCACATATCCACAAAGACATGGACGTGCTCAAAGGCGAGGTATGATTCCTTTTTTCATTCCTATTTGTCACTTTTGTGGTTGTGATGGTCATATTAGACCAAATTGCTTTCAATATATTAAAATGTGTAGAAAACAAAGCATGATTGAAAAGAGAAAGAATAGAGCCAAGATGCTGTTTTATAGGAATGAAAATGTTGATTTGCATGATCCTAGAAATAGTGAGCACATGTACCAAAGGCCACTAAGAAAGCTAAAATTGTTGCTAAGTGGATTAGAAAGAATGAAAATGTTTGCCATGTTGCACAAATAGCCTTGAAGGCAAATTCTTCTAATTTTTGGTATTTGGATAGTGGGTGCTCTAGGCACATGACGGGAAACAAGAGTTTCTTCGAGACTCTTGTTATGGAGGAAGGTGGATATGTCACTTTCGGTGATGGATCCAAAAAGAAGGTTGTAGGGAAAGGATCCATTTCCGTTCCCGTTTACCTCCTTATCCGATGCTTTATTTGTTGATGGCTTGAAAGCCAATTTAATAAGCATTTCACATCTAAGTGATGAAGGATATTCCGTTGTTTAGTAAAAATGATTGCTCAATCTAAAGCCCGATGGACAAACCTTATTGAAAGGTATGAGATCTAGCGACAATTGCTATTGTCTTGAAGCTAGAATAGTCTCAAACAATGTGTCCCATGGATGAGCAAGTTGAGTTGTGGCATGAAGACTTGGCCAATGAACTTTAGGGATTTAAACCCTTGGAAAGTTCGAGTGTGTGCGTGGCTCCTAAGCTTGGGAAGAAAGCCAATGGTATTTGTGGACCTTGCCAACAAGGAAAACAAACCAAAAGCATGCAAAAAAGGGCAGTATCTCTCCACCAAGGAGCCCCTAGCGCTTTCCACATGGATCTCGGGTCCTATGCAAACCGAGAGCTTAGGTGGAAAGAGATACATTTTTGTTTGTGTTGATGATTTCTAGAGATTTACATGGACATATTTTTTATAGAGAAAAATCCGAAACTTTGATAAGTTTAAAATGCTTTGTACTAAATTGCAAATGAAATGAATTCTAATATTAGAAGCATTAACGGATTAGAAGTGACCATGGAGGGAGTTTGAGATGCCTCTTTTGAAAGCTATTGTGATAGCCTAGGCATCTCCCATGAGTTTCCGCTCCTAGGACCCCTCAACAAAATGGGGTTGTTGAGAGGAAGAATAGGGTCCTCCAAGAGATGGCCCGTGTGATGTTGCTTAGCAACAATGTCCCTAGGAACCTATGGCCGAAGCCATCAACACGGTTGCTATATAGGAAATAGAGTGTTCCTAAGGCCGGTACTAGAAACACCTCCTATGAATTATGGAAGGCAAGAGGCCAAATTAGCTACTTCCACACATTTGGGAGCAAATGCTACATTTTAAATGACCGTGATCAACTTGGCAAGTTTGATGCTAAGAGTGATGAGGGGATCTTTATTGGCTATGCCT